>JAODLD010000049.1:14623848-14639331 GCA_026781065.1 Mormyrops boulengeri
CCCCCCCCCCCCCCCCCCCCCCCCCCCCCCCCCCCCCCCCCCCCCCCCCCCCCCCCCCCCCCCCCCCCCCCAAGAGCGAGTGAGAGAGTCTGGGATGCTGTTGCCAGGGAACAGAAACGACCAAGAAACGCGTGTATGCAGGAAAACAGCACATGCGCAGGAGTCTCTGCGCAACAAAAACGGGTCGATCGGAGCGTTTGCACAGGACGCAATGCCGCCTCCCCCTTTAAGGGGAGAAGGGTATGATCTACACCCACGACGCTGATTAAAAAAAAAAAAAAAAAAGCCGCGAGGTTCAAGCGGGACGACTGGGCTCACTGGACTGGTGTTTCTGAAAGCGGTCGTCGATGGACCGGGAGGCGGGATCTGACGCGAGATCTGCGTGGACCGCAGACGGAGAAGCGCAGTCCTGATGTCTGATGGAGACCAGGTCCCGTAGCAGAGGCGGGACTGAAATGGGGGTCTAACAGGCAGCAGCTGGACGCGGTATCATCGACATCGGTGGGGAGGAGGAGCGCCTTTGTTTACCTGTCAGCCCGTGGATACACCTACCCCGGATCGGGCCACGCAAGACATGAATCTTTTGTCCCACGCACACTGAAGACCACCGAGCCGGTAGGAGAGGTACGGTCAGGGGAGGATACAGCGGTCCGTGGGTGAGTGCCGTGTCCCCCTTTAACTCTCCGTGTTAACGCCACGTTAGGGAACAGCACCTCCACCATCTGCACATCCTCCCCAGGCGCTAAAGCAGTGACACACTTATTGCGCGTAGTACAGATTAGGTAACATTTCGTATCCGCCCAGGGATTAAAGACGGAAAGCCGGACAGTTGCCATCTCACGGGCTGCAGAATAATTTCAGACACTGCTTCGTTTCGTGAAGTCAGCGGACGAAGGGTATAGTTTTCGTGATTTGTGCAGTTTAAAAGTAGAGCCGTGGAATAGATGCACCTGAAAATACACTAAATACGTGACTGTGAGAGTAGGCGGTGCGTGTGATAATGGCATGACATGGATACGGCGGGCATAAGATGCCAGCCTGCTTTCCGAGGCATACGAACGGCTCTCAAACCTCAGGTACGAGGTGCGAAGGGGCAGTGACCGCCTTCGTGCTGCGTTAAGGTTCAGAGGTTGAAATAAACGCACTATGCGCTCAGTCACCTTGACGAAGACCAGAAAAAGGACATGGCTTCTGAGAAGCACTCCTGCAAATATAACGCACCGTCTCGCCTGACAATTAACTCACGGCCTCTCGAATTAGACTGGGAGGTTTTGCAGAAGATTCCCACATGCTGATTGGCTGGTGACGGATGTCGCCACATCTGACCTGAATTCGCAAACTCCTTTTAAAATTGTCCTTGCTTGAAAATCTTTCGGGACACCAGGGGGCGTGACAGCTAAGGATGAGCAGCAACACTATTCTGTTGAATCACTATTGCACATCTGAGTGAGGCTTCATTGCACCTTTGAGCATGGGTTCCCAAACTTTTCTGCCTACAACCCCCAAAATAACAGTGCAAGGGTCCCCTAGGTTGATTTCGCTGACCAAAAGGGTTACCTGGCAAGATTTCGCCGATTGTTCTTAAATTTTAACTTACATACTCTGCAAATAATCTCATGATCCCTCTGCCGATAACCACATGTGGTGCTAACCCTATACCATGAAATACCCTAGGGACAGTATGGTAATATCTTGACTGCATAAGTCATTTTGGATGGATAAAGTAATCAGTCGTGTGCATAAAGGCTGCCTTTCTCCTTTCAAAGGGGGCTTTTGTGCGCGTGTCTTGCCTTGGTTCCCACTCTCTCCCCTGGGGTGGGGGAGGTACCGTGAAGGCTACATATGGAAAACATGGAGGTGAAGGACGAGTGGCAGGATGAAGACTTTCCAAGGTACATACATGAGCAGCATGCAGTATGGGACATGTGGAGTGTGCCCCCTACTGGGGGGTTAGGGTATTTGTGTTTCGGCGGTGTGTAGTTTTGTCATCATTGCATTTGTGGCTTGTGGGAGTTTTACTTACACAAAAATGTTCTGAGGAATAGCGAAAAATGACTGGTTCAGTGAGATAACCAATCAGATTGTAAAGGAGGTGGGTGCAAGCAACTAGAAGAGGCAGGACCAAGACATCTGATTGGTCTCTCCCTCCTCCTCTATTTGCTTGGACCCACCTCTGTATAAATCAACCCATTTCTGTGTAAGTAAAACTCCCATGAGTGTATTTGTGCTGTGTTGGTGTGAGTGCGCTGTGTTTGTGTAGCTGTGTTGTGTTTCTGCTCTGTCAGTGTATTTGTGTTTGTCTTTGAAGCCATTAAACTTGCTTTGTTTTCCTCCTGGGGTTTTTCCCATAATGCACTGCAGGCCATGAAAGGTCATTAAAAACAGGGCAGACAATGAAAGGACAAGAGCACAAGACTGAGTTTTTCCAATGTTCAGTATCTGATGAAAAAAAGAGGGATAAACAGACGAGGGCCTTTAATCTGTCAGTGAGGAAAGGAAGTAAACATTCTGCTTAAGTGTAAATGAAGTGTCATGTGACCCATTCTACTACACAGCCTCTCTTATGATACTGAAGCAGTCATGTGACCCTCTGCATAACACAGCATTATTGGAGGTTTACACAGAATGCGGGCCCACCTTTCATACTGGCTCACTGTCCAAGAAACTGATCTGGACACGTTAAAGGACTCTGTAGCTTTGTATAGCTTATGCAAGTCTGGGTGGTAAAACTGATCCAGGGCCAGTTACTGAGTGCTGAGTGCAGCATATAACTGTTCTGTCCTGCAGGCCTCTTCCTGAGGATGGTGAGGACTGTTCCTATGGGCTCTCCGAGCAGAGAACATGTGAGTAGAGCCACACCCCCTCCTGCGCCATTAGGAGTCCATCCTTACAGTAACATTATCCATTGAGCGGCTTATCGCGCACGGCACCTGGGATTTGGCTAAGTGACACGCAGTTTACGTCCGCAAACTTCCTCCTTAACCCGGTCAGTTTTCCCCTTTAGCTCCACCTGCTTTCCTGAATGTGGGCGGAGATGCTGGGGCGGCAGCCAATCGGAAACGCCGCACATTGGCCGCCCCCGAAATGAGCCTGTCGCTCGATCGAGGAGAGGGCTCGCCACCGTCCGACGACTTCCTGGGTACGCCTGATGACCTTGACATCAACGTGGATGACATCGAGACTCCAGATGAGACAGACTCCCTCGAGTTCGTTACCAGCGGCAACGAGCTGGAGTGGGAAGGTCAGAGGTCGTGGGGTTAAGGGGAGGGGCTTGACTGAGTGCTCCTGTCAGGAATTACGGTTCCCTCATGAGGAGCGTGATGTTGCATGTCCTAGATGACACCCCAGTGGCCAGTGCCAAGGCTACACCCTGTGAGGGGGCAGGGCCAGGCGGTGAAGGTGGAGCCGACGGGCGCCTGTGGCGGACAGTGATCATTGGCGAACAGGAGCACCGGATCGACATGCAGGTCATCCGGCCGTATCTGCGCGTGGTGACGCACGGAGGTGAGTCCGCTGGCCCTCGTCTCACTGGCCCCGCCTCCTGACTCCGCATGACCTCACGTGGGGCTGCTCCTACTCACAGGTTACTACGGCGAGGGGCTGAACGCCATCATCGTGTTTGCAGCCTGCTACCTACCGGACAGCAGCTGCCCAAACTACCAGTACATCATGGAAAACCTCTTCCTGTGAGTGACTGCCAGTTCAAGAGTTAAATGTGCAACATCTGAAACAGCGTGAATGCTGAATACTGAACTGAACTGTCCCTGATAAGCAACCGTATCCCCCACCCCAGATATGTGGTAAGCAGCCTGGAGCTGCTGGTGGCTGAAGACTACATGATTATCTACATGAATGGAGCCACGCCCAGAAGGAAAATGCCAGGCATTGGTTGGCTGAAGAAATGCTACCAGATGATTGACAGGAGGTACGAATGTATGACTGGCTGAAATATCTACTGACTGTTTGTACTGGGGTGGCCTTTCATCCATTCATTTTTGTTTACTGTTTATTTTTGTGCAGGTTGAGGAAGAATCTGAAATCCTTGATAATTGCCCACCCTTCTTGGTTTATTCGCACTGTACTGGCCATCTCCAGGCCGTTCATTAGGTGAGGTCGGGATGTCATCTTCACAGATGTGTATTTTTAGACCTGCTCACTGATTAGTAACTATATATAGAACGTTAATTTAAAGGGTCCTGATTTTAAAATAAGCCTTGATGTAAGATAGGAGGAGGAAACATGAGTGCGCATGGCCACTTGACACCACTTGTGTTTTGAACAGTGTGAAGTTCATGGAGAAAATCCGCTACGTAAACAGTTTGGAGGAGCTGGCCCAGATCGTACCAATGGAACACGTGAATGTCCCGGAGTGCGTGGTGCAGTAAGTGTACATAGCCACCAGAGGCCGCTGTTGGAGCACAAATCATGGGCGCTGAAGAAATTCCTTTAGGGGAATTAAGGATCACATAAGCAAAACTAGTTGTATTTTAAGAAGAAAAGTGGACTCTGGATCCATAAAAATGAATAAAATTGCAAATATTGCTACAGTGTCCACAGTAATTTTTGAAGGTGAGGTCAGGCAGATACCACATTCTCACTGATGACACATTTTGCCCTAGGTTTGAGGAGGAGAGGCTTAAAGTACAAATGGAAAGGTAAGTGACAGTTCCCTGCAGTGATTAATGGTTAAGGGTATTGTGTTTGTAAAATCTCACAAAGTAATTTTTCCTGCTTCCAGGATGGAGCAGGAACAGGAGCGGGAACAGGAGCGGGTCCAGGAGCAGGATGGAGCGGGTCAGCCCCAGCCCGGGCCCTCAGAGCACCCAGACAGGTGACAACAGGGCCTCACATCGCCTATGGGGGCTGAATTCCCATTCTGTGCAGCTAACAGATAAGGCTGCTCGATTAGCTTTGCACAATCTCAGACCATGACAAATAAAATGTGATGTGTTTTCAGGCCTGCGCCGATAGTCGAGGAGCCAGGCCAGTGATGCTGAGCATTAGGTAAGAGCTCTGTCAGGGTGGACAGAGCTGATTGGCTGGGGCATCAAACTGGACACAGGTGATTGGCTGGGGCATCAAACTGGACACAGCTGATTGGCTGGGGCATCAAACTTGAAACAGTAGAACATGCCTAGATCCTAATACTTGATAAAACATGTTTATTGTTGTTATTTTTCTTGTTTATATCATTTATTTATTGCAGGGTGAAGCCTGGGCACTGAAAGAGGGAGGGGGTTCAACCTCAGGTTGAGGGTCTAAGACTTCATCAATCATTATGGCTCAGGTTTTGAGATACTCCTACGGCCCAGAGGCCCCCCTCCCCCCCCAGCACCCCAAGGAGACGCCGACAGAGTGATGCTTCAGGACAAATGAGCTGAGAAAGCAAACCGTCGCAGGGTGTGTTTTTTTCTAAAGTCACGTTTTCTGTAGATTACTGTCTTCCAGCCACGTAGACTGCCATTCTTCAGCTTATCCTTACAAACGTTTGTGGTGGGTTCTTAGTCCTCTCCAATGTAATAGTAAACAATTGTGATAACAGACATCTTTAAGGTTTTGTAATGACAAGCATCCCATGCAGTCTGTTGCCCCTTCACGGCTCTGCGGTGTTGGGCGCCGCAACATGGAACCGCAGGCATGACCGCGATGCCATCGCTCAGGTCACGTGGTTTAAACTAGCCATAAATGTCTCCTGCTGTAGCTCAACATAACTGATAAATTTGGACATATGCCTCCGTCGTCCTTGTAAAATGCTGTGAAGTTAGTAAACATTGCAGTGGGGGGTGTTCGTTATTGACAGGACTTCCAAAAAATAAAAGAAATGCTTGTATATTTGGTAATATAGAATGAATGCGTTCATAAGTGTTTTTTCTGGTATTGATAATAGCTGTGTGTGACTCCAGTGTCAATGTATACCGCAATATTAACATTGCTGCTTATTAACCTTTTGTAAATAATGGTTAGCTAGCTGATATTTCTCAACGAGATCTTTTTTAACCATGTTAAATGAATGCCTCCTACAGTCGAGGGTGTTTCTATTTGTGCGTCATGTTTTTCTGTGGGAATAAACTTGAGGACACCTCCCACGGTGGTCGGCATCTCTGTGAATCAGAATATCTGTGTGAAAAACGTGCCCTGGGGCCCTGTGACTCAGTTTTCAGTTCAGTCCCAGCACTGTTAACTAATTTTTTCTTGCTGAAATGTATGCATGACAATGGATCTGGCAGTTGGCCTTGCAGATTCCCAGAGAGCCGTCAGTTTGGTAATCGAGACGTACAGAGATGTTGTCTTTCTCATCAGATTCCATCTGTTTATCAACCAGATGGCTATAAATCGCCTTTGGGTTGGGTATGTTGTGCACTTCAATCTTTACTGGAGCATGAGAGCGCAAAATGCACAAACCACCGACTGCGCGGTGGAAATTTCCGCCCCTCTGTGAATTTAATGTGTGTTGGTGATTTTCCCTACTGCGAGATGAAAGTGACGACCTTGTTTCCTCAAGCTAAGTGCGTTTCCTCAAGCGAGGCAGAGAGCACATCGCAAGCATACAGCTGTCAAGGAGCCAGCTTAGGTGCAAGTGCGGCTGGGAATAGAGATGCGTAAGACACCCTTGGGGCAGATGAACTTAGATTTCAACTCACATCTGCCTCCCATCTTCAAAAAAACACAGTATATAGACAGACAGTGCTCCCCACGCTATTTGAGAACCACGTCTGGACCACAGACATTGCGGATATTGACGGGCTGTGAGTAATCCTTACAACGAGTGTGTGTGGTAGGACACTGTGCTCTGTACCGTGGTAAACCGCCACTGTCCTTCATAAGTGGCCCGTGCCATCTCACCCTGTGACCTAGCTGGCCTCCCGCTCTGGATGTTGCTCAGACACTCAGAAAAAAAACAAGCGGAGGATTCCCGGTATTGGGCCAGCGCTAGTTTGTGCTGCCATCATGTGGACAAATAATGATATTACCTGGATTTATTTAGTAGGCGAATTTGCGCTTGTATCCAGGGGCGTCGTTGCGGTAAGGATGCCCTGGCAGGTTTAGGGGGCCTAGCACTTGACAGGGGTCCTTGAATAGGTAAAATTATATGTGAAATTGCCCAAATTGACATTTTGTCACGGGGCCTATAATTTCTAGGTACGCAAATAAATCGTTTATCAAAAAAATTAGGAACACAGGCAGTAAATAAAGTGAATTCTATCGGACAGTAAAAAGAGTAATTCCGGGTGGGACCGTACTCAGACTTAAAGGACACCGTTATGTACCTGTGAGATAGAATTCATTTCACATTATTCTGTATTGATCGCTGCTATAACGTAGTATTGCTGCCAACTTCCAAAATATACATTTTGTTTAAAATACAATCATCGCGTTGAACCGCTAAATCACGCATGCGTTCGGCCGTAAATTAAACAGATCTTCATAACTTAGACTCAATTACCGTTACACGCATATTTGTGTACACGGTTTAATTAGCTATAGAATTCCTTATGTACTGCCTACATATATTACAAATGTGTAAGGTCTAGCCTATATAAATTCACAATGGAAGCTATGAACTTTATGAAAAGGATTCGGGTAGATATTGGGTAAGTGAGATCAAGGGTAAACTGGGACGTTTATATGTTTGATACTCTATATATTTACGCTGCTGTGGTCTGTTCATTTAAGCTCAGGTCTTGAGATTTCAATAATACTTTTATGTTTTAATATTTATAATTAGGATCATACTTTTAAAGTAAATTTGTCCTTGTTTATCAATATCCCTCTTCTGTGTATTTAAACATAATACTTTAAACCTAAATTAAATTGCAAAATATATTAAAATACTGCGACATAAACGAAGGAATTTGGTGACACGCGCACCGGCACGCACTAAGCAAACGCGAACAAGTCTACGGGCGAAACTCGCCCAGCAGCGGCGACGGGGTTAATCCGGCCTGAGTCCCCAGGCGAAGCCCCTTTGTGTGCATGCGTGGGCAAACCGGTCATAATAAAAGTGGCCGTCATGGGTGCCCCGTACGCACTGCCGGGTGTTGGATGAGGACATGCTGCTTGCTTGCAGGAGCAGCTCCGCACTTCCCATTCTCTCGCAACGGCGCCTTGCAGAATAACCACCCATTTATTCGTCGGTGATTTATTTATTACTCATTTCGTTGCGATGGCTAGTACTAAACTGTTATTCTACGTGGTGCAAAGTTTGGTTCACTTTATCGGCGCACAGCACCAGTTGCGCGGCCGTACGGGACCGTGGACGCAGAGGATTCAGTGGGAGAATAACGGCCAGGTGTACAGTCTGTTGAGCACCGGGTCCGAGTACCATACTCCGGAACAGAGCCGGAGGGGGTCTCGGGTGTACCTGAGCACCGTGAGGGAAGGTGCCGGCCGTCCTCCGATCGGACAGCTTCAGATTCGATCGGCTACCGCCAGGGCTGTTGAATACGGCGCACCGGGGCGCAACCAGGTACGAGCAAATTCACCGGAGCCCGAGGGCTTTGGAGGGGACGGTGAGAGCTATATTCCCCCCGGTGAACGCCTTTCTGGTGCCAGATACCAGCAGCCCGTACCCGCTCCTCGATCTGGAGCTGTCGGTTATCCAGGCGCTCGGCGCTCTCCGTCGGGCGCCCCTGGCACAGCCAACACGTCCCCTTCGGGGGTTTACCCTGAATTCTCTGGAAGTGGAGTCCCCAGAGGACGGAGTAACGCCACCCTTCACCGCAGCGACGCCGCCCCGCAGTCGGAGAGCGGATCAGTCAGCCAGGGAGACGGGAACACGGCCACTTGGACTCCCGCACGAAACAACGCAGAGGAGTCGGAGTACGAGGAAGCGAGAAGCCTGGAGGTCATGACCAGCGACGACCCGCGGAATCCGTTCAAAATCCATCGAAACACAGTTTTCCATAACGTCTACCCGTCCAACGGCAGATCTGTCACCCACAGACGGCGTCCTCAAGGCTCCGGCTACGGTACCAGGTATTTTCACCACGGTGAGGGGCGACGCGACGCTGAACCAGCTTCCGATTGATGGCTGCGATCTGCGTACCTGCGGCTCACATGGTGACCCGAGTGCGCTCTCCGTTGCAGGACTCCCGGACCTCATCCCGGACCCTTATTACATACAGGCGTCCACCTACGTGCAGCGCATGCAGATGTACGCGCTGCGCTGCGCCGCGGAGGAGAACTGCCTGGCCAGGTAACGAAGAACCGCTGTATTAACTTAATGACTTAAAAGTTTCAAGGCGCTTGTGCTTCTGAGCACCAGGCTCCTATACTAGCTGGGGAAGGAGCGCTTCACAAGTTTGTTTTTATACAAGCCCTCTCTGGTTGATACTCTGGGGAATCTCCACAGCCTTCTCTGAATCTTTAATAGCTTTAAATTAAGCTGCATGCTGGGCAAAACAAACGGATGATTTTTCGTATTTTCTTCCTCCTAGGTCTGCTTACAGGCCTGGCGTGAGTGACATCAGCCACAGGGTACTGCTGCGGTTCCCTCAGAGGGTGAAGAACCAGGGCACGGCTGACTTCCTGCCCTTGAAACCCAGGCACCAGTGGGAGTGGCACAGCTGTCACCAGTGAGTATGCATTGGGCAGCTTGTGACCCCACTGAAACACTACTCTCTTTTACACGACTCGGTAAGGCACGGATCGGCATGATTCCGCTGCACCTGGGTCACCTGATGCCGCTGTAAGGGACACCTCCCATTTTTCTAAAATTCTGTGACCCCCCCATCACCTCAGGCACTACCACAGCATGGATGCCTTCAGTAACTACGACTTGCTGGAAGTCTCCACTGGCCATAAGGTGGCAGAGGGACACAAAGCCAGCTTTTGTCTGGAGGACACATCCTGTGACCCCGGGACCCGACGTCGCTACGCCTGCACAGCCCACACACAGGTAGGGGGATCATAACAGCTACACCCACCCCTCTTACACAGATAGGGAGACCAGAACAGCTACACTCACCCCTCACATGCAGCTAGGGGGACCAGAACAGCTACACCCACCACTCATGCAGTTAGGGAGACCAGAACAGCTACACCCATCCCTCACATGCAGATAGGGGGACCAGAACAGTTACACCCACCCCTCATATGCAGTTAAGGGGACCAGAACAGCTACACCCACCCCTCAGATGTAAGTAGGGGGACCAAAACAGCTATACCCACCCTGTTCATTACCTCTGAAAAATGTTCACAGTTGGTTAAAAGAGGAGACAGGTGGTCATTTTAATGTATTTGAGCTTTGCCCACCTACATGTTTATTGGCACAGGGACTGAGCCCCGGTTGCTATGACACCTACAATGCCAACATCGACTGCCAGTGGATAGACATCACCGACGTCCCCCCTGGGAATTACATCCTGAAGGTAACCCAGCGGCGCATCCGTTCAGGGCAGAGAGGGGAGTTCACGCTCTGCTTGCCTCCCCCCTCACTGACCTGTTGGCCATCTCCCACTAGGTAACCGTCAACCCCACCTTCCAAGTACAGGAGTCAGATTTCTCCAACAACGTGGTGAGGTGTGACATCATCTATACAGGCTCCTACGTCCAGACCCACAACTGCAGGATAACAGGGTAAGAACCACTCAGCAGAGGAGGGGGGGAGGGTGTTATTCCTGACCATTCAATAGTCATCATTTTCTCTTCATTAATTTTTCATGTTCTCCAACAGGAGTTAAAAGGACTGTTATGATTTTCCAATCATATTTTCACAAGGATGGGCACCAAGAAAGATGGCTGAACGAAGGTCCTCATGGATAAATACAGCAGTTTTTAAATGTTATTTTATACTTTAGTACTGTATAATAAACCTGTCCAGTGTGCTAAGAGCCTGGCTTGAGAGTTGCTGCCAGCCTTTTGAGTCGTTTGGGGATTGGGGCAGCTGTGTCACAGTCGACCACCAGATTTCACATTAAGGACACAGAGAAAAAAAACAGACAGAGCTGTTAGCCGTCTATGTTTATAATTATATGGCTTATTTATTGTGTTTTCTGTGCATGGCATTTTGGACCTGAAATTATGTAGGTTATACGTGTTTTTTTTGTTTCCTATGAATAAACCACTCTTTGACCGTGAGACATTACAGTGAAGCATTCCTCTGTGTTTTTGATCTGCCTGTTCTGTATGCATGACTGTTGGTCTTTATTTATGGTTTATCACACTTGACCCTTTAAGAACTTGAAATCACATTGCCAGAAGGATCTGTTTCCCGGCCTGATGTGGGACTTAGCCTGTCTCTGTTTTATGTCACCATTTTATTTCTATATGTAAACATTAAAAATAATGAGAAAATGTGTAGATCTTAATTTTCTTCTTATACTCAATATGAAAGTGAGATCATGTGTCGTTTTATGTGTTTTTTTTTGTTATCGCCCCCAATCTGAATAGTTCAGCTCCACAGCTGGTAGAATGAAAAGAGAGCTCAGTGAGACAGGAATGCTAGTTTAATGGGGGACAGACTTTACCCAGAGCTGCTTATCACAGCTCATGGATTGGTGTTGCTCCAAAGATGATCTTAAATAAGTAGGAAGCCTTTGGGAATGTGGTCCCCATTTAAGCAGCTAAGCTGTTCGTGGCCCATGGACAGACAGTGAGTTAAACTGAAGCTATTAGCCAAACATCGGGACCCGTTAACAGGCACCCAGCCTGAACGCCCATGGGCTGCTCATCAGCCGTCTTCATTTGCTCGATACTTGTCTCCGGACGTGGCGGGAGATTGTCTGTATTTAATGCCCAAAGTAGCTGTTAGCCTAGCTGCTATCATAGCCTCTATTATGGATCTCCCACTCAGTGGAAGTGCCTTAGCCAATTTAGCCTTTATGAAGTGTTAGCTTACATTCAGCTTTAGCTTCCACTTAGCGTAAGCTTCCATCCAGCCCTAGCTACCAATGAATGTCAGCTTCCACTTAGCGTTAGCATTAGCTGAATCTGTTCAGCCTCGAGCAAAGGAGACTAAAGGGGGACATGATCCAGGTATATAGGATTCTAACAGGTCTGGATGCTGTTCAGCCAAATAGTTACTTCAATATTAGTTTAACTACTAGAACTCATGGCCATAGGTGGAAATTAGCAGGAGAACATTTTAAACTCTATTTGAGAAAGCATTTCTTTACACAGCAGCTAGTGGAGTGTGGAATAGTGTCCCTGTTAATGTAGTGCAAGCTAAATCCTTTGAATCAGAGCTAGATAAGATTTCAACAACTCTGAGCTATTCGTTGAGTTTGATGGGCCGAATGGCCTCCTCTGGTTTGTAAAAATCTTTTGTTCAGTGACCCTGCTGAAAAAATCAGCTTGACCAGCATACGCTGGTTGACCACTTTATAATATTTGATCAGGCTGGAGTGGTGACTCCTGTAAATGCCAAGAGTGATCTTACTCTGAGCAAGGCCCTTAACCTGCAAATACTTCATCCTGGGTGCGATGTTAATCTACATCCAGCTCTGCAAGCAGGTCCTCCAACTTACAGGGAAGAACTTGGTGGTTGGTGGCAAGATTGCCACTGCAGCCACTGGAAAAAACTCACACTGGCCCATTCGGACTAGTGTGGTGCTGAGGTATCGCCTGCCGCATGGCTGCACTCAGGTTCTCATCCCTGATTCGTTTGTCATGTGGTGGGTGTGGCAATGTGCTGTATGACTGCATGCTCCTCCTTACCTTCTAAGGTATGCTTTTGCATGATGGTTTAGCTAGTTATGCCAGATTATGATTGTCATTATAGCTGGTTTAGTTAGTCATACCTGCATGACCAACTGATTACCCGCCCAGCTAAACCATCAAAAAGCAGCAAGTGCTGGGACATGACCATGTCAGACCATCTTAGACCATCTAAGACCATCTTAGACCATCTAAGACCATCTTAGACCAGCCAAAACCAGGTACAAGCATAAGATGGTTCTTATGCACTTTCTTAGGCTGGGTCACCACTTAGTGTTAGTTGCCAGTAGATGTTGGCTTCCACCCAAACTCTCCTCTTGCTTTCCACTTCCCTTGTTTGTTAGCTGTTCGGATATGTCCTGTGAATCTGGAGCTCTAGGACATTAAGAAGGTTTCTTGTGTTTGCCCAGGCCCCATAAACCCCAGCACACATTAATGTCAACCTTCTCCATCGCCTGTAAACACCGGTCGCTAACGAGGGGGGCAGCAAGTGTGTCTTTGGCTGCCGTATCACGATGCTCCAGCTGCCGCCACTCTTTAAATCATGAGCAAATGGACACTTATTTTTAATTATAGTGAAACCAATAGGATTTCTGTAAGTCATCAAGCCTATTCTGTCTTTAAATATATGCTTTAATTACATGACCTTTGGGATAAAGTCCAGCAAGGAGGTTCTTGACTGTAACTGTTATCACAACATCGAACGCCCACACCCTCCGCACAAACACCAGGGGCTGGCATTTCTGTAACCAACGGAATCTTTATTTCCAGTGGTTTACTCTGGACCCCGTGAAGGTTCTAGTTTGCCAGATTAACTTCAGCCGTGTTATTGAAGCTGTCTGGAAAAAGCCCCCACCTTCCATCTCCTGGGCACCCACATTTCAGTCTGTCTAGGAATCTCAGCCCTTGTTTACCTGCTAAAGCAAAGTTAAACCTTACAGGTGTTTATTTGGAATCTAGTCTAGCAACTTTCACTAATTCCACAGGCCCATTGGCCAGAGAGACGCGTCATCAGAATGGCTGTCCCCAATCCCCCGCTGCCCCTGGACACTTGATGCACGTACAACACGAAGGTGGAAGTGAAAAGGGACGCATCTTAGGGCCAGAGTCACAGAGGAACTTTGGCTATTCCAGCAATTTCTACTACGTCATGGCAGATGGGTCAGACCAGCTGTTTGCTCAGCTGTGCCGAAGACTGGCCGTTCCCGTCTCTCACCGATGGGCGGGATGCCTTCGTCAGTGGATCCCAGCAACGGAGCCCTGACCTAAAATCAGGTTCAGCCCCCTCACCCCCCACCCCGACCAGCCTGACTCTGGCTCCTCAAACTAACAATCAGCTTGTTTCACCACAAGTCTCACTATGCCAAAGTAGTTTAATGCCTTTTCATTTAAACATAGTGGAGCTTCTGTTGCCGGTACAAATTATTCAAAGTGGGTGCAATTTCTCTGCTCACTTTTCAGACAAAGTAATGAGAGGGAGTGGGAGGGAGGGGGCAGTTTGGGTCTCAGGGAGCCCCAGGGTGAACTGGTAACGCCTCACCCTCCATAACTGTTTGGATACCAGCTGTGTTCATCCAAGGTTTCAACTGTCAGCTTGGTGAATGATAACATGCCTTCTCTAAGAGCCACAGCAACCCCTCCCCGCATCTCCCCCGTGTAAGACGAACCTGCAGCAAAGCCGTCAACCTTGGGCTCGGCCGTAGGTGTTTGCTCTGGGGGCTGAACGCGCGACACAGTGGCCCCGGTGTGATGACAGGGAGCAGCGAAATTCCACAGCTCGCCTGTTAGTCAGGGAAGTGAAACAGAGCTGACCTCAGCACATGGGCCCCCAGCTTAACACACAGCACCCCTGGGGCATGTATATACACCCAAGGGCCTCCTCCAGACACAGGGGGCGTCTCACTTTGAATAAACACCAGCACTATGGAAATGTCGTATTTATATTAACTTAAATCATTTCCTCTATAAAAGAAGGTTTATGGTTCTCCACAATCTGTCAATTAATACGGCAAATTATGGAGGGAAAATATGGAACTTTTATGGGGTTCATTTACTTTCCTATCAACCGTGAAATTGGTGTTCATCTGACAGCTCCACTCTGTGAAGTGCGTAAAATAGGTTACTTCAGATTGCAAACATCCTCATCTCCATCAGCTGTTTGTACTGGTGGCTTTGGAGTCGGAAAACCATTTCTGACTCATTACTTTGCAGGTACACAGCAAAATCTGTGGTGAAAGAGTCGCACTGTTTCATACTTAATTATTAGCGCTTATGGCCATGCAATGTGGACTTTTCCCCGGTAACTCCAAATGTCGCTAACCAAAAATATGATTAATGAGGCAACTTGTTGTAAACACTGCTCTTTATTTCCTATCATCTATTTCAATATTTTGCTGTCGTCGCCCAGGTTTTTTTATAGACAAGAGAGAAATATTTACGCGGGCAGAACAAAAGTGGTGTTTAGCCTGTTTGCGCTCGGAAATCCCGATTTGAAAGGGTAGCCTTGTGCTCCTAAACGCGGTGCAGCGCTTTCAGCTTAACGGCGATCACCGCGCCGCCCGGTGTCTCTTAAGTCCCTGGATACTTTCATGGTCAAGTCGGATCCTGTTATTTTGTTGTTTTGGGTGCGATTAAACAGAGACACTCGCTAGAATGGTGGTTGTTGTTTCTGGAGCCTGCGGCCCCATATGAAAAAAAAAACTGTATGATTCATATACAGCAACCATATATTTTTCTTACTTAATTCAAGCAGAATTGCCTTCTGTGTTTCATACAAGTCCAATATATGTCCTATACAAAATCAGACCGGTTATGGCCACTTTCATA
>JAODLD010000049.1:14649650-14666723 GCA_026781065.1 Mormyrops boulengeri
AGTGCAGGGGTCACACGTCTCGATACCAGAATGATGGTGACGGACAGCAAGCTACAGATCTTCGTCAGAGTACAGCAGTGTGTCCGCTACACAAAAGCCCCGGTGGGCCTGGGTTTTCCGGCATTTTCTCTGGGGGTTGCGGGCTCTGATGTGGCTGGCTTTTGACTACACTTCTTTTTGGACCTGCCTGGTTATGTAATGGACTCCACACTGCCAGCTCAGGGGCAGAGGAAGCAGGACGTCCCAACGAGAGCCCCTGACCTACATTACTCCTTTCACAGATCCATCTGGGCTGGAGGAAGGGCATTCTGCTGTCGTCCAGAGCGGGGCACCGTGGTTTATGGCTGTCCTGAGGCATTTTAATGCATGTGCTTACTCAGGCTAAAACCCAGGGGATTCAGCTAACCTCGTTTAATAAAATTTTAAACCTAGAGTTGCCACCTATATTTTACAGGATCTTTCAGTGTTGAAAAATAAAATGCTGTGTCCCATTTTAAACCAATAAGAGATTCGATTTGTCCTGTATTTTCATGTCCGGACCAAAATACAGTTTAATCCGGACAATTCCCCTTCAATTTAGCGATAGAAGGACGCCTCCTGACAGGGTTACTGTGCCACTGTGGGCGTCCATCATGTCCCTCCTTTTCTTTGTCCCTGTACTTTCAGCAGCAAGGGGAAGCTGGAAAACATACACAAGATAACTGCACAAAACAAAATGGTTGGCTAAACCCCTTAACCCACATTTCTGATGAAGATTTTAGGTGGACAAATGCAGGTTATGTTACATTTAGTGTAATTTGGGCTGCTGGTCCAGGTTCCCAGGGAGACTGGCTGTTGTACCTTTGTGAATGGGCTGTGCTTGTGGGTCAAATTTCCGGGCAGCCAAAAGGGGCAAAGGACCAGAACGACAACGGTGGTGCAGGTAATAATAATTCCAGGGGCTTAGTTAGCCCCATCTCCACTTCGGTCGACCCCCTCCCCCCACCCGATCCATTGCTCTGCCCAGAGGACAAGCAGACCATTGTATGAAACCTGGAGGGAAGGTTGACAACATCGCCACAGGATACACCATCAATCACAAGCTACCATCTCTCCCAGTTGGCGTTTCCCATGATTCCCGGCTGCTCCGGACACTGCTGCCTGTGTGACCACGCTGTGAGCTGGGATTCGGCCGTGCCCTTTGCCGCTGTCCTCTCAGCCTCCAGAACGAGGCATCCGAGGTCAGTTCTGACAGCCTCGCCCTGCCTACCTTCTCCCATCCATCCTTCTGAGCTGCCCAGAGCTCCTCCAGTGTTGCAGCAAACACCATGATGAGCTGGATGGAAGGTTGAGCTGAAATTCTTCCAATGTTCCAGCGAATGGCTGAAGAGATACAAGGGTAGAATCCCAGGACATCTTGGCTATTGTGGGAAAAACTACTGAGCAGGAATAGGCTCAGACTGGGGGAGGGACCAGAGTCCCACCATCAAGACATCCTCTGCCATGGTTCCTGTTTGACACACCTGGGGGGTGGTATCAGGGGTGGGGTTGGGTGGCCATGTCTGTACCCCTGCAGAACGAATATTTACCTGTATTAATACAGTGACCCTGCACTGGTTTTTAGCTTAAATCACCACATTGGCTTTATTTTGCATTTATTTGGTCTGTGGTCTGTGTGTGTGTGTATTTTTTTTAATCAACACTCTGCCTCCTTATAAAATATTGCGCGAGACATGAGGGTGGGACGAGGGGACAGGATATGATCTGAAGCTGAGGACCGACGGAGTGCAGCCAGCAAGCATGGAAAGAATGCCTCAGACTCACCATGGTAACGCAGGCTGCTGTTACCATGGAGACTTTTGGAAAAATAAGAATTTACGAGGAGTCCATTGTGCCCGCTGGGCTGTCAGCCACGAACTTCCGGATCATTCGTTTAGGGTGAAAGTGATGCATGGGGGAGACGTGGCCATTTGTGATTGCCTGTCCCACAGTGAGCAGACTGCTCTTGAGTAATATGAGGATGTGTTGGGGACCGGACACCATTTCCTCTGTCCGTTGTCCCTGTCCTGGCCATACTGGGAAACACCGAGCTCCTGGACAGCTGTGTGTGTGTCTGACTGAGTGTCTGTCTGTGTCCCTGACCATCTGACTGACTGCCTGTCTGTCTGACTGTCTGTCTAACTGTCTGCCTGACCATGTCTCTGACTGTCTGTCTGACAGTATCCGTCTGTCTGTCTGACTGACTGCCTGTCTGACTGTGTCCCTGATTGTCTGTCTGTCTGACCGACTGTCTGTCTGACTATGTCTCTGACCATTGTTGCCCTATTTCTTCCCCATTCAGCCTCTCGCTCGCTGGTCTTGCCTGCAGCCCAAAGATGCAACCAAGATGCCAGAGAGTGCCTGGAAGCTGACCTTCTACACACTGGCCTGGTCCTACAGCGCCTACCTGCTGTTCTTCGCCGGATACTCCTTCTTCCAGGACCCCGGGTCTGCCTTCCGTGGTATGAAAGAGCCTTCCATGTATCCCCCCTACTACAGTGTGCCATTCAATGACAAAGTTCATGTCAAGCACCTACATGAGAGTATTCCTGTTACTCTGGGTGGAATACGGTTGAGGTCCTTGTTGACTGCGCCCCCTGGTGGCTTGCTTGTTCTGGCTAGGCTGGCAGAGCGGCATCCCGGTGCCCCGTGACATTGCCATCGCCTACCTGATCCAGGGCAGCTTCTATGGCCACTCAGTATACGCCACCCTGTACATGGACGCCTGGAGGCGGGACTCCGTCGTCATGCTGGCCCATCACCTCATCACGCTGGCCCTCATCGCATTCTCCTATGCCTTCAGGTGGGGGCGCCCTCACCCTCCAAAACCCCAGGGGTTAGACTTACAAAAAAATATATTGGCCAGGTAAGTGGCCAGAAAATCTACTGATCCACAGAGGTGGATAGTTCACGTCCAGAAAGTAAAAATCCAGACCAAGATTTTGTTTCAACCAATCATTTGAGTATAAAGAGACACAATCACAGTTAGTACTTAGCTGGTTGGTTGAAACAGAATCTTGATCTGGATTTTTATTCTCTGGACCTCAGCTATCCACTCATGCTAATCCGATTTACCAATCCTGTAACCAGGTTCCAGATCCCAGGTTACCCGTGTAGCTCCAGGCTCTTGTTAGGGTGATTTAAGGTGTTAGTTGTCTAGACTTGTCTGGGGGGGGGGGGGGTCAGCAGCTAAGTCACAGCGCTGATGTTTACCACAAATGGCCTTGAGCTCAGGAATGGCGCTATAACCAGAGCCGACGCCCTCTGAATGGGCACGAGGCAGCCCGGGCCTGCGTTCAGCCTGACGACCTTTGGCTCCCTGCCCCACAGGTACCACAACGTGGGTGTCCTGGTCCTCTTCCTCCATGATATCAGCGACGTGCAGCTGGAGCTCACCAAGCTCAACGTCTACTTCAAGAGCCGTGGTGGGGGGCGCCACCTCATCAACGAGGTCATCTCCAACCTAGGCTGTGTCAGCTTCAGCTTCAGCTGGTGAGGCCCCAGCCTGTCCGGCGTGGTCGGCACCCCCTGGTGCGCCTGCCCGGGCTCACCCCCCGTCATGTCTCCCGACAGGTTCTGGTTTCGTCTTTACTGGTTCCCACTCAAAGTGCTCTACGCCACCTGTATCACCAGCTTGGAGGCCATCCCCAACATCCCTTTGTACTTCTTCTTCAACTTCCTCCTGTTCCTGCTGCTTCTAATGAACATCTACTGGTTCCTGGTGAGTTGGTCTGCAACTCCATAGCTCATGGGTGGATGATGGATGGGTGAGGCCCCCACCAGGGCACTGAGCCCTCATAGAGCCTCCTTTTCCCAAGCGGTTGGTATGTCTTATGTTGGGAAGCCCTGTAACTTGCTTCCCCCAGCCCTTCTCACATCCGTCTGCATCCCTTTGCAGTTCATCCTGCTGTTTGTGGCAAAGGTGCTCACAGGAAAGATGAAGGAGCTCAGCGATGTGAGGGAATACGAGGAGGAGGGCGAGCTGAGGAAGATGCCGTTTGTCAGTGAGCCGGACGCAAATGGGTGAGTGCTGCATTGTGGGTAATCACAAAAGAAGGGATTCAGCCTGACCCAAAACATCAAGCTGTTTCTTTGATAGCTTCTCTTACAGCTTGTTGGCTGACTTGTTTCCATACATGTTTTACAGGAAATATATGCAGAACGGTGCGGTGAAGGACAAGAATCTCTGAGAGCATCGGTATCGCCTCCTATTGCACTTAGCTGTAACTGCAAGATGGCAGTTTGGTGGAGATCTTTTGTAATAGGCACTATTAGTAGCTGGATTTGCAAAAAACAAAGTTAGGCTATGAAACATTTGCATAATTGTTTTATTTAATTGTATTTACTAGCACTGTGAATGTGGTTTTAAGTAAATTATGCCCATAGGGACTGATAAGGGATCATAGTGATCAAAGGTGGATAGTTCATGTCCAGAAAGTAAAAATCTGGATTTTGTTTCAACCAACCAGTTGAGCATAAAGAGTCACAGTAACAGTGAGGTTGGTTAGAACAAAATCTTGGTCTGGATTTTTACCTTCTGGACCTGAGCTATACAGCTCTGATAGTGACTGTCATGGGAATGACCGTAACTTGATCCTGAATCAGTCATTAAGGGGAGTATTAAGGGCTGTGTGGTATTTCAGATGGCTTTTTATCTCAAGGAAGTTACGTGGTCATAGAGCGATTCTGAGCCTTGGACTGACAGCCAGCGACAGTGAGACGGCCGTAATGTCCATCAGAGAGAAGCACAGACAGGCTGCATTGTCAGGGAGACCTGTCAGGCCTCCACAGAGCAGCGGCCAAGAGAAACATAAGACCATACTTTCTGTTAAAGGGATCCGTAAGGTCAGCATACCATTCACCACGGCGCGACAGACGAACGTGCCCTCGGAGCGAATCAAGTAACAGTTGTGGCCTCTGTGAGAGTGACTTGCCAGCTGGCCCCGCCCTCTCCCATGGCACGCCACCGTTCGGCCACATCCCTCACCAGAGACCCTCTGGGTGTTTCTCAACACCAAGAATGCAAATGTCGTATTTGGTCTTGGTCTTGGCAAGAGCGATCTTACTAACTTGCCTTCCAAGAATGAACTTGGTGTGCAATGAATCATGGGATTGGTCTTGTCCTGAGATTTTTACCGTCCTCTCTACTTCTGTTCTTAGTATTGGAACTGGTCTTTGACAATGGAAGATGACGTAAAACAGTTACACGAGAACACAAGTATGGTGAAGTGCACATTTTGAGAAACACCCTCTGTCTGCCGCTCTTATTTGCCGGACGGTGCACATAGACAGGAAATGATGTCACATCGACACACCTGTTTGGACAGGACTGGATGCATGTCAGACTCAAGTAGTTTGTTTTGTAGTTATTTGTATTTCATCTTAATTTGATTATCAGGTGTATACGGATTTAAATGTCATTTAACAGGTTTGTTAATGGGAAGCAGATGTTGGTAATAAGGACTGATCCACGAGTGTCTGAAGACACAATGACAGTCTTAGGTACAGCTGCGGATTTTACAGGAAAATCTGGCCTGGATTTGCTTGTTCTAATAGTATTACTGAAGATGTGGAAAGATAACCATAAGAGCTTAGATGAATTTATAGGTACTAAGATTTTTTAGATGTGTTTTACTGTTTTGGTTTTGTGCAAGAATCTTCTGACTTAGTCCAATGACTTATTGTAGATGTGAGGGTTATATTTGTCATCATTGTAAAGATCACCAAATGTCCGACCCGGGGCACATAGGTTTAATGGAGGGGGGGGTCTGACGTGTGTCATGGTGAAATCAGAAATCGGTATTGGAAGCAAAGAGGGCCAGGTCTCCTGCCCAGCTCCTACATCCTCTGGGATGTCCCCTCCAGACCATCTAACCTAGAGCGTGGCATCATGTCCGCGTCGTGGTTGGTTTGTGTTTCACGTTTGTTCACATGCGGTTTGGCCAGGTATGGCTTAGGTGTGAGTTGGACATTGGCTTGTGTTCTCTGTTTGTTGATCTTGGAGTTTCCGATTGGACGTGGCTGCACACCTTGTGCGTGGCACTTTTCCCATGTCTAAGGTCTGCAAACTCCTCAGCCCAATTAGACGTAATTCCCAGTGTCCAGCACACATGACGCTTTATTTGGGGCTGATCCATATGGGGTCTTTGTACCGAGCTCAGAAACCCCACATTTCAGGGTCAACTGCTGAAGGGTAAATTGTATTTTCTAACAGTGTTATATTTCAGTATCAGGCTTGTGCCAAAATCCATATTCCCCCATAAAGCACTGGGAGAGCAGATCTGAATAGAATAGTAGGGTGTTTTCCTACAGGGAGCTGGATCATCTACCCTCGACCTTTCTACCCTCCTTGTTTGGTGAAAATTACCAGGTACTAAAATATGTTTTTGTAATAAAACGATTTTAACATGCACCAAGTGTGTTGTGTAGTTATCTCCATTGTGTAGAAAACTGTAAGCCTCTAACTCACACCATGATGTCCAGAATCGTACCAGTACCAGAAATAACAGTCCCACCATACAAGTGGCCATATGCTGCAGTTCCATTTTAAAGCTGAAGGGGGCACAGATGTCACACAATTGCTAGAAATTCAACTTGGCACACAATTACGATAATGCTATAATGACCCTATTGCAGATTTTATTAATTACCCATGGAGACTTGGTGGGTTATTCAGTTAAGATGACAGTAATCGGAAGTAATCCCTACAACAGATGAGTGAGTACGGTCATAATAAGGTACCGTGTGGTTCTTACAACACTCTGTCATGGATATACAACCTCATGTATTTAGGTAAATGTCCATAATCTGACCAGTAAAGAGATAAAGAGACGCTAATGACAACGGACGGAGGGAGTTACACATCTTAATGTCATTATGACGTAGCCCTAGGGTCCGTCAAAGTGCAGCTCTAATTGCCTCCGGAACAATCAGAGACTAGCCCGTCTTAACAGACCAGACATGCTGTTTGTTTCATCTTCAGACCCAGCAAGCACGGCTATGAAGTGCTGGGGGGGTGGTCTGGTGTTACTGAGCCGTCAGCTGCAGGTTTTCGGAGGTAAACATTCAAGACGGGACAGGAGTCACGTGCAGGAAGTGCAGGTGGTGTGCGTCAGCCTGTGATTGGCTAGGCATGGTACGACGGATGTGTGGATGTTGATGGGCCTTAATGGGAGGGTGGGGGCACGCAGCGCCGATGTCCCATTAAAACCAAGTTAATGCGTCTGGGAGGCCGGCGTACCCCTCATCACATCCTGTCACATTTCAGCGCTGGGCCACCAGGGGGCATCATGTAGACACCTGCTGGAGGTGGAGGGGCATAGGGACCACGGATACCCTGAACTCCACTTTGCGGCCCCTGCGTCTCGATGTTCCCGTCTTGTGTATCTATGGTAATCGCATTTCCTGATGCCGAGTACAAACCCCTCCGATCAAATGACAGCGCAAACGAGTTTACTGGCAACAGAATCCATGGGCTAACTTGCACCAGGACTGAACGTTACAGGCTCAGTTCACCGCCACAGAGCACCCCCTCCCCACCACCATCTCAGTGAGGACGGCCGTTGTCCCGGGAGTCCCGGCGTCTCTCTGCTGCGTGTCTCCAGCCAGGCAGATGCATTAGGCTGATGCTGCGGTCTGGGGTGGCTGAGTGAGCGCATTAATGTCCATTGTCTGAGTTCGTTTAGAGACCCGTTTGCCAAGATGTTCTCCGAGGTATGCTGAGCTTCAGCCTAGAGAAGCACAGGGCCCCAGCAGAATGGTCTATCCAAACTTAAACAATACAGCAGGATGAAGCTGCCTGACTGGCTTTAGTTAAACAGGGCCTTGATTGTATGATCTCATACAATCATGACTGTATAGTCAGTTTCAGTCATATGTTCTTTATCATATAGCCTCTGTCATACGCTCTTGATCATACAGTCTTGATCACAAGATCTTGATTGTACAGTCTTGATTGTACAGTCTCATTCATACAGTCATGATCGTACAGTCTTGGTCATATGGTTTTGATCATGCAGTCTTGGTCAAAAATTCCTGATTGTACAATGTCACTCACATGGTCTTGATTACACAGTCTGGGTCATACAGTGTCAGTCATGTGATCTTGATCATACAGTCTCAGTGTTGCAGTCTTCAGTGTTTGATCCAGGTCACCCTAAGCTTTGTTGCCATCTACGGTCATGGCAACATGTCACAGCCAGAAGAAGCAAGTCCCCATAACTGGTGTGCCACCTCTCTGATGTGGTTTGGTTCAATCCCCCACCCCACCCCCAAGTCCCACAGCACAGACAGCAGCTGGGCGCACAAGGTCAGAAGTTGAAGCACCGAAAAGCCACGTCACCATTAGTGTGGGTGGGAGCCCCAAACCCCTGGGGCACTGCAGAAGACCAACCACAGCCTCCCCCCCCCCACCCTATATTTGGAGGAATGTGTATGACTACAATGAGAACTTTACATACTTTAACTTCAGCATGTGAGGATATTCAGCGGACTTATCAGCAGAAGATGTCGGGAGCAGCTGGTGCTTATCCAACACCACCCCCACCTGCTCAAACGTAGACCCCAGCCCTTTCAGGAGCCCCTAGAAACAGCTTGTGCTGAACTGTATCCAGTACCTGTAAACTGACGTAATCCACAGAAGTCACTGAGGACCTGGAGGCTCTGGGTGCTCTCACTGCCCCTGAGTGAGTCAGGTGCACTCACTGACCCCAGGAGACTGTATACATTCACTTAAATACAGAGTGCAAACTGGACCACTGAGAGAAAGGGGAACAGAAAACACTGCGAGGAATTCGATTGTGCTCTGAAAGCTCAGGGTGAAGGAGGGAGATGACAACTGGGCCATTTTCACTCCATACTGCTCTGGCTCCTACCAGTCCTGGTTTTTATCTTCCAGTGCTCCATCGGAGGGCGCCTGCGCAGTTACCAAATCAACAACAGAGATAATGTCATTTCCTTCATTAAGGAGAAGAGACGTACTGCCTGCACAGGGAGAGGACGCCTGCCCGGGGACTGCTGGGAAAATTTGTCATTTTCTCCTTCTGTGTTGCAGCGTGGGCACGAACGAAAATGCAGATGATTTGTAATACCTTTATACACTCTCAGAAAAAAGGGTACAAAGGTCCATTTCTGTACATTAAAAGGTACAATTACCTATATATAGCTAAGGGTACCATTGGCAGACCCTTGAGGGTACAGCCCCAGTGACAAGCAAAGGTACAAATTTGTACCCTTTTTTCTGAGAGTGTAAGATAATCGATCAAATCATGTGAGTGTAATACTGGATAAAATAACAGTGAATAGTGGACAATTAAAATGAGTAATAATGCAATTATTATGACATTTGTAAGCGAGACTGTGATTTACTTATATCGCCAGCGTGTTATCTACAATTTCGAAGCGATGCCACAAGTGCAAAAAAACATGGTGACAAACATACGTAGACATCCAACAAACACTTTGGTTGGATTGAAACGCATCAGAGACGTTGAAACAGTGGATAATGTGATGAATTTTGACTGGATTTCTGAGATAGTCCGGGTTTTTTAACCATGGGCGCCCTATAAATGCGCGCGGCTTTACAATACCCTCCACTTCGTGTTCGGCATTGGCTGATCCGTCCCTATCCTTATGAGGGTATCGGGCCAGAGGGGAATTTGTTAAACACGTGCCATTTAACCTGCAGGGCGCAGTGGTGCGTACTGACATCACTTCTTTTCGGGGATCCGGTGCAATTACTCACGCATTACTTACTTAGACAAATTAAGACACGTTTTTATGAATGCATAAACCTGCCGGCATGTGCTGTTTTAGATACAAGTGTTTTAAGCAGGTAAATAAATAATATCCTGTACGGTTGCGTGCATGGGGGCGGGGGGTATGCATTAGAGCCATTGCTCTCTGACTGAGAGCTAATGCAATTGCTATGCTGAAAAAAGTCTCAGCGGAGTATATGAGACAGAAAAAAACAGAGAGCAAATGAGAGAGAAAGCAGCGCCGCGTCCAGTAATCGCAGTACTTCCTATGGACAGTGATTCCCCTGGGACTACCAGCTAAAAGTCTCCTCTCCCCCTCCTCCATCTCCTCCCTCTCTCTTTCTTTCTTTCTTTCCTTCCCTCCCCCTCTCCCTGTGTTTACGGATCGCCGGGGCGCACTGCGGGGCTGACTCGCCCTGCTGAGGAGGTAAACTCCAGGAGCGCACGGCTGCGGTACCCGGGCGCACCGCTGGCGCTTGTTTGAAGTTCCCTGGCTTGGCTCCTAAATCCTCCTCCGGTCCCAGTTCAGAATCGGGTAAGTAGGATTATAGCCGCTGCTTCTTTTTAATCCAATGTCTCGTCTTTCCATTTCCAGTCTCGTTTCTCTGACACTTTTAGATAGTTACTGCATAGCGCCATTTATTGAAATGTTCCAACTCTCCAACTTAACGCGCGAAATAGCGGATGAAAGAAAGGGTCCGTTCACTGCCCTGCTGATTGGTGGCTATACAAGCAGGAGAAACGGACTAAAAGGTCTCCTGGGCATCCACCCGTCCCTTGAGGCTTCGGCTGTAAATGGATCTCCGCCGGCACCTTCTCCTTAGAAGCGTGAGCGCTGTGACGATCGCGGATAGTATGACTTCTGCAAATATGAAAAACATGCTGGGCACACACCACTCCTTAAACACGTTTTTAAAAGTATTTCTGGGTTTTGTAACAATGTCTGCACCTGGTACTCTAATGTCCCACCATGCCGGAGGGTGGCTCCTTTCCAGATGGAGTTCCTACGACCCACGGTCTCATAGAAATGCCCCAGAGGATCCGGAGGGAGGGGGGCAGCTGAAGAATTTCACCCTTGTCTGTTGTTGTTTAAAGATGTTTTATGGTGAAAGACAGGTGACCCCGACTGCCCCCTACCCTTGCAAGTATAAATCTTCTGAAATGCGACGCTGGTTACAGCTGATTATAATAATAGCTTTTAAAAGACTTTAATGGTGGGGTTATTATTATTATTATTATTGGGTGTATTCGGAACATGAAGCGGGGTTACCGAACCTGGGTGGGGTCGTCAGTGCGACTTGGTTCTGCGCAAGAGCGCCTCTGTTTGCGGCCGGACTGGAAAGACAGCAGGTGGGTCCTACCGGATGGCCGAAGGGCTGCGAGCTTGCCCCCCTCCCCGCCCCCCAGGCCGTAACCACGCTAGGCTAAGGCTGTCGAGAAGTAAAATATTACTGAAGGGGAGTAATTAGCTCTTTCTTGTTGTTCACGATTGAGCTAAGTAGTAAAACGCTTTACAGTCTGTGCTGCAGCACTGGAAGAACATCCAGGCGCAGACACGCAAGGGTGTTGCGGGCAGGGTGACCGCTAGGAGGCGCTTTGATTAAGGCGATTAAAATATCCCACGTGTCATGCGTGCACTGCCAGTTTACTTCCGAGTGGATCGTATTTAACCTACGTTATGTGACCATTACGTTTATATGATTAACTGTAACTATTAGAAACTCGTGGGGAGTTAATCACCTGTTTTTAAATAGCAGTACAATGGGACAGGGCAGTCTGCTTTTTTTACAGACCAAAACTATGAGTACGTTTCCATTTTCAACAATATGATTTTTAAATATGATCGGCTTTAATTAAGGGTGTCTGAGGCGCAAACGGGACAATGTTGAAAAAAAAAGTCAAACAGCCGGGATTTATACTGTACATGGCGTCGGTGCGTTTTGCCAGCAAGATGTGTGGCTCTCTCGTCAGCTTCGTGCGGCCGGGCGGGGCTAGCAGCCCGGGACGCGCCGCGCTCCTCCGAAGAGGGACGGCATCTTAAAGCCCGCAGCTGTTTCCACTTGTCTCTGCGAGGGTGGGGAGAAATGACGTAATGAGATTTGGTAGCGAGTAAGTGAAGTTTTACAACAGATGTGTACAGACTGGGCTGCTTCATCCGCTTTTACGCAGAGGACCCTGAGCCCTCACAAGATACGCAGGACGGAGTTCTAGTGATATCTAGTCCTTTTTTGTATTACCAGTAATTGAGTTATGCTTCGGCAGTTAATGTTATAGCAGGCAGTTAACATGAGAATAATAAATAATATTTGGGTTTTGTTGTGAATTCAGATAATATGGGCTGATATATACTTTATGTACGGTTTTGTTTGACATAAAGGCGACTAGATTGGGGTGTTTCGTGATGTGATGTGATGGTGAGTGAACACCATGTTCCAGCCGTGGGTTAATGGGAGAGTGATTTATCAGTTGTTTTTATTTTAATCAGTTGATGGGGGCTCTCAAAGTACCCCCCACATAAGGAAAGTCTGGACGTGTTTCAGGTGTGGGCAGGGGAAAGGGACTTGTGCGCTGGGGCTGGTAGGGTGGCCGGGGGGTTTGGGTTCTCACCCCAAGTTTTTTAACTGGTGGATGCTGCTCTTTGATTTAAAGGGTTACTGGAGTGTGGGGGTTTTTTTGCTTTGGCTGATGAGATGGCAGGGGGGGTTGGGGGGGGCAGCCAGCTTCCGAGGGTCATAAACCTGCCCCAAACCTGTCCCGTCGGGCCTGGGGCACTCCCTCGCACCCACAACCGCTCTCGCACTTCTGCCCCTATTTTCATGCCGTTTTGTGAGTGAGTAGCCAAGTCTACAGTCAAGAATCAAGAATTTTTATTGTCATTGTGTAGAACAGTGTTTCCCAATCTGGTCCTCAGGGACCGGATTGGGAAACACTGGTGCAGGGCAGTGAGACACAGGAGCACCTTCGAACAGCGTAATGTAAAATCAATAAATAAAATATCTGAGTCCAGCAGAGTCAGAGTCCTACATAAGCACCTTTGGTGAGTGTGCAGATGTCACTCCTGGCCACAAAACCTAAACAACACTGACACTGGGTTCTGGGGGCCACAAAGTTCAGGAAGATGAATGGCACAGTTGAGGGACGAGGCCAAAAACCTGTCAGTAGATCAGTGGGGTATGGATGCCTCCGGAGCACTGAGGAATTCTTCTGCGGACTCCCATTACGTGAAAAATGGACACCAGCTTTGTTTAAGAGAGAATCTCTCTTGGAAGCAGAAGAGCCACACCTACGGGCGAGGGAGGGAGATGAGCCGGCGTGAGAAACAGGAGTCCAACCCTGAGGGGAACCTCACGCCCCCACAGGTGCTCCGCCCACCTCCTGGGCCAGTGGGTGTGGCCACATATGATCACTCAGGCACCTGGATGAAAAGACTTAGGGAGAAAGATCTAGACAGTTAAGGCCTGGAGCTGTTTGTGCTGCTGAATACGGGTGAGAATGTGTTTGTTAGCAGAGATAAAGCTGTACAGAGCAGCTGGGTGTGTCAAGGTGTCCTGCGGACGCCGGGCTCATGGGAGGGAAGCGTCGACCTAGACGCGTTCCCAGTAATTATCGTGTGTGAGATGCCTGTCACCAGCGGTCCAAGTCAGTCTCTCTCTCTCTCTCTCTCTCTCTCTCTCCTCTTTCACAGGGTCGAGCCATTGGAGGTCGCAGCTGGAGAACATCTGGGGGGGGGAGCTACCAGGCTGGCTGCGGCATGGAGGGTTCCTGGCACGGTGATTTGATACAAAGACTAACAAAAATCACATTGCCAGGGATTTCCGCTTGGCCGCCGCCCCT
Source organism: Mormyrops boulengeri (assembly GCA_026781065.1). Taxonomy (NCBI): domain Eukaryota; kingdom Metazoa; phylum Chordata; class Actinopteri; order Osteoglossiformes; family Mormyridae; genus Mormyrops; species Mormyrops boulengeri. The sequence goes on from JAODLD010000049.1 coordinate 14,663,258, forward strand.
CACGGCCCCCATCAGGCCCCGAACCGGGTCTCAGCAGAGACCTTTGGAAAAGGACACGGCCGATCTCTGACTCTGATACTCTCACAACCTGTGGGGGGACGAAGGCACATAAGCTTTGTGCTCCTCTGTTTCTGCGTCGTAGGATCCGCTTTAGTTTAATCACCGCGCCGTGCAGCTCTTCATGAAGTAAACGCTCTCTGAATTGCGTTTGTCCCAGTTCGCGCGGTTTGATGAAATGGCGGATGTGAATCAAAGCCGCGTGGGAGGTAGGATCTGCAGAATGAAGGTCAGTCATTGCTATGTACCTGACATCACTGACCTTCCCAGCCTCTGATTCCAGTTCAGTGTCAGGTCCAAGGCACCCCATGGGTCCCTCCTTCTGCAGTCAGGGCCCTACCTGCGGGATAGCGCCACCTGCTGGTCGCCGGAGGCACAGAGCTTAGCTAATTGGCGAGCACTGTTCCCGTACAAATGGTGTTCACAGTGGCTAAGTTCAGTACTTCAGCGAATCTGCAACCCTTCCACCTCCTTATCCCTTGCCTGGATGCTCGTATGGGATGGGGGTGACGTGTTGCTCGGGGCTGTGACCTCGTGTGCCTACTGAACTGGTATCAGTGTGCCTGTGAAGTACTGGCTCAGTTCAGCAGGAACGTGAGTGGAGCTCCTGTCTGTGACTTCAGCCATCCACTGTCCAATCAGCACGCAGCAAGCCAGCCTGGTCTTTCTGAGTTTAAACCAATATGGTCCTGTATGTTAATAGTAACACTTGATAACTGTTCATTCTGTAAATAAATAAAAATATTGCTTGTGCACACATACACACATCATGGTTGATGCACACTCTATTTGACGTCATTGCAGACGTTCAGGAATCCTCCTGCCTTATGGATGGTGAGTCGTGGCAGAAGAAAGGTTGGCAAACATTGCTCTAGAACTCTGGTGGGAATCATGCAGGTTCAGGGGCTGAATCTGCCCTGTTTCTGTAACCTCAAGGTTGCCAGGTCATGGCTAGGTGGTGGGGGGAGAGATCTCAGCTGGTACTGGGGCAGGTCAGAGGAAGCACTTAGCCCCATTAGAAGAGCTAGCGTGTCTGAGCCGTATGGGGGGTGTGTCCCCTCACTGCGACATCCTCCATGACACACAAAGTCATCCATTGGCTCAAACAGCACGTGATGCAGTGTGCTGTGAGGACCTCTACTGGATGGAAACCAAACTGGCACACATATATTCCCACTGGCTGATTCATATAGTTACTTAACTCACAATGCACTTTTCAATGACTTTCTTCGCTCTGTCAGTATTTCCGCACGCTGAAATGTACCTGGTGGAAAACTGGTCTGTGACTTTGCACCCTTCTGGAGCCTAAGCTACCCCAAAACAGAAGCCAGACTGGTGTAAAGTGCTTACAGCAATATGATCATGGCTGCCAACAACTGGAAAGGGGGGGGGGGGGGGGTGGCGATTTTGAATGTGGACCACTCAGAGTTTATCAGGAGAAATGGTAAATCAGCAGGGCAGAAGGAAGAGGGTTAGAAAATCAGGAGAAACTCGAGGATATGGGGAGTGCTGGTAGATCCGGAGGGGCCGCATGGTGGTACAGTGGTTAGCATTGTTACCTCACACAGATACAGAGGGTAGGGTGGACTGAAATTCAATTCCACGATGACCTACAGATCCTACGAAGGATAAATATCTCAAACACGGATGTCACTTTATATGCAAAAACATCGATACATTTGTGTCTCGCGCATTCTGTTTGTATTCCGCCGCTGTGGCCTTCGGGTCCTGAATAAGTTGAGAACTAAGCTGCCTTAAAATGTGCCGGATGCAAAAAGGCAACCCGGAAAAAACTAAGATGTCACGAATAACAAGTAATGTTAGCAGACGTAAATTCTATATAGGCTTAATCCATACCATGCTTAAATATTGTCCGTTAGAATAAAGCTGTAAATCTGTTAATGTGTCCTCACATAATATGTAACATTACAGTATACTGGGGCTCAGTAAATTTAAACTTGCCACAAACTGTAGGGAAATCTGTTGTTTATGCTACTGTTTAATAGGCCATTTCATACCAGATAACAGTGTAACATTGTATGTATGTCGGCCAGTGGCAATCAAAATGTTTAGTGTATAAAATCACACCGATCATGGCTGGATAAGCTTAAGAGTTGAGACTTTTTCTCCACTGTATGGGCCCTCCTACTTCAAAAATCTCCCCTGCGGCCCTGGCCTGACACCTCTGGGACTTGCTGTGGCTCCATCTGTGTGGAGTTTGCATGTTCTCCCCATGTCATCGTGGGGTTTCCTCTGGGTACTCCGGTTTCCCCCCACAGTCCAAAAACATGCTGAGGCTAATTGGAGTTACCAAATTGTCCATCGGTTTCAGTGATTGGCGTGTGACTGTGCCCTGTGATGGGTTGTTCAATGTTTTGCACTTCCAGGATACGCTCCGGACCTTCCATGACCCTGAATAGGATAAGTGGTTAGAAAAAAATGGATGGGTGGATGGCAGGAGTGAAAAGGATGCATGGGGAGCATGCAATGTTTGGTTTAGTGTGTTCTTGAAATCTACAGTCTTAGTGATGCAGTTTCTAGGAAGGACATGTGCATCTAGAGAGAGACCAAAAAAGATCAGAGAGGATCAGAAACCACTGCTTTAGGAACTTGAAGGTTAGTGCACTCAGAATGTAGAAAATTACCATATATGGCAAAACCATAGTGATACACAAACACACACAATTGGTGTGGCACCGCAGACTCTACAAAATAAACTTTAATTACAGTAATTATATTTTGCTTGAAGGCGTATTAAGTAGGTCTCCCTGTCGAATGGCACGAACCGCGCCCCCCCCCCCCCTTGTGGCAATTCAGTGTAGTTCATTTGAGCTGGCGGGAAAACCCAAAGGTTTGCGTAGTCGTTAATACCCGATTTACCATTTGTCCTATAATTTATTTACAAGACATTTCTAATGTGTGTAGCATAATTAAAATTTCTGCAAGTAATTAGCTCACGTTTTTTTTTGTTGCAAATTTTCTACTCATATCTCTATAGATAAACGGTACAGAGAGCTACATAAATTATCACCTATAGTCAAATCAGCAGGCAGGCAAAACTAACATTCAAATACCAAGATGTCCCCTCCTAATGAGAGAAAAAAAGGCATAGAAAATGAGTTACTGAGTTACTGGTAATGTTATTTAGATAATCGTAGAAAGAACATAAAATGAAAATACAAGGAAATTTAGTATCCATCAATCTCCCACCTGCCTTGCGTGGGAATATATGCATCAGTAAGACGTACGGTAGTCTCATGTAAATTCGTGTTAACGTTTGTCCACTCCATGCTATCGTTTCTGGCGCGATGCTATGGGCTGATATTTGTGCAACTAGAAACTGAATCTGAATATATGAGTTGAATCTGAATGTATTAGTTGAATCTGAATTTATTAGTTGAATTTATTA
>JAODLD010000049.1:14727176-14754686 GCA_026781065.1 Mormyrops boulengeri
GATTTAGCCAGTGTTTTTTTCATGATTCTACATGAAGATTTCAGCGAGATATAAACGGAAATAGACGCGAACAGTGCAATACATCGTCGACGATGCAGCCGGGCGCAGAGGGTTAATGCCTGCATCTCTATGAGCAGAACAACCCGGGCCGGCCCCCGCCCACCCTGAAGGAGATGATCCAGATGGCCGCAGAGATCGCCGACGGCATGGCCTACCTCAACGCCAAGAAGTTCGTCCACCGTGATCTGGCCGCCAGGAACTGCATGGTGGCTGAGGACTTGACGGTGAAGATTGGAGGTAGGCTGCCGGCGCGACGAGCTGCCCACACGCTGGGGGGGATCATGGTGTGTGACAGCCAGCTCTATCCCGCAGACTTCGGCATGACCAGGGACATCTATGAGACAGACTACTACCGCAAGGGGGGCAAGGGGCTGCTGCCAGTCAGGTGGATGGCACCGGAGTCACTGAAGGACGGCGTGTTCACCGCCCACTCAGATGGCTGGTCAGGGTCGCCCCACACCTGCTCTCTGCCTCACCTCCGCTCTCTGCCTTGCCTCCACTCTTTCTCCTTCCACCTTTCTCTTTTTCCTTCTTTCATACCTCTTTCCTTCTTTTTGTCTTCAGGGTTCTCTCTCCATCTCTCCCTCTTTCCTCTCCCTCCCTCTTCATTTCTTCCTCCCTTGCTCTCCCTCCTTTTTATTTCTCTTTCCTTCTTTCCTTTCTCTGCATTTCTTCACTCTTCTTTATCTTTCTGTATCCGCCTTTCCTTCTCTTCCCCTCTTGCCCTCAGTCCCTTTCGTTCTGCTTTTTTATACCTCTCTTCCTTCCTTCTCCTCATTGTTCTGTCCCATTCTCTCATTCTTTCCTGTTCTCTCATTTCCCCCTTTCTCTCCCTCATTTCTTCATCTCTCTTGTTCTTTCTGTCTCCCTCTCCTTTCTATATATCTTTTTCCTCCTCCCATTCTCTGTTCCCCTCTCCCCATCTTTCCTTCTCTTGCTCTCCTTTCTGTATCCCTCTTTCCTTTGCCTTCTCCACCTTTCTCCTCTCTCTGATGTAATCGCCTACCCCCCGTCACTGCAGGTCCTTCGGTGTCGTGCTCTGGGAGATCAGCACGCTGGCAGAGCAGCCCTACCAAGGTCTGTCCAACGAGCAAGTACTCAAGTTTGTCATGGACGGAGGCTTCCTGGACCGGCCAGACAACTGCGCCGATCGACTGTGAGTGACATGCACACACACGCGTGTAAGAGAAAGGCAACGGGCCATACCTGCTCAGGCCTGGGGCTTCACTCGGGATACCTCAGATTAGCTGCTCTTAGCATCTTGACATGTATGGGTGGTATAGACCACTGAGCAGGGTGCTCACTGATGCGATAAGCCACTCTAAAGAACTTGATCCAGTACTTAGAGAGTGTTGGAAGGGCAGCTGTATCCACATTTAAATGCCTGTTAGAGCTATTTAAGGACTAATAAATTAACAGTTACGTACTTGTGTTCAGTTAAGTTATTGTTCCCTAGTGGCCACTTTGATTACTGCAGCTCTGCTGTCACTGCACAGTCCTGATGCAGGGCTATGGCTCCCAGCGACACTGACCCCCCCACCCCACCCCACCCCACCCAGGCATAACCTGATGCAGATGTGCTGGCAGTACAACCCCAAGCTGAGGCCCACCTTCCAGGAGGTGATCGAGATGCTGAAGGAGGACCTGCACCCCAGCTTCCAGGAAGTCTCCTTCTTCTACAGTGAGGAGAACAAGCCGCCAGACAGTGAGGACTTTGACATGGACCTGGAGAACATGGAGAGCATCCCCCTGGACCCGTCCTCATACTCCCAGCGCGAGGGCAGCCTGGGCAGGGAGGGAGGGCCGTCGGTAGGACTGCGGGGCAGCTACGAGGAGCACGTATCCTATACACACATGAACGGGGGCAGAAAGAACGGGCGCATCCTGTCCCTGCCCAGATCCAGCCCGTCGTAACAGCTCCACCCACCCCCCCCCATTCTCGGGCCCCACTAACCAGATCTCAGGACTCACTCGCTGTCAGCTGCCACAGGACGACAACCCCAGATGCAACCATTTTTATATCCAGAGAAGAAGCGTGACCTTCCCAAGATCATCTGCCCCCGTTTTAACTTTTGCCAAGTCTGTAGAACTGTTGGATGGATTCAACTGTGAAAGTTACTGTAGTCAGTAGGTATGGCCCCGCCCCCAGATACATAGCTCCCCAGCATGGGTGGAGATGATGGACTTGGATTAGCAGTGAACAGGAAGTTCGGGTTTGGGCGTCGTCCCGCTAAGCAAGGAGGACTCAACGGGACTGCGGGACGGACCGGGTACAGCCGCAACCGACCGTCTTCGAACAAAGTTTGACTCGAGAGAGGAAGACTTTTCTCTGATACAGACAGTATTCCAGATTTCTCACTGATTTCAGTAGCTTTTTTTGGTTATTAGTTTTTAATTTATTTACATTTTTTGTTCTCTCTTCAGTTTGTCTGTGTTTTGAAATTACACCTGAATATTTAAACTTTTAAGAAAATTGGACAACAGAGTCCCTTGACTGACCAATAGCTGCTGCTCTGATATTTTTTAGTGGGTAAAAAAAAGAATCATATATATATAGACGTTTTTGTACATAGATGATATTTTTAATGTTTTCATTTACAAAGCTTTACAGGTTGTAGGGATGTTTTTACATTTCTGTCTTTGATCGTTCATTTTTCTAATCCAAAAGGAGGGAAAAATCATACTAATGATGCCTGTGAGCCTCTGTGTCGTGGGCACCGCGCCCCCTGCTTGGCAGATCTCGGCCCTGTGACCTCGAGCGGCTGGAACTCCGTGTGTAAACCCGAACGAGGTGCCCCGACCCAGGAGCCGAGTGTCGCGTCCTTCCTGTCTGTCTCCGAGGGCCGAGTGCTGTACCCACGTCGGTGTTTGCAAAGTCACGATGCTGCCGATTTGAACAATGCATCATGTTGTGTTACAGACAAGGGATGGTTTTCATTAAAGCATACCTCTGACCTTCCGCCTTCGTTTTGTTTGGTCTTAGAACTGTCCTAGCCCCCCCCCCCTCCCAAATCATCGGTTATAACTGTGTATAGTAATTATCAGCATCGTCTGAAATACCTCTAAATATTATGCCGTTGGCTCCATGGGTAAACAGTTGCGTTGTATTCCGTGATCCCCTGGTTTTTTTTCTGATCTTCGAAAGCGAAGCGCCCCGTCGCCGGCTGCTCGTTGATCTGCCCCTGGATGGTACCGTCATTCTTGCTCTCAGGACCGGCGTCGCTTTCACGCACTGTGATGACACTCTTAGCCCACCAGAGGGCGCTGCTTGCAGAAGCACTGCCGGGAAGCAGTGGTCCTTGTTACAGGCGCCCTGGTAAAACCCCATGTTACAAGACACGTGGGTTTCGGGGTGGCAAACTTGGGGTTCCCTTCCTAGCGTGTTTTTCATCTGTGTGTTTGATATTAATAGATTTTACTGACCCCAGTTTTTCAAATCGAGTCTGATTCTGAAAGTCTAGCATTTTGACATTTTGGGGTGCAGGTCTATACATATCGCTAACTAAATCAAACTGCGACGAAAGGCCGTTTTATTTCACCTCGTTTTACAGTCCGTTTACTCACCCAGTCGATTACAAATGGACGCTGCTTGGAGCAGATGGTTCTTATATGGTCTTCAGGTGTCGGTGTTGATGTTAATCTTGGATAGAAATTCTTTCCAAAACCCGCTACTTAAATAAAACAGCACTAGATCACACTGAAGTGGGTTTTTACACTGCAAGTAACGCCGGAACTGAACCAGGTGACGCGGGTTCGAGGAGCAGAAACTACGTAGCACCTTCCGCCAGATCAGCTGGGAGCACCGGCCGCAGCTACGGCACACATTAGACCCGATGTAACTCGCTGATTTTAGATCTCTGTTAAGGGACATGGATAAAATAGTCTGTTAGGTAACCTGGTCAAATGCCCTGTCATAGTTAATGTTAGATGCAGAAGACCATAACATCTTCCACACTATGTTCCCTGTCATGGTTCAATGAAATATTTTTATTCGGTATATTACATAAGCCATGCTGCAGCATGCCGCCTCATATAATCATGGGCGGTATTTAATCACCTTTTATTAAAGTTACCAGTGTATAAACCTATAGACCATCTGTGTCCATTACATTTCTAATGTCCATAATATAATTAAAACATGCGCAAGTCCATATTACCTAGCCTGTACTCGCCTTTAAAGATTTAAGCTTGTTTGTTCTCGTCATTGGCGTTTGGGATTTAATTTACAAAACACAAATAAATGTTTAAATAAAATGTCCTCAGTCATGGCAGTTTACAATAGCAGGCATTTTACTGTAATCTTGCAGTATATAGTTAATGCAGCTGAGCGAGTTTCATCGGCCCAGCCGCGATTTCCTCCCGAAATATGGACATTTCGGCAATTCGTGTCCCTGTTTCCCTGTGCATGTACCCGAAGTTGGCAACGCAGTAAAACATCCTTCCACCCCACTGTCCCACGCAGTCGAGTGTCCGAGTCCGCGTTTACACAACCAGACCAAAGGTTTCTAGCGCCTGTGCGTGTTTCCAGAAGCAGTTCTGCTGTTTTTAATGGTTGCAATAGCTTTATTTAAATTTTCCCGTATTCTCCAAACGCTGCTCCTCTACATTTTTCGTGCACCCGTGTGCAAAATACCTCTGTTTGATTTAGGATGTATAAGTCATATTCTCTGTCTGAACCTTGTGCACAGTATGGGCTAAATGTATGTATTTGATCCGACCATGACGTCATACACGTACGCGTACGTGAACGCTCGCACGTGACACGCGTACTTGTCCGCCACCGAAATGTGCCATGATACGGAAACGCCAGATGATTTATTTTTCTGCCTCTCGTTTTTGTTCTAAGTAGAGCCAAGCAGTAACATGTACAAAATGTGTGGATCCATGTTGTATGTAAATTATTCCACAGATACGTGTTTCTATTGAAAGTACGAATAAAGCTGTTGAACGTTGTCTTTCTGGTGATGCTGTTCCCGCCCCGCCCCGCCCCGCAAGCGGTCCTCGTCGGTCCGCCTGGTCCGGGCCTCGAGAGATGGCCGACAGTGTCATGCTTCCTTTTTTCCACTGGGGGGCGACAGCTGCCCTACGTTAAAGTCAATGCTGCAGGACGTCTATCAATGCGCCATATGCATGACATACACGTTTAAATTGTGTTCTTTTAAAAATGTGTGATCCTCTGTATTTTGTTAATTTTTTTTATCAGAGTGGTGCAGAATTTGTGAGATACGCTGTGCCCGAATCTGGCAAACTAGCTGTGTCATGGGGCACAGCTAGCTTGGGCTGTGTTTTGAAGTTTCTTTGTGGATGTTCGTCTGTCTGTCTGTCTCCTGTGCTGTGCAGTTCTCTGAAACCAATTGATTAGATTAGCATAGGTACATAGAGGAATCTTACACACTTAACATTTCATCACTAAACTCACCCTAAAGGGTCTGCCTTCGGCTGAAAAGTTAGACATTTCGCAAGAGGCTCTGAATTTTGTGGGTTTTGCTGTTTTTGGTTTCGTTTTTTATACTGCTCTGGAGTTTGCTTGCAGCTACAGCTCTTAGTATTAGCCAGAGCAAACCGTGAGTTTCAATTTGATCTGCAGATGATGACTGTGCGCAGAACATCACATATGAGCAAACAGACTACATTATAGCCTAAATAGAACCGGTGATGTAAAGATCAATCGGCAGTTTATTGCCATGAATGTGAGGTGCTGAATGGAGCAGGTTTGTTCATGATTCTGTGCCCTGTGCTGCTTTCGTAGCCGCTGGAAGCTTCTTGTTCATGTTTGTGGAGCAGCTCCAGAGGGGATATTCCAACAAGCAAGATTTCTCAGTCGGCTGGGTTAACTTAAGATACAAATCCATTCCATCCATCCATCCATCCATCATCAAATAAGAGTGTAGGTAAGGAGCATTCCAATTGGACAACCATGACTTCTAGATTGAGTTAACCCAGCTAACTGCGAAATCCTGCTTAATGGAACACCCCTCAGGTCCTCACATCTGATCCATGTAGGCTGGCACTGTGCGTTTCTCGTGGCCAGGAATTTTACTGCCCTCTAGCATCCATGGCTACAAGCACTCCAGTCACCTGAGCCAGTATGGGTGGTGATTCCATGTGTGTCTTTGAGAAGATGTTTCTGGGGGAATATTATAAATATCCAATTAGGGACTTGTTTTTTTACTTGTGCCAGCTCCCATAAGCCTACCAATCATGTTGAGTTTCTAGTTTTGAATAACATCTATGAAATACTGTGGCGCAACTACCAGGTATGACGATGACCCCAAAAGAATGACACGCCATCAAAGTGCAGGAAACCACATTAACGGCTTTACTGCATGTACAACACTCACTCATACCCGTACTACCCACCGTGCTGGCCGACCCGACTACTCATACAACACACAATAGCCGCGCACACACCACTGTTTACAACAATTAACATTAAACACTACACATGTCATTACTGTACAACACAGTGCAGGTTAATTACACGTATAGTTATGTACACTATTTACATTTCGCACATGTCCAGCATGCCGCGCTGCCCGATGGGTAGCGCTACGATATCATATGTTGTATTAAGCTGGTAAACTGCACTCCCCAAGAGGCGTAGTAACTCCATGTTTATATGTTTTAATGAAAACGTTTCATTTTACAAATATATGCCCTGCAAGAGCCAAGACAAAGAATTAAAAGAATAAGGACTCTCGTCATTAAACATTTAATGTAAGGACATTTCTGGACTGATTTATTTTTGGTAAACCTTAAAATCCTACACGAGAATATACTATTAAAGCGAATAATATTCATGTCTATTGTACATGATCTTAATTTCGTTTAATTTCACACCAGCTGGTCTATTTCTCTATTTCCTTTTAAAACGATACCGGCGACATGAATAATAGAATTTAACAAATATCAGCACCACTCACTCATAGGCGCTCAATCAAAGTGTGTGTGTATTTTGACGACAGGCACGTGCACGGAGGGGCGTGGCTGAGGGAAAGGGCATAAATTTGGATTGAGCTTTGGGGGGGTTGCGGTCTCCATCCATTTAAGGGGGTATAGGGGGTTATATTTGTCGGTTTTGATCATTTAGTGGGGTTACAACCCCCCCACTCCCGCCATAATTTACGCTCATGGCTGGGGGTGTCTATACGTACCTGTGCTTTTTGCCCGAACGATTGAAAATGCCCCAGTTTTGAGATTTCAAGGGCTCCTTTTAGGTAACCGATTTATCACGCAAAATTTTAGGGGACATCCAACCCGGTCGCCCCCCCCAACCGTCTGAGCTTCTGCCCGTCGAAGAGACTCTGTACTGTTTCGCATGGTCTTATATTTATCACGGGACTGGTCATTCCAAACCTGCTTTACAGCCTTTAAACCAGTGCTTCAAGCTGAACTGGAGAAAATCAGGTTCTGGTACTCCCCTTGTAATTCAGTACTAGGTGGTGGTACTCCCTTCGTTATTCAGTACCAGCAGATATTGAGAGGTGCCGGTAATCAGAAGAGAAAAACAAATAGAGGCATGCTTGTAATGCGTACCGGTGAGTACCGACCCACTTCAAGTATTGTTTTAACCCACTGCGTTCTAACAGGCGAATACTGGAGGAAGGGCAGTGTGGGGAAGGACTCCCTAAAGCGCTACGTGTAGCGGTGTGTGAAGTTCGGCTTCCCTTTACTCACAGAAAGTTAAGAAATGCGGTGACCCCGCCCAGAGCTGTGCAAATGAGCCCTGAGCTGACGGGTGAGCTGCAGTTATATACCAGAAAACGGCCATTGGGTGTAAATTGAGCGGAAATTCTGTGTGAATCATAGATTTTTCGCAAACTCCGGGTCGCTGCGTTGCATGGAATGAGCAGGTGCTCAGCTGGAACGCAAGGGGTGAGATGATGCTGGAGCGGCTTGCAGCGCAGAGCAGCACGGAGGAGAGGCACCAAGGGCCAAGCACTGGCAGCAACCGCTGCTCTGCGGAGCGCTTCGCAAACACGCTGTAGCACCGCTACCCTTTTCTGCACGCCTGCCTAAAGACGAGTTGCCCCCCTGCGCCCCTGTCAAAGACCACCCATCATTAACACCAGGTACGTTTGCAAGATTATGCTTATCTGCGGTACTGCTACATGCTTTATTAAATGCTCCCTGCCACCCGTGACACCGTGAAAACGCTTTTGCGAGACCGTACGGTGAACACCAGCATTCACATCTGAGCGCCGTGCACTCGTGACAAGTCGGATGCCATTTATTAGAACATTTTGTGCCCGACTGCTTCTGCAAAAAGGGCGGAGAGCGCCCAGCAGATCGGAAGCATCTCTATTCTGGTATGACTAGTTTGTAACCGCAAGCTGTTACGCTGTACTGTTACTTTTTTGATATGGGGCCATTTTCCAGCGTAGGTGTCAGATCTTTGCTCCTTGGTGCCAATTTCCCTCTAGGAGAAAAGAACATTGTACTGGTGCTTTCCAACTATTTTCACATTTCATATTCATTCCCAGCATGAAGAAACGCATCATTCAGCTAAATCAGGTTTCCACTAACTCCGCTACCCACCGTACTCCTCCGCGTCCCCCTCTCAGCACTCTTCATCCAATCAACTACATCTCCTACTTCCCACCTCCCAGTCCCGCCTTCTCCTGTCCCCCTCCTGTAAATGCCAGGCTGGGCTCCGTCACCTCTCACTGCGCTCCCCGGCTCGGATCCCGCTTCTCCATGGCTGATTCGCCCTTGAATAACTCTTGGCCTCTGTTTTCCAAGCTCTGGATGAAGCGATGGTCCTTCAAAAGAGGTAGATGGTCACCGTCTCTGGCAGCTTCCGTCCATCGCAGAGGAGTTCCTCCACGATCCCGCGTAGCTGCACCTCTAGGGCTCCCGCTGTCCGCGCTTTCGATGGCACTTCGTGCAGACTGAAGGTCAACTACGCTTCCATCCTCTGTCTGAGAAACTGGCATGGCTCTCGAGCCTCCGCATTTTAGGAATCTTGCCGCTGCGATCCTCAAACCTCTTTCTCCTATGTTATGAAGTATCTTCCTGGCGTCTGGTTGCTCTTTTAAGGGATGAGTGATATATTAAGCAGCTGGACCTTTATTTCAAACAGTCTGCCACTGCTAGGACTTAAAATAAGTCTCGTCGAATAAATAAGATCTTGTGAAAAATGTAAACAAGGCTTGTCCAAAGGCTGCACAGGAATCCGGTATTTTCTGGGTTTCTCATTTGTCTTGATTGGGGATTTAAAAGCATTGCTAGTGACCCCAGCTGATGGGAAATGGCCCGGCGGTCACGTGCGAGCATTCCTGGCACTGCCCAGGACTTCAGGCAAATGCCAGAGGGACGAATATTTATGGAAAGCTTCATGAAGTGACCTGAAACCTTCAATGCCGGACCAAACGCTCCAAAATGCCTTCTCCATCCGCCTGTTCCCGTTAGTTGTGATCAGGGTAGAATCCTAGGCTACTTTCTCTTCTATTGTGGGAGTGTTGGAGACTGCCCTCTGTCCACAGGCACTCTGGATGATTGATTGGCAGCTGTAACCAAGGCTCAATCTCGGCATTCCGCGTACAGATGCATCCAGGCTGCCACACAGAGGAAGGCAAAGTGTTTTTGCAGATCGTTTACTAATCGCGAGGCGTTCTCACGGCAAGCGCTGGTGTCCCTGTGCGGGAACACCGTCCAATCCAGTGTGGCAGACAGGTCCCACATCCAGCTGAGGGCCGTAAAAGGGTGTCTCCTGGAGCGATGCAGGCCTGGGCTGCTGGGATGCCTGTGTGCTGCACGCAGACGGGATGAGGCGCCTTCGTCTGCACAGTGGGAGCCCCCCCCCCAGCCCGTTTATTTTCATTGGCAGCAGTCTGGTCTCTGTCTCGTTGGGACTTCTCCGAGCGATACTGACGTACTTCACTGCCTCGCGTGAAAACGGGACTGCCCATGCTTGACAGAGAACCCAGCTGGGGGGGGGGGGGCGGGCGTGATATTAACTTAATTCCGCGTTACGGTGCCCCCCCCGCTGCCCCCACTGAGGCTGAAGAGTATTGGGTTGAGGATAATTGAATAAAAACAGGAAATGACCTGGGAGGAAGGACAGCCTAAAGCTGGGGGGACTGGGTACCTGCAAATGATGACAAATATGACGAAGGGGGCTTGTAAACAGAGCAGGGAGCAAATTGCACCCGGAGTGGCTGGTCGCACCCCCTCCCCTATGAGGAACAAGGCTCTGTGCTGTTTCAGACACACATCAGCAGAATGAGGAAGTGGTCGTTACCTCATAGCTGAAAAGGGGATCTGTTGTCGGGCAGCCTAGGCGGTTGGCGGGGCATGAAGCGCTTCAGAGGTCAGGTGCATCGCTCTATTTGGGAGAGAGTGACCACTGTGAGATCCAAGATCTTAGCTAAGGGATCACTGTGATCTTGTCAGCAGCAGCTTCAGGGTCGTAGCTGAGAGGTTTGTGGGATCTTGCCGGTATCTCGCTGCTTCCAGCTCTGAGGTCTTCACTGGTCTCACCTTGGCAGCGTCCGACTCGAAGCCGTGCGTCCGGCACCGGGCCAGCGAATCAGAGGTGGGCCGTTCCTCTCCCTCGTACCTGTCACCCCCCCATATCACTAAGGATGTCTTCTGCAGCACCACTCCTGAGGAAAAGGTGAGGGGGGGGTTAATAAATGGGCTGCTTTGTGTGGGGGGTGGGCAGAGGTGCAATTATGCCATCTGTATGCCCCTGCCTCCCAGGACTCCTCTGAGTATGACTGCGAGGGCCTTGCTGACAGCGCGGAGGACATCTTAGCCCTACAGGGGACTGAGTACTACCAAGACCTGCAGGGCGGCGACACACCGCACTCACTGCACAAGACCACGTTGTCTGTCAGTGTTGTGCCATACGGTGCCTGTCTCCAGGGACCTGCCCCCTGCTTGTCCGCGGACACCGGACTGGCCCCAGTGACCATCACACTCCGCATCGGTAGGAAGGAGCCAGAAAGCATGGATTCCAATGATGAAGCACTGCCCTGTCTGGTGAGGTCCATGTCGACATCACGGAGACACAGCTGGGGGACACCCCTGACACCAATAGGGACGGGCAGGAGGTGAGTGCCATGTGGTGGTTTACCTGCAGGGGGCGCTAATGTACCGCTCGTGAGCAGCCCTTATTTTCCTGGCTACCAGCTGTTAGGTCTCACCTGCCCTTGTTTCCCCTTTCCGAGCTGCAGTTTCAGGTTGCAGTCTGAATGCTTAATAGAAACACGCCACCTCGCCTCACTCTGCCCACCCCCCACTGTGTCACGTATTGCACAACCACATTGGCACATGGAAAAACTGCAGCACTTTGCAAGTGAACAGTGAAAGTGAGGTTTAGATGTGCAACACAATGTGTTTACTGATATAATTACTGGTGCACTTACTCTGTGTGGTTGCGTGTCCCATAGACTGAGCCTCGACACCTCTGACATAGGCCCTGAGAGGGGGGAGGAGGCTTCAGCCGGACCCCGACCTGCAGAGCCTCACAATGGCACAGCTCAGTCCTTCGTCTTTCCAGAATGCTCTCCGCAGTCCGGGCATGACCCCACAAAGGGACCAGAGCTGGTAAACACTTGGGCTGAGTGTGTGTCTGACCTCTGAGGCTGTGGCGTCTGCTGAAACATCACAGCTCATTTTGTCTTGTTTCACATCCCATTTTCACGGGTCTCCTGGTCTTTGTCCATCCTTAGGGAGGGAAACTGTCCTCAACCTCTGACTTCCTGGCATCAGAGAGGCGCAGGACTGTGCGCCTGCTGTCTGGGTCCAAGCAGGACGGCAGGGTGACAGGTGTGCACGAGTGGGGGGGAGGGCTCGGCTGCTGGCTGTCAGCCAGGGTCAGGCGGGAGACGCTCAGGTCGGTCAAAACTGTGTTGTAATTTTGTGACTAGAACATGATTGGTTGCTGAAAGTGTGTGATGCTTTTGATTGGCAGGAGAGCAGGACATGGCAGAGACACTGCAGAGTGAGGCGGGACAAAGCCATATGTAAGCAAACAGATTGGTCAAAACGTGTAGGCTCTGCCTACTCCCCAGGGCAGAGTTTTTCACTACTTTGAAACCCTCTATATCTATAATACTATAAATGAATGTAGCACATTGTATCTGATATAATTAATTGTGTAATAGAAAAGGACAGAATGATAATAATGTCTGTAATGTTATTAGAGTGATCATGTATGAGAGGATGCTGGTGAAAGCAGGACAGACTTTCCCATTTATCGCTTGGTGCTGGATGACACACCTTCTCCCCCCGGCTCAGACAATGTGCAGATTTCTGGGAATCAGATTCCACTGAAGCTCATCCTTGTCACGTGTGCTGCTTTCTTTCAGGCTGTTGGTCCAGACCGTGCTGCAGGAGCTGAAGCAATACCACGGGTAGGTGAGCAGGTGTTTCTGCAGAAGGTAGAGACAACACCTGTCTCAGAGAGAAGGTATATGTGTGTGCCTGAGGTACAGAGCATCTGAGAGAGGAGGTCTGTGTGTGTCTGAGGTATGGAGCATCTCGGGGAGGAGGTCTGTGTATCTGAGGTACAGAGCATCTCAATGAGGAGGTCTGTTTGGTTCTGAGGTGCAGAGCATCTCGGGGAGGAGGTCTGTGTATCTGAGGTACAGAGCATCTCAATGAGGAGGTCTGTGTGTTTATGGGTACAGAGCATCTCAGAGAGGAGGTCTGTGTGTGTCTGAAGGACAGAGAATGTCAAAGAGGAGGTCTGTGTGTGTCTGATATACAGGACATCTCAAAGAGGAGGTCTGTGTGTGCGTGCAGTACAGAGCATCTCAGAGAGGAGGTCTGTGTGTCTGGGGGACAGGGCATCTCAATGAGGAGGTCTGTGTGTGTGTATGTGTGAGGTACATAACATCTCTCTCTATCCCCCTCTCCTTCTCTCTCTTTCCGAGATGTTATGCCCTCTGATGTTTATGCTAAAATCGTCTTTCCCACAGAGCCAAGCATCAGACCAAGGATGGCAAAGAGGCCACTGGCAGCGTTACCTGGTATGAGTTCCTCTCCAAAGAGTAAGTCCTTCCTCGTCGCTTACCATTGCTGTCGAAACCAGGAGGCACCGTGACACTGCCGCCAGTCGCGGCTCTCAGGTTGAGGCAGTTCAGGTGAAAACCTCCCCTGTCTTCTTTGACCCCCCCCCCCCCCAGGAATAGAGAGGAGGAGGAGGAGCAGGTGGAGAAGGTGGAGAGGGGGACTAAAGTCAAACGGACACTCAGCTCGCTGAAAAACAGGGTGACGGGTTCGTTCAACAAAGACAAGGTGAGCGTGGGTGGGCTCAGTGACAGATACAGCATATGAGTCCTGCTGGGTGTTAAACATTGTGGTCGAGGCCATCACCACAGCCGTGTGAAGCAGTCCTGTCCCTCACAGGCGAAGAGCCGCGAGAAAGAGCAGCAGAAGGACAAGGAGAAGGAAAAGGAGGCCAAGGAATGCAGTGGGCACCACCTTGCTCCTGGTACCTTCTCCAGCCTGGCCACCTGCTCAGTGTGCTGCAGAAGCTTGCAAAGGAAACAGGGTCTTCAGTGTCAGAGTGAGTGCTTGCCCCGAGGCCCCTCCCACCTACAGCTAGCAGCCCTGCCCATTTCACACTCTCCCACACTTACGTAACCACTGCCTGTTAACCAAAACACGACAGAATGCCAGGTGCATGACTTGTGGTTTCCCAGAATGCCTTGCAGACCAGTCATCCATCAGTGAAATGGTTCATATGAAAGATTCTGATAGCGCTACTGCAGTATCTGTTCAGTGTGACTTCCTGCAGAGCCCCGATCAAACCAGGGGGAGGAAATGACAAAACAGGCATTGAGGATGTGCTTGCTCCCTCAGCCTGAAGGTCTGTGACGGACCATGAAAGCGATGCTCTAGTTCAAAGTGTCTTCACAGATACTTGACATGAACATTTCAGTCTACAGTTTCTCTAAGAATTTCAAAACAGGCACTTTTTTCAGTCTCAGGTCCATTTACATCATGACTGCTGTCAGAAGCCAGTGATTCATGCTTGAGGTTTGAAAACATAGGAAGCTGAACTGATCCAGTAGTTAGTACTCCCCTCCTATATCTTAGCCCCTCCCACAAAATAGGCCCACCTCGTTGGCTCCTCCCACAGAACTGACCCCTCCTACATTAGCTGCAGAACCTGGCTGAATCTCAAACGGGATCCCCTTCTCCATAAATGGGTGCTGTGTGTGTGTACGTGAAGCATGCCGACTCAGAGACGAATCCCAGGGACACGCAAACATGAGCTCAGGGGCCATCGCGGGGTGGATTAGCGGCTGTACGGTGCACTGCTTGTTAAACAAGCCCCGTGTTCTGTCGAGTTGAGCTACTTTGTCGAGTTAGGCTACTGGAGTGCTAATCGATAGCCCTAACCCTAACTGTCATTTGAGTTTGTGGTGAAATATCTTATGGTGCTAGATATTTGTTCTGTTCTTTACCGCATATGATGGTGGTGATTATTTAACACATTTAACCATGCATACATCGGCATTATTTAGCATTTTTTGTCTTTCAAATTAATCAAATAAAAGGCTGCTTTCCAGTAATATATGAAGTTTTCCTTAAAATATTGTTAAAATATCGTGAGCCCAATATCGTGTCTCGTCTCATGGGCTGGGTATATCATTGCACCCCTACTAAATACCCGAAGTGAGGGGTGTCCTAGCACCTGTGCACGAGATGCAGTTTGCTGTGGCTGTATCAGAAACAGAAAATGATTCATTCTTTTAACGTGAAAAACGCTAATATTGCGAGATTGCTGTAAACCACTGGACCTGGAGTAGCGGCTCCTTATTACGGCCTGAGAAATTCCCCGTTTCGCTGGTGTAGGGAGACGGACCCAATGGAGTCAAGTTTCCCCTGTTGTCCATTCTGCAACCACAATGGGCGTCGTTAGGTCCGATCACTCCACGCTATAGCCCCGAGTATTTTAGCCTTGATACCAATCTTCCTTCAAAAAACAATAAAGTCAAGCCCTGGGTAAACGTGACTTAGCAACCACATGACAATTACAGTCAGTCTTTAACAGATAAGATGTCGGAAAGTTATGCTCAGTTTCAGAAATGTTCTGACACCCTATAGGAGGTGCCCCGTTAGCGGAAAGGAGATTTTAATATGTCTAAGTTTGAGTCAGCTTTAGCTAGGCTACTCAGTGATTAACATCATCCTCAACGGTAGCTCATAGAAAAAGTAAATAACCATGCTTTACATACCAGATTGTCTGTTCTAGAGGATGTTCCTGTTTGCGAAAACCAGTTAATCGGTGTTTAATACTGGTGCGGTAGTTAAGGGGCTGGTATTAACGAGAGAGCTGGATAGTGTCTTAATAGACATTCCACTGATGGGCGACGAATTTCTCTGCAGTAAATATATTTAACTACCCAGCAGTGCCGGTCAAACCACGAGACGACATAGGCTGCAGCCTAGGTCGCCATTTCTGAGTGGGCGCCTAAGTAACAAACCAATTTCACTTTGTCACAGATGGTGGCGCCGGGGGCGCCAGCGGTGGGGCTTGCCTAGGGCGCCACATGAGATTTGACCGGCAGTGCTAACCAGGTCAAATGAATGCGTATAATATAACTGATTTCATACTGTTTCTTATGCAAGAATAGGTGATACTTTCTGTCTTTTGTTCACTTCAGGATTAACTAAACGGAACTACCTCTGCCATTGTTATATACAGACCTGTAAATTACCATGACATTTTATTTCCTTTTTTGGTATTATCGGGGACAGTCGTGTGGTGTCTATCGGTAAACGGAGATAAACCAATATAATAAGGATAAATGACTGTGTCCTGCCCCCTATTGCCGGGCAGGGTGTATTGCATGTTCTTGGCCTCTTATCTTCATCGCGGTTTCTTTTTATATAGCACGCGGACGGAGGAAGGACTGTTCATTACATTCAGTGTATTAATACAGCGTAAGCCCCAGGATATAAATTGGTTTCAGTCCGTTTATAGTTACTTTCGTAGACCTAATATAAGAATATACTCCTTTATTTAAGGATACTTAAAATAAATATCAACAGAAACCAAGATAGGCCTACATAACAGCCCGCTTGTATGTTTAGAGAAAGGCGCCGGAGAGGGGTGCTCGGCCTTTCCGCATGTCGCCTACTCTTGAGTCATTGTTCTTTTTAAGTCTGTGTTGTGTTGCAGCTGTGACACCTCGCACGTTAGCGGTACATGGAGCGAGCAGCGCGGCCGAATCGGGCTTCAGCAGAGCCAACGTCCCCTTAACAGGGAGACGCAGCCCTGGCGCAATGGAAGGAGGACTGTGACTTCCCACAATGCCTTGCGGACGAGCGGAGGTGGGGGGAGGAGGAGATGGTGGAGGTGCGTGGGGGTGCAGGCGAATCCGAACGCCAGGCAGGGATCGGGCCGTCTTCTCTCATCGGAGGATCAGGTGTCCACGACGTGAATTTCGTGAATAAGGTAAAGCGGCCCGTTTCTCGTGTTTCGGAGATTGGGATCCGATGGACAATATCTGGCCAACAGGGACGCGATGTCCGTAGAGGAGCTCGGCTCGGCTCGGTACGGCGCGCCGCGGCTCGGCTCGGCTCGGCTCCCACCGGCGCGGCGCCCAGGCTTCGCGAGGGCCTCGAGTCTCACACCCCGCCGCAAATCTCAGCGGCTGCAGCCGAAAAGACAGCCTCTGTTTGTACGCGTTAGTCGACCGGGATGGGGCTTGTTTTCGGAAGTTTGTTGTTAAAATGGAGCAAACCGCCTCTGCCCCGGGTGTTGAAACGGAAAGTTCAGTGTATGAACCGGGAGATGGGTGTGTTAAACGTTAAAAGTGTTATTAGTAATGTCGTCTACAGGTGTCCTTATCAACAACACAGAAACTTTTTTCATTCATTTTTCTAAATGCGATAGTTTAGTGTTTTGCTTTTTAGCCATATGTGTTTAAAAACAAGCCCTTAGATGATCAGTTACTAGCTTCCTACTTTAGTGAGTGTCGAGGCCATGTTATAGTTATCTATCTATTCATAGTACGGTATCTGTGGTGTTTCTGGGGACTTCTCAAACTTCCAGCGCTTATGTGAAATCTTCAAAAGACTATCCCATCTAAGGATTGCGGCGGGGTCCGATGCCAGTGTGACAGGTGTTTTTCCTCTTAATCGGAGCTAAAGCTCCGCGCTGGTTACGGGCAGTGTGCGGGTCCGGGTCCGGGTCCTGCTGCAGGCGGGCACGGCGTCTACGGACGCGCTCCGGCGGCCTGCAAAACTCCCACCGTCGGTGTCTGCGGAGCCTGACTTGAGGGGCACACGGGATCGACAAGGCGGGCCCGAACGCTCAATTCTTTTTGTGCTGTGCAGTTCCTTTAAGCCATAAACCACCGCAATTGTCATTATAAAACCATACAGTGAAATTCTGTTCGGCAACTCTCATGCAGAGACACGGCGATCTGCTTTATATTTAGCTGTATTTAATTTGTTTTATTTATTGTTGTGTGAGGTGAAAAGCTGCAGTTTAGAGGCGATTTGAAGGAGATATGCAGCCAGTGTGGAGTGCTCTCCTAGTGGGTTGTGATGGCTTAGAGATGCCCTTTAATGCGGTGGGACTGGTCTGTCAGCTCTCTTAAGAGTGCCTAGGGTTTTGAATGGAGTAGGCTACCCCAGCCCCTTTGTAATTGAAACCTACCCCCACACCTTCGTAAATCAATATCCACGGGCAGGTGTTGTGGAGAAGTTGGGGGACAAATGCTGCAGCGGGCAAGTCAGTCTGTGTAGGCTCTACCAGGACTATGACAGCCAAACAGGATTGTGTGTGTAGGGGGGGTGCCTTTCTGCTGGGCTACCAAGAGGCAAAGTGCCCCAACTGTTTGATTTGACGTGTTTCTACGGAAAATTGCCATCTGCACATTGACTGCAGCAGGCATCTTCCTGGCAGTAAACCCCCCCCACCAATTCGGGGACTAACCTGTATTTCCTGCTTTGGTTGCTTGAGGGGCGGGGCCTGTCCTGACAGATGGGTGTGTCTCAGCTGGGAGGAGGACAGGCCACACCCCCATGGGAGCCCCTACTCGTCACCTACCTAGCTTTATGGTTGCCTCTGGGGTGTGGTAGAACTTCTCTTGTGTGTGAGTGAGTTTTCCTTGATATTTTCTCTGACCATTTCATACAGTTTACATGCTCCCCCATTATTAAGCAGAAGCACCTGGTTTTCCTGAAACTGCTCTGCCCCCTGCTGGTCACCCTTTGTCAGTATTAATGGTTTGCATATTAAATTACATGGATAAAACTTGCATCCTTTGTCAGTCTTTATGGCGGGGTTGCATATGCTAGAGAGTTCATTTAGTATGCTCGTGGGAGTTTTACTGTACCAAAATGTTCTGTGGGCAGAAGGAAAAATGATTGGTTCTCTCTCTGAACCAAACTGTTTGTAGAGGAGGTGAGTCCAAGCAACTAGAGGAGACAGGACCAACTAATCAGATGTTTTGGGCCCGCCTCCTCTAGTTGCTTGGACCCTACAATCAGAATGGTTTAGAGAAATAGGCAATAATTTTTCCTTCTGCCCACAAACGTGTTTGCGTAAGTAAAACTCCCACAAGCATTTAGTATCGAGTTTTCCTGAAAGTCCCAGCTTTCCCAAATCTAAGCGTGGTCTGGTCACCTTAGGTAGGGTGATGGTGCCATAGAAATCCCTTTAAAAACAATGGTCAGACGCAGCCCAGGCCAAACTCTGGTGTCAGCAAAGCCTCCCTTACAGCAGAACCAAGTCCCGCCCCGTTTCCTGCCTGGCCAATTAAACTGAATTTCTCAGGTGTCCCAAGCTATTTCGATGTCAAGCAACGACTAACTTGATTGGCTTAGGGAGGGTGCTGAGGGGTTTCTTTCCACAGCTTTGAACGGGGGCCCTTCTAGTGCTGTTTTCTCAGCCCTTGGCTGTGTTGTCCTGTAACACCCCCTCACTCCTTGGTCAGATGGCCTCATTGGTCAGTGCCACCGTACCCAGGATGCAACAGGGTGTTAAGGGAGCCTTGTGTGCCGTGTGCGTGTTGTCTGTCACGTATGACCTGTTCCTTGCACACACTGATGGATCTGAACTTGTCTGGATGCCATTAGGCTGCTCTGTCTTTGTTAATCCGTAGAGTTAATTGATTAGTGTACATTTTCTCCTGACAGACTGCGCAGTAAACGTGCACAGGAGCTGCCGGAACCTTCTCCCTGAGTGCGCCACCAACAGGAGCAAGGTAGGAGCGCAAGCTTGCAATTTCTGCGACTCCTGGTTGTGAGGAAGATGCACACGGCAGAGCTCTCTGCTACTGGAATGTGTCCCACACTGATGTGAATCAGTGGGGAACTGGTCAGACTTGAGTCCTAAGATTTGCAAAACCAGTTTTCTTTTCAAAGAGGAGTATGTCTTTCCTCTTGTATTCGTTTAGGTCTCTCTAATTTTGCCTGATGCAGTAGGACACTGCATCGGTCTGTGAATCGTTTCAGGGAGGTACGGGAGAGAGTCCTCGTTTGATTACGATGAGCTTCTGTCCCCACAGGTCGCCAATTCCCCTGTTACGAGCTCTGGAACATTCCAGAACGCGGCGCAGGTCTGCAGCCGAGGTGAGCAAGGGTTCAGTGGGTGCACGGTGTGGGGTTGAGCTCCGTGAGTCGTACGGCACAATTATGGGCCCATCTGTGCTTTGTTGAGAATGTAAACTTTCAGGATCGCAGCAGACGGGCGTGCTTGTGCTTTTCAAGAGTGGGGGAGGTATGCTGGGTAATCAGGGTTTGGGTGGGTTAGTGTACAGAACGGGTACAGGTTGGCACAGAGAACCAGTTCTCTGACACCCCCCCCCCCCCCACACACACACAGCCCAGAGGGACCTCCCACGCACCTCACTGCCTGAGATCTATGGCCTATCTGCCTTGCCTCGTGGTCCAGGCATGACCATCACCCCCCGAACACCCAGCGCTCAACCTGCCTTATCCAGAAGCCAGCGGAGCGGGTCAGTGCCCCCTTCTCCCATTCTCTCCTTCCAGTCACATGATAGCAGCAGATGACCCTCATGTCTCCTGAACACATGATGTAGGATCAGTCTGAGATGACTCTTCTCATGTAGATCCATTCCCAAGGAGATGGAGGACACAGATTCTAGATCGAGACCCCCGGGAGATGACGGCGAGTCCATCACAGAAGGTCAGCAGTTGTGTGATTGGAGCTCTCGTCTCTGGGACTGACGCGGCAGGTCGTGACCTGCATGGTGATCGGTGTTCACGGTCTCCCCAGTAGACGCACATTATGTGGACCTACGTGCCGATCTGGACTCAGACGCCCAGGACCTGGAGCTGGAGTCGTGGAGCCTATTTGTCGACGCCCCCTACCTACAGACACACCCCAAGGTGGTCGCCAAAAGGCAGGATATAATCTATGGTGAGCTGGCCAGGCGGGGAGTCAGGCTTGCCGTAAACAGGACGATAATGTACTTCTGTGAGCCAGTAGGAGCAGAAGCCTTTCCAAAGCCAATGAGCGCATCATGAATACTGGAAGAAACATCACGTTTCGTAAATGCGTGATGTCCTAAATAGTCCGTGTCTCTTAGTGACGGTTCTGTGCTGTTTTGGGACAGAGCTCATGCAGACGGAGATGCACCACGTGCGCACGCTGAAGCTCATGGCCGGCGTCTACGCGCGCGAGCTACGCGATGTGCTGCAGATGGACAGCGAGCTCCTGGATCGCCTCTTCCCCCGGTTAGAGGACCTGCTAAAGATCCACGTCTGCTTCCTGTCCTGCCTCCGCCAGCGCCGCCAGGACTGCCTGGAGCCTGGCGGCGATCGTAACTATGTTATCCGGCGCCTCGGGGACATCCTGGTCTTGCAGGTAGGAGTGCTGGTCCTGTGGCACCCTCTGGTGGTGACCCAAAGTGGTGCCTGTCAGATTCTCAGTAGGGATTGTCCCTTGTTTTTTGAACTTACTGTGATCCCTATTTGATTAATAGGGATCACATAATTAGTGCCTCATTAGTCGTGGCAGGGAGACCTGTCTGGGGGGGCTGACCGGGATTGTCTTGCTCCCAGTTCTCTGGCGACGTTGGGGACAGGATGAAGCAGTGTTACAGCGACTTTTGCGGCCGCCATAAAGAGGCTGTCAGCTTCTACAAAGAGCAGCTGCAGAATAATAAGCGGTTCCAGTACCTCATCCGGGTAGGAAACCGCTTTTAAAACCAGGAGTCCCTTCTGGACTTGAATTTCTATGTTGAATTTGCCATATTAAAAAATTTTAATGCCTTATATTACCCCCCCCCCCCCCCAGAAAATCAGTACTTTGTCCATCATACGACGCCTGACAGTCCCAGAATGTATCCTGCTGGTGACGCAGCGGATCACCAAGTACCCTGTCCTGCTAGAGCGCCTCCTACAGAGCACAGAAGGTACTGCAGCTGCCTTATGTATGTTGCAATACTGATGATGCCCTTTGTGTGGTGAGATTTTCTGCTCTGTACTTACTGATGCCCCCCCTCGTTCCCCGCACTGCGTAGCTGGCACAGAGGAATATGAGGACGTCAGCCAGGCCCTGGCGCTGATCCGTGACCTCCTGGTGCACGTGGACGCTCAGGTGAACGAACTGGAGAAGGCGAGCCGCTTGCGGGACGTGGCGAGCAGGATGGAGCCTCGCGGTGCCGGCAAGCTGAAGGACGGCCGGGTGTTCCGGCGCGAGGACCTAACGCGGGCCGGGCGCATGCTGCTGCGCGAGGGCGCCGTCAGCTGGAGGGCCGCCTCTGGCAGGCTCAAAGGTGCCAGAGCGCCCCCTGGTGCATCAGTGCTGTTAGACCAATCCAATTATGTCCCAGATTTTGTAAAAGTCCTAACTTTCAGTGGATTTTGCCTCTGTCCCTGGCGAATCCATCCAAATCTTTAAATGTCACTTCCTGTTTTTCCAGACATTCTGGCTGTCTTGCTGACAGACGTGCTGCTCCTTTTGCAGGAAAAGGATTTCAAATTCTCCTTCTGCACCGTGGTGAGTTCCCGGTCCACAGGGCTTAATTAGACTTCCGATTATGTCGCTGAACCGTGTTTCTCCTGCCCCCCCCCACCACCGCAGGACAACAAGCCACCGGTGATCTCCCTGCAGAAGCTGATCGTGCGGGAGGTGGCCCACGAGGAGAAGGCCATGTTCCTAATCTGCGCCTCCTCCAACGAGCCCGAGATGTATGAGATTCATACGACGTCCAAGGAGGAGCGTAACGCCTGGATGGAGCACATCCGGCAGGCGGTGGAAAAGTAGGGAGCTCCAGGGATGCGTCACTGCTAGGTGAGGTAATTGGGGGCTGGCGGGCAATTTCACCAGAGCCTCATCTCCCTCCCTCTCTCTCTCCCTGCAGCTGTCCGATTTTGGATGAAGATCTTGGACGTGAGCATGGTGACCTTCTCGCCGTGAAGATGAAGGATTTCCGGGGTGAGACTGCGCTCTCTGAGGCTGTGGGGTGGGTGTGCCTCAGCAGACTGGCCCGGGGGGGTTCTCATTTCCTTATCTCTGCCCCTTCCCTCCCTCCAGAGCAACTTAGCCTGAAGGACGGCCAGATTGTGCAGAGCCTGACAGAGAAGCTGCAGATCTTTGTCGAATTTGCAGAGATCACAGGCTTGGAGGAAAGTCCATCCTGCTCACGGCTGCTGCTGCGCGGCGATTCCACAGACCTCCAGCGGGGGGAGCAGCTCCTCAATGGGGCCATCAGTGATGGTAGGGGGCAGGGATGAGCATGAATGCCAAATGCTAACAGGAGGTAGCATTCATTTTAATGAGTCGCGTCACGGTTTGGCCCATCTAGTGGAAACCCTAATGAATCTGCTCGTGGGCACGACGGAGCCCCCTCAAAGCCAGGTGGAGAGCCAGATGGCGGGGGGGAAGCCCAGGAGGGCAGGCACCTTTGGAGGCTACGACCGCTTGCCCGCTGTTACTGGTAAGAACTCCACCTTCCTGCACCCACACAGCCGCAGCGTCGGATTTTTGTGGGATGTTTCACCCTCCGTCACGCTGGTTCTTCTGTGACCTGCACACCCAGTTTGCCCGTTTCCGCAGGCAGCAGAGTGAGGCCCCGGGAGAGGTCCCAGCGGGCCAGCTCGGACCCCCAGCTGAAGGAGGCGTACGTGGCCGGCCCAGAGCCCCCGCCCCGCGAGCTGGTGGCCTCACCGGCCTGCTCAGCCTTGGAGGTGAGGATCAGGGCTGCTGTCCGTGGGAATCCTGGCTCAGTAGGGGGTCTCTAACCTTCGCAACACCCCCCCACCTCGCTTTTACCAAAGCAGGCCCATTTTTTTCTATGTGCTATGATGATGTTGCCCAGTGGGGGGTGGCCCCAGAGTTGGTTTTTTTTTCCTCCCTGCTTGTGGGTGTTTTGGTCCTCTCTTCTGTTTTGTACGTTTGTTCATTTATTCATTCATTCTTTTTCTTTCTGCCTTTCCTTTTTTCTGCTTTTATTTCTGCTGTTTTTCCCACCCTTCTCTTTGTGCTTTTCCTTCTTTCTCTTTCTCTTCCCTTGTTCCCCAGTTTCGGCATTGAATCATATGCATTACCTGAGCTGTATGTCACCCTTGCCTCGTCCTGACTGTGTCTGTACCTGCTGTGTGTATGTGAGCCACTGACAGCTCTAGCAGATTCCCTGTACGTGCGAATGGCCAAATAAACCTGATCCTGATCCTTCCTGTCAGGCGGACGACGCACTCGCCCCGAACCCGAAACCTCAGCGCTCGGACTGCTTCACCGGCAACAAGGTATGCGGGGGGCGGGGGTGTAGCTGACAGAACCGGCTCTGATCTGATCTGCGGTCAGTGGGGACAGAGGGGAGCTTATTCAACCTGCGATAAGCACCGTTTTCAGAAGTCTGCAGGTGTCTTTGTCTTGTGTGTATTTGTATCAGTGTGTTGGTCAGCGGTCTGGGTACACATTATTAATTACTATTATTAATAATTATTATTTTTATTATGAACTTCACATGGTTTTGTGTAGAAGGACGTGATAGTATCAGTGTGGTACCTGATGGTCTTTCTCTGTTGTTCTCATCCTCTCTCTCTGGCTTTTTTCTTTGGATCTTGGCTTCTTGTCTGTCTGGCCCCCAGTTCCTCGACAGTGTGACGTCCCTCTTGCAAAGCCTCCTCAGCCTGCAGGTAAACCCACTTGCTCTTCCCCGAGGGAGGGGGTCCTTGCGCATGTGTCTGTGAGGCTGAAAGGTGGCTCTGACAGTGTTACCCCTCCCCCGGGCAGGCGGTGGTGGCTCAGCAGGACAGTCACATGGAGCTACAGCGTGCCTTCCTCTGGGAACGGGAGCAGGGTCGTTCGGGCAAGTTGTGGCAGCAGGAGAAGCAGCGCAACCTGGAGAAGCAGCGCGAGGAGCTGGCCAGCTTTCAGAGGCTACAGAGCCGGCACCGCGAGGAGCAGGCGCGCTGGGAGCGGGAGCGAGACCGGCAGCGGCGGCAGACCGAGGCCGCAGAGGCGGCGCTGCTCGGCCGCGAGGAGGCGTGCCGCGCTTTGGAGGCCCACCTGGCCCGGGAGCGCCGCGAGCTGGACCAGCAGCGAGAGCAGTACCAGCAGGACCTGGAGCGGCTGCGTGAGTCCACCCGGGCCGTGGAGCGGGAGCGCCAGAGGCTGATGCTGGAGCAACAGCAGCAGCAGCAGCGGAGAGTCCGCAAGCACAGGACCATCAGCCACGCGGGCCCGGTAAGCACAGACACACTGCCCGCATGACCATGCCCACACCCACTAAGCCCCACCCCCGGGATAGGCCCCACCTACCACAGAAGCACCACCCAGCACATGGTAAATGGACTGCATTTATATAGCGCTTTTCTACTCCTACGAGTACTCAAAGCACTTTACAAATTCATGCCTCACATTCACCCATTCATACAGACATTCACACACCGGTGGTGGAGGCTGCCATGCAAGGCGCAAACCTGCACACCAGGAGCAATTTGGGGTTCAGTGTCTTGCTCAAGGACACTTTGATGGGGTCAGGAGGAACCAGGGCTCAAACCTGCAACCCTCCAGTTGCCAAATGATAGCACTACCTCCTGCGCCACCATCTTCCCCATCTTTATTGGCTCACCCAATAAAGACCCAGCACTAATGATCCCACCCCCACCCCCCCAAGGAATTGTTCAACGGCGAATTCAGCGAGCTGATCCTGCACCCCAGGCCCCATGCCAGGCCCGGCCTGCCCATGGGCTTCGCCGATGACCCCGAGCGCCCCAAGGTGCCCCCGCGGCGAGAGAGTGCCGGCCTGCCCCCTGCCAAGCCAGAGGTGCCCCCCCACTTGCTGAGCACCACCAACCAGCAGGGCAAGCAGCCCGGCGTGCAGCAGCAGATCCCCACCAAGCTGGCGCTCTGCAAGACCAAGGGCCGCCCCAAGGTGGCGCAGCGTTGCGACAGCGCTGGTCAGTGTGCCCCCTACCGCCCCCACCTCCACAATCTGCCTATCCCCACCTGATGAGTTTCACCCCCTCCCCAACAGCCTCCATTGAGACGCGGAAGGGTGCCTGGCCCTCAGTGAGGGAGGACTGGACCAGGCAAGGCCGGAGGTCCCTCAGCCCCCAGCCACCACCGCCACCACCGCATGCCGCAGGTGAGGCTGCTGTCCCCCGTCTTGGACCGCCCTCCCCCCCGACGCCTGGCCCGCCCACCTGACTGGCTCGTCCTGTGTGCAGATCCCGCATGCCCCCCAGACCTGCTGCTTGACACCCGGCCTGCGGAGACAGGGCCCCCCCCCAGGCAGCCGCCATACAAGCTGAGCAAGGACCCGGCCAAGGAGGATGTCATCTACTTCTGACCTTCTGGTCACATGACCCCGTGGGCCCACTGCTTTTGAATACGCACTCAGGAACCTGCTGGACGCCCTGCCATGCCGGGCAGCCTTTTGAACTGGACTGTTTTTAACATCTATATTTACATCTACCACTTATTTTATGTAGAGAACGACTTGACTGGACTCCCTTACCTTCCCATGATGCCGAGGGCTGTTAGTCCAGCGTGTGGAATGCGAGAGGGAGGGTGTTTGGTACGAGGAAGGATGGACAGCAGGGAGAGCTTGGTGAATGTGAGACAGTCTCTGAGGGACTGTCCTTTTTGCTGATTTATCCTCTTAATTTGAATGCTTTTAATGTTGTTTTTTTTTCAGGAATCATACAGTGGTATGTTATAGTTTTAAATAAGGTCAGTTTCCTTTGTCTTAAATGATGTAGAGATGTTATCAGTTTGGAGAGCATTCAGATTTGTGTCTCTGCTGCTCGTCTCTGACGTCGTCTGACTGCCCCCTGCTGGTCTCCATGTGAACTGCCTTGTGATCTCTGATGGTGGGCGTAGTTATCTGCTTGTGACCTGATTCCAAGCTCCCTGCTCACCCAGCAATTGGTTGCATCATAGAGAATGAGAATGTAAGATAACACCAAATTATAGTGCATTTTAATCTGTAGCTAATGTACATATAAAATGTAATTTTGTAAGTTGCCTGTGATTGATAGTCTGGCATCCTTTGTGGATCAGCAGGGGTCTCCATCTTCTGAAGGTCGTCAACAGAATTTGTCAACGTCAACAGATAATTTCCTTCCAAAATGCACCAGGACTCGTCCTTGTGATTGACCCATTGTGCTGTATGTAATGGTACCGGCCCATGATATCGGTCCAGAACCCAAGCTGGAGTACGTGACACTCGTCCAGCCCCCCCCGGTTTTGTATAGTGGTACTTACCTCCCCTGCCCTTCCACAGCAGTGAAGAGAATTCTGATGTGTACCATTCCTGATTATTTTCTTAGAAGGCTCTGGGACGCATCACTTGTGATATGCAGGGTAAAGCGTGTAGTTAAGGTACGCGTGTAATTGTGGATCACACTGGTTCTCGCTCTGTGGATGTGGGGAGAGGGCTATTTTATTTTTTTTGTACACCCCATGTGCCTCTAGAATTTTCTGTAGCCGCTTGGGTGACCAAAGAGACCTTTTCTGACTCTGCTGTTTCTCATGTATGGGGGGTTTGGCTGGAGCTCTGCGTTTTGGGTTTCTGTATCTGATCCCCCCCCCAGTCTGGCCAAGCTGAAGCAATTGAGCACTTTACTTTTTTGGTGTGTGTGTGTGTGTGTGTGTGTGTGTGTGTGCGTGTGTATTGGGGGAGGGGGGTACCCCTCCTCCAGCCCTGCTGATAAATAGTCCACCTCCGATCTCCTTGCTCCTGGGATCTGTATCCTTTCATCTCTGTTTGTCCAATATTTCACAATGGGGGCGTCTGTTTTAGAAACCTTTCGAGTATCTTGCTTTTTTTTTCTTTTCTTTTTTTTCCTTTTCCACGCCGGCGTTTTATGCCCCAGCATCTTAATCTCTAAATCCCGGTGGCGGGTCTCAACCATGAACGGCCGTCTTATAATTCCTGTCCTTCGGTGACCTGTAACCTTCCTTTTGTGGGTGGGTGGCCTATGATGTCCAGAGTCCTCAACGATCAGGGCACATTACACAAGTTATGCAAATGAACAACATGCCTCAGCTGTGCT
>JAODLD010000049.1:14771256-14782842 GCA_026781065.1 Mormyrops boulengeri
ATGGTATGGTGCATGTGTTAAGTGTTGTGAAAAAGTGGACATGGTATTGAGACACGCGTTAAAATGATTGGAAAAAAACTGTAAATATGCAAGACAAATTAATGTGCGGACGCTAAATCGGTTTATTGAATATAGCTTTGCCAATACCACAGCCATTCCTTTTTTTGTAACTTCCTCCAAAATAGCGTATATGGAAATGTGAAGCAGTCTCGAAAGACAAACTTCTGAATTGTCTCAAGTGCTCAGAAACCCCATCACTATGGAATCTCTTGCAACACATTTGACGACGGCTCCACTACTCCCCCTAGTGCATATACGGGGAATAGCAGGTAGCCTTCCATTCTGACAGCCACGAACCGCACAGATAGGATTGCTATAATCTTCCTATAATTCAGGGATTCACTTTGTGACCCGGTAGTGTGCAGCGATGACAAAAGCTGCGCTAAATTAAACAAAAAAAAGTTTTAGTATACCAGCGGGGTACAGAGCTCTGTGCATTAACTTCAAAGCCGCACTAATTGCATTTCAGAAATAAAGCCTTGGTTGTAAACGGGACCCGACGTGTGACAATAGTGGATAACCACCAGACCCTTCAAGGGGTGCAAATCAACAAAAACGATTTTCAAGTTTAAGCACAACCAGAAACATCCCATTTATTCCCAGAACTGCCCGTTTCATGAACTCGTACTTTAAAGAGGGAAGGTGAAATTTTAACAGGGACCCAGAAATGAAGTTGTGAGGAATGAAGGAGTCTTCCAAGGGGGGAGGGGTCGATCCTGCGCACCCCCACCTGCATGGACTGGGAGAAACGGAACCATGTAACGGCAGCGGCTGTCAGGAGAAAGGAGACTTTCTGAACACTGTAGCACATCAAGCTTGTACAGGCCAAGAAACATTCCCCTTCCAAACTTGGCAGGCAGGCCACTCACCCTTACAACCCAGCATTAGCCACATTCACAATGAGCTACAACACAGAGGCACAAAAACCCACCAGAATCTGTTTAATCAAATGGTATTTATTCAAAGAGCTTGCATGTTACTCTAATGCCAGGTACGAACTTAAGAACAGGATGAAGTCTCAAACACTGGAATTTATCAAAACACCTCAGAGAAGGTGGCACTGAAATCAAAAGCATTTAAAAAAAAAAATATTTGGTCACTAAAATTGGAGGCAAGTTACACCAAGTGCAGAGTACTCACACAACCAAACTAAATCATGGGGGAGCATGGCGGCAGGGCCCGGCTCATGCATTCCTGTCGATTCTCACGTCGATCTCCCTCCCGTTCAGCCGGTACCCATTCATGGTGCGGCAGGCCCGCTCGGCTGTTTCCGGATTCTCGAAGCGCACCACCCCGCAGCCCTTGGACTTGCCGTTCTCCACCTTGATGTCCGCGAACTGCACGTGACCTGCGGGCACGAGAGCGTCACGTCACCTCTGGGCTGCGTACTCCCAAGGCAGGCAGGCCGGAGTGAGTAAGCACGTCGGCAGCCTTACCACATGCACTGAAGGCGTCCTTCAGCATCTTCCAGGTGAAGTCAAAGGGAAGCTGTGGAGAAAATGCAAAGGTCAGACAGGGGCTCTACCCAAACCTCAATTTCAACAAGAGGAAAAAGTACTTGGCATAATATCTAGGCCTGGTAACACAGGTTAGTGTAGGAAACTCAGCCAGGAATGGCCAAACTGGAAACAAGACTAAAGGCTTATTTACTCGTATTTACACTTATATCTACGTAGAATCTATGCCATCACTGGATGCATAGCAGTGCACCCTACGGCGCACCTTCTACACAGAAGTTTAAATCAGCCTTAAGGTACCAATAAACTGAACACACTGACCAACAACTTGTGGGCTCAAGATTTATCACTCACATTTCTGACAAAGATCTGGCAACTCTTCCTGGCGTTGGCCCCAGCGCCTGGCCCTCCACCCCCAACTCCTCCAAAGGGGTTACTGAAGCCACCCCGATCCAGGTCTGAAGGTCGATCAAACTGGCCCCCGACGCCGGAGGAGCCCATCCGGTCCATCCCAGTGCTGGGGAACCGGTCGATGCCAGTAGAACTCATGCGGTCAAAGTTGGAGCCCATCCTGTCCAGGTTGGAGCCCATCCGATCCATGCCCATTGGAGACATAAAGTCCATCCCCCCACTCATGCGGTCCATGTTGGACGGGCCCATTCGGTCAAACCCACCCGGACCCATGCGGTCCACATTTGAGGTCATACGGTCCAGGCCAGATCCCATCCGATCCATACCAGGCCCTAGACGGTCAAGACCAGATCCCATCCGGTCAAAGCCAGAACCCATCCTGTCCATATCAGACACCCTGTCCATGCCCATCCGGTCCATTCCTGGCATGCGGTCCATACCGGAACCCATGCGGTCCATGTTAGAGCCCATGCGGTCCATACC
The DNA here is from genome assembly GCA_026781065.1 of Mormyrops boulengeri. Classification (NCBI taxonomy): domain Eukaryota; kingdom Metazoa; phylum Chordata; class Actinopteri; order Osteoglossiformes; family Mormyridae; genus Mormyrops; species Mormyrops boulengeri. The sequence goes on from JAODLD010000049.1 coordinate 14,773,668, forward strand.
CATGGAGTTACCTGAAAGGCAGACATAACCAAAGGTCAGGACAGACCCCAGTAGTCAAAACCTGTATGAAACATCACCATCCAACCACAGGCCCAGTCCATGCATATGTATAAATACACCTCAACACCTACCCATTCCTCTGTCAAAGGAGTCACTGAAGTTATTGCGAGCCATTCCCATCTCGTTTCGGCCAAAATCACGGTCAAATCCACTACCGATTCCACGGTCCATATCTGGCGATACAGAAGAGATGCACATTCACTACGGACCCGAAGTCGAAACTCATTCAGAACAGCTGCCCAGCCAGCACAGAGATGCTGAATTTTCAGGGAAAACTACCACGGACTGGAACGTCCTGCTCACCATTCATCCGCCCCATTCCAGAGGGTCCAAATCTGTCCATGTTGTTCATTCCTCCCCCAAAATTGTCCATTGCTTAAACATAAAACCCAGGTAATGTTATTTTCATATTCAAGACAGATGGGGGTCGGTCATTGACATCACAGGCTGATTACATACCTCCCATTCTGCCCATACCACCAAAGGCCATCCCATCCATTCCTACAAGACAAAGGTGATCAGCACACAGCAAACAGCCACCTTCAACCCAACAGCCCAATGACCAAGACAGTGTTACCTCCAGGGCCCATGGACCCCATCCCTGTAGCATTGCCCCCTCGATTCAACTGGTTGGCATCAATGGGCTGCCCGCCGGGTCCCAGACCCAGACCGATACCACTGAGCCCACCTGCAGGGAGGAAACCAATTAGCAAATAGTCCCGAACGGCCACAAAAAAAAAATGCAGATTAAACTCACGGGGAAGAGCAGGGGGTCTCTCCTGGGGGACAAAGTCATCCTTGGGCAGCGACTTCTCATCCTGAAACAGGAGCAGTGGAACTTAAGCAATTTGGATCAGTGTGGGTGGTCTGGTCACCTGAAGAGACCACAACTTACCAGCTTGACATGCATGACCCTGTTGAACAGCAGCTGGCCGTTGAACATGGCTGAAGGACCAGTCAAAGGCCACACTTAAAGTTACAGTGAACACAGCATATGCAAATCCAAACATAGGAAATATGCACAGCACCACACATCTTCCACACAAAGGATACAGACTGCCTGCACGGCCTCTATGGGCATCTCAAACGTTATGGTGCCCATCCCTCTGCTCTTGCCGTCCTTGTCCTCCAGGATATCTGCACGCACCACAACCCCGGCCATGCCAAACACCTCCTTCAACTTCTTCCAGCCCACCTTGTAATCCAGCTGGAATCAAAGCAAAAGACTTAGCTCACACCAAGACCTCCGGCTTGTCAAAGGCAAATGACCTTGGATTTGCGTCTTACATTGGCCACAAAGACTGTGCTGCCTATCTTTCCAGCCTGAAGTCCGTGGATGATCTCGTTGGGGATATTGGGATTGTTCAGGAGACTGGGGGGGATATTAACCAAAGGTGGGGCACCAGGCCCCATGCCCATGCCTCCCACACCCATCCCAATGCCACCAGGAGGGCCCCCTCCCTGAGCCCTTTGAGCAGCTCTTCGTGCAAATTCACCATCCACATCCTGCAGAGAGAGACTGGGGGTTAAAACCAGCATTACAACACGACATTCACAAACAGGGCCCGGAAATGACTGCAACTAGCCAGTGGTCGTCAAGCCCCACCTCTTTCACTTTGAGAGGCCTTCCATTTAAGACATGCTTGTTGACCTTCTCCACAGCCTTCTTCATCAGCTCCTCAGTCCTGAACTCAACAACCCTGTTTCAGGACATGGTCAGTCACACTCGGCTCTCAAAAAACAGGCAGCAAAACATCTGAGACACCCCAGGAAAAAAAAAAAAAAAAAAAAAGCATACTTACGCACAGCCCTTGATTTCATTGACGACACCAATAATGAGCGATGAAAGAGAAAAAAAAAGCTATTAGATATGGAAATATTACACAAAACGGAAGACATTGACAAGTCATTCATGCACATTAACTGAAATTAAAAATCTGCTTTGACGGTTCCAAAGTAACATCCCCCAGTTATCTCAGCCACTGTCCGAACAACCTCAGCCTGACTCATTACAGAAGCTCACTGACTAGCACACCCTACTAGCACCATAAGTACCACAGCATAGGCAGATCTCATGGAAAGCATGAACGTTGCTAAGCCAGAGCATGCTTTCATTTTACTGCACGACTCAGTGGCAACAGTAACACCATTTGGCAAAGCCAGGTAATCTAACTGGCACTTCAGAGCTCATTTGGTCCCCGTAAAGAAACCCGACAAACGAGCAGGAACCCAGTGCCCACTGGCAGGCTCACGGGTTATAGGTGGGACAGAAAATCAGAGCTACACCCTCAAATGAAAAACCTCCATGACGTTATTCGTTAAGGGACATAGCGGAAGCGTATTCTGCCACAGGAAAGTGGGTCTACCAAGGATCCCCTACAAGTCACGCTCCAGATCTCTGTAGGTACGATCACCCACAAATATGATGGTAAAAGAAAACTCAAGCTTGCGAACAGGATGTTCGTCTCTGGCACTTACCCTCGACTTGCCTTCTGCGTCCATTAAGTGTTCCACGTATGTTACCTCACCCACTACAAATCAGATTCCAGACGACAAACACCAAGGGAGAGAAGCCAAGAGAACAGTGGGGTTTAGATCAGACATCGACAGCCGGGCGGTGACAGCAAGCGCGGCTGGACTTTCCAGAGCTCCCCACTGCACCTCAGCTACACAACACTGCCGGTACAGGTCTACAAAGAGCAGGCTTGTTTGGTTAAAAGACTCCTTAACATGCCCTTGTGTAACAACCCCAAAGCATTGTTCAAAATGGAAAATTTAAGCAGACCCTTCGGAACTCTGCTCTTCCAAACGAGTCCGTCATCCACCACCATTTGAATGTGAGACTCCCGCCCACAAGACTAGGAACCACGGCCAAGTGGTAAACTACTGCAGAAAACCAGGTTGAGTTCTCATCCAGCCTGTACTCTGTAAATATCCAAGCTACTCCAGCATGCGAGGAAGTACCAACTGGAAGCAATTCAAACACCGTGGCCACTTGGACGGTCATCAAAGTTAACCTTTTGACCTGTCCACTCAGACGAGTGGAAGACAAAACGCACAACAATTAGTCCAGCCAACAGCTTGTTTGTTTCAAGTGCAGGACTCTACACAGATCATTGACAAACCACGGCCAAAACCCTGAAAATTATCCGGCAATGTAAAGGGATCTGGACTCGGACCAACCCAAAGGTTGAAACAAGGACAAGTTTAAGAAGCAGCTAAACTTTGTAGACCTGTACCCCAAACAGCCCTAACATGTCCAATGTCACTGAGGAACAGCTCTGCGGTGGCATCAGCCAGTAACCACATTCGCTGTGGCAAACCTAAAAAGAGAGAACGCAATTTAGTCCTACAAAGAATCATGACAAATCAACGCAGGGTCGTCACGCTCCACACTCAGCACATTACACCATTCTGAACAGCAGTAGGATTTCAACTGCGAGTGTCCCCACGTTAAGCTCAGGAACCTTCCATCTTAACGAACACCCATTAATGAGAACTTACACAGAGCCAAATGAGACTGATTCAACCAGCATTCTTTACGTTTGAGATTCTGTTCAAAATCAAAACTGCAAATGGACAGCCAAGGTGACTGAGAATCGAACAGCATCTGCTGGAGGGGTGACACTACATGACCAGAGAGCCCAGGAACCGAAAGCAAAACTGCAAGTTAAGCCCATTCCCGACTCATCCGAGTCGGCACGGAAACGTAACAGAATCGAGCACCGGGTGGCGCCTATGAGATTCCTCCTCCGCATGGATCTGAAGGAGACAAATCGAAACACCGCATCCAGCAGTGGGTTAGCGTTGCAACCTCACATCCAAAATTTCGACTTTGGGAAGAATGGAGATTTCCACCAGCAAGGTACATGCAGCCCAATTTAAGCAACTGAATCATTCACACTAAAGACCCCCCTTCTCACAAGCCTTAAAGGCAAAGAGGACGGTCAAGTATGAGATGCTGAGCAATGGAAAATCTGAAAAGCTCACTCTGCTTCAGAGGAGCACCCCCAAAAAAAGTTTCCTCTAATGTGAACAGCATTCAATCCCCCCCGCTGCCTCCACGGGGTCTGTATCCACCTCCTGACAAACCGGAGGCTTGCTGGGCTCCTCTAAACGAGCCTCTACTTGCAACCGATCGTCCAGATCACTTTACCTTTCTCCTTCATGAGGTCTTTGAGCGCCTGCCACTTCACGTCGAAGGGGATGTTGCTGACGAACACCCGGTATCTCTTGGATGGGTTCCCATAGGGCTCGAAGCGGCCGCCGCCCCGCTTCTGGGGCCGCTCCTTCCGTGTCTCGTTAGCCGCCTTCCCGTTCATCCCACTGTGAGGAGACAGGGTTTCAGACGCGTGGACAGCGGGTAGACGCCCAGACCCAATCCAACGCCCCGAAGCGGCGCCCCCCACCCCCATCACACGGCCGCTACTTTAAAAGCACAAAGAAAACGACACGAACGACCCCAAACATACATTGGAATACTATAAAACGTAAATAAGATGTCACTGGCTGCACGCTTCGTCGATTGTAATACCATAAAGCACCGATCCGAATTAAGCTAGCGAACTAAAAACACAACGGGGGGCGAGGATACGACATTAGGGCAAGCATGGACCGTGATTGTGGCTCACATTCTGCACACCGCAGACCGGGGGTGCCTTAAGGCCTGCTCGGCTGCAACCGGCAAAGCTCACCTCGCAGGGCCCGGTTTTTCAGCCGCTGATTCAGCCGACATCTTGACGCAGTTATCTTCCTGAAACGATAAAATGGACGAGTCCTTCACAACCGGCGGGGCACGCACACGGCACCTTCGCGGGATTTCTTGAGGGTTTATAATCGGTAATCACCGAACGGAAAAAGCCCGCTTTGTCTTTTTTCACGTTTCACCAGCGTAAGCGAAGGAGACAGTCCCCTGGATCTCCACCGCTAAAATGGCGGCTGCACCGCGCAGAAAGTGGCTTTTCAATAGCGCCGGCGAAGTGCATTCTGGGATTGGCTTTGTGTTCGCCCGACACGGCGGCGCCGGTGTCCAAGCGTCCTTAGTGACCGACCTGGGATCAGTGCGCTTTTGCATACTTTTATCTTACACACTAATACAACAGATCCTAGAACAGTTTTTTTTACGGGCATAACGTTAGCAGCACCGTCAGGACCGTAACGCTCAAAGGCAGTTTTGAGAAATCAGCGGGATCTACGAAAACGTTTAATCAGTTTAGTTGTGGCGAGTTTTTCTTTTTGTGGTTGTAAAAAAAATAGAGATTGCTATGAGAAATGTAATGCAGATGTAAAGAGTAAATGCAACAAGTACCAAGACTCCAGAACGGTTGAAGTGGCAGCTTTGACATGAATTAAACCCTAGGGGGCGCGCGTCACGGCAACTTGCTTCTATCAATACATTCATAGTCACTTACCCAGTAGCTTTCATGGTCACAGTGACCCTGGACCCTATCCCTGAAAACACAGGGCACAAATCACATAACGTACATTCATTGAAGCTGGTGCAGGGCAGCACGTGGGTTTCGCCTTCTTCTCGGGAGCATCAGGGAACAACATCCTCACCGTGGGAATCACAGCCTGGTTTGGCAACTGCTTTGTTCTGGACTGTAAAGCTCTGCAGAGGGTGGAACACGTCTGCAAGGGTCATCTGCTCCCCCTGCAGAACATTTACCTCACACTATGCATGAGCGGAGCTGTCAAAATCTGCAGGAACACAACCCACCCAAACAACTGCCTCTGTACTAGGCTGAGGTCTGGAAAGCACTTCTGCTAACTCAGTGAGAACCGAGAGGCTCAGAAGGAGCTTCTACCCTCAAGCCATTTAACTCCTTAACACTTAATTGACACTTCTAATTCATATTCTCTCCTTAATTATGCACCTCACACTTCATTTGATCTGTGGTGCATATCTCTGGTGTTTTATTTTTTTAGAGTATAACTTTTCATATGACATATTCATTATATTGTTACTTTAAATGTATTTATTTTGCTATCACCATTTATTATGACAGAGCCAACCACCTTGCATTTTACTGCAGGTTATAATCTGACTGTATACCTTGCATGTGACAGATAAACCCCTTCAGTCCAAAAAAGGCTTGGAAACAAATATGAACACAACAGATAGTTGTTGAGACATTAAAAGCTAAACGAAGTAGTTTTTCCAAAACAGATTTCCTGTTAAAATGTGCATTGGTAAGGGTCATCCTGTGCATCCACTTTTACTGTGGAAATGCGATGGAAATGGAAACAGGACAAGATTTTTCACTCTGCGCACTTTCAGCTTCCTGCAGCCACAGACCAGACAGTCTGGTCCTGTCTTATCTGACACTGTCAGGGGTTCCTCTGCCAGAAACCTCACGGCTCAACCACCCCCGTGACCCCCATTCTGTAGATATCTCTACAAAAACAACCAGGCACTCAAAATAGCAGAATATCCTGCCCAACTGATTTTCTGCTGAAATGCTCGGAATAAGACATTCGCGTTTCCTCTGAAATGTTTACTGCTCTAAGATCGGCATTACCAGTAAACCCTTAACCACTTAGGTCCAATGTGGCATCTTGGTTCATTTCTGATTGTCCCATGAAATCGTATTTTTGCGCCATTTAATAATGGACGAAGACCCCCAGCATTCCACCCTACGAACATTTGGATAGTAGGTTTAAAACGGATTCATGTGCCACACAAGGTGTATGAGGAAATGGATCCACTAGGTGGTGTTCTCTCTCAACGCCAATTACGTTAGACACTGCTTGTTGTCACACCCAAATTACTGTACTCCATGGGAAATATCTGTGAAAACAGAAAACATGGGAAACAGCAGGAGCAGGACCCCACACACCTATAAGGGCATGTGACTCATTTTAATGAATCATTATCATATAGTATCACGTTAGCATTTCATAATAGCCCCAATTCAATGTCAACGGTCCTGAACAACCCCTGGGACACATCACACACGAAATACAAAAGCAATGAGCACACTATTTTGTTTGAGGGCAAACTCATTTTTGAAACGGTCAGCAAATCTGTGACACATCAAGATGTCGGTTACAATCTCTGCCCGTCCCCCCACCATACAGGTAAAAGTGACATAGGTAAGATATGAATGTAAAAATTAAAAAACAATAATAAACCACCACAAACTTTATATATAAAGTACCACCACAAACCTTGTGACGCGAGGCAAAGAATTAACGCTCAGGCTGGCTGAATGTTTTGGCCGTTCCTTGGCGACCCACAGACAGTCCAGGTTTTTACTCCCTCTCAGCTCCTTGCCAGACAGAGCAAAAATGTGGACTGCTGCGGGTCCCTGAGGACCGGATTGGAAAACACTTATTTAGGGGAAGGTCTGCAGATTGTTGCTGGCTTCAGCCGGGCAGCTCATGACAGCTGATAACGAGGCACGGGCCACATGCCCATGCTGTGCAAAGAGGCGTCATTTCCATACACTAACAATACTATTAAAATAACATATATGTTAAAACCTGAATACCTCCACCCTCAACAATATTCACAAATATTTCACACTCATGAGAGCCAACATCTGAAAACAAACTGGTCACACAGCTATTTTAAAGAGCGCAACACTAATAAGTAGGCTAATATAAGTGCATTTTGTCCATAAGGAGGTGAATTTGACCTGTCACTGTAGTTAGGAACTTTCACATGAAGGCCGTAGTTCATAAAACATCTATGGAGAGTTATGGTAGTGCAGCAGTTCAGAGGGAACACAGCAAAATGCTACATCAGGGGGATTCCAGCTCATTAGGTGAAGTGAGAGGGGAGCATGAACCCACACACACACCCACACCCACACACCTTGCCTTAAACACAGTCACACAACATAACAGCCCCCAGGAGAATTAAGGGTCATCTAACATGTCCCCATCCTCAGATGTAGTGTATTAATACTAGTGATAGACAAAATGATGCTTCATGAATAATTTGCTGTGTTTTCTGGCCCCACCAGATGGTGTTCTCTGTTCAAAAAAGGGCACAGAGCAGGGCACAGAGCATGCCCCAATGCATACCAAGAGCACCATCTAGTGGGATCAAGAAATACAGCAAATGGTTCATGAGGCATCATTTTGTCCATCACGAATTAATACCACTAAATAGCAAATACCATTCAGTGGAGATGCACACCCAACTATTAAAAAGGGAAATTCAGAAAATAAGAAAACATCCAACATCGATTATCAAATGTCCATTGTTTGACATACATACATACATGTATTCAGTTCTGAAAAAGTCCATTTAAAAATCTTTTTTAAAAAAAATGGGACTCCGAAGTGGATTCCAGTTATTTTAGCGATCATTACTCGGAACCCGGTGGATCAAGATCGACTCCTTCAAAGGAAATTCCAGGGCCTTAAGCCAAAGCCTTTTGCTGGAACAATCTCCAAAAATCCCTTTCGACAATCTCTCAGACACAGATGCGTGTAAATGTGTGAAGGCTTTGCATGGTTATATTCGCACAAATTGCACACGGTAAAGCTGAGTGGTTCTTACACTGTGGATAGGACCCAAGGTAAACTGCACTAGAGGCAGTGAGTTACTGAAGAGAAGGTCAGGGGTCAGAGGGGTGAATTATTCTGGATGACGCCAGAGGAAAAAGGACTGTAGTGTTTCTTACAGGTTGTTCGTTCTGGACAGTGACATCGAGAATTACTAATCACGCTACATTTCATACCACTCTTACATTTGGGGAAAAAAGGGGCAGGACGCCTGTTCATTAACAACTCAGAGTCTCTTTTGGGAAATGTAGCGTAGAGGAATCTTACAGTTTGCTAGCAAGACAATGTGTCCATGCACACTGACCGGCAACTTGCAGGATGCTATTTAATACTGGGGAAGGCAGCGGGGCGAGGATACGTCCCAAAGTAAGACTTGGCGTAGCAGAGCACTTCCTGTCCTGGGAAATGTACACAACTAGGCAGCAGAACGCTGCAATACAAGGCAGCCGGACAAGCAATGAGGACGAGGGAATGGGGTGTTCCTAAACATCAGGGCAGGACACTGAGAATAGCGGGAGGCTGAGTATGAGCATGTGATCTGAGGGGGAGATGCGTGGGGGACGGGGGGGGTTCAGTGTCGGTGTCAGGACAGGCGTTT
>JAODLD010000049.1:14782942-14802395 GCA_026781065.1 Mormyrops boulengeri
CCCCCCCCCCCCCCCCCCCCCCCCCCCCCCCCCCCCCCCCCCCCCCCCCCCCCCCCCCCCCCCCCCCCCCCGGCTTTAAAAAGCAGAAGATTACCCTCGGCTCTCACACAGAACAATCCCATAAGGTTTCTTAGAACCACTTTAAAAAATAACATGAATAAAATTGATTTGCATAACTAAAGTGACATCGACATTTGCCGCCCCGCGAATGGGCCTGTTCTGAAATCCAAAGTGTTCTGCTGAGGTTACAGGTGTCTCCAGCAATCGGCTCCTCGAGAGAGACAGGGATCAACATGGAGCCGGTCCAGCAGGGATAAAGCACCTTGTCAACACTGGATCGAGCCCCACCTCTGGCTCTTTCTAAAGCCAGGGGACAGTGGCCACTCACTATTATGTCACCTTGCTCTCCACGTTCAGGAGCCCCAAAAAGGCCATAATGATGGGGAAGGGGAAAGTAAGTGCTGTAATATATTAAATAGATCTTTAAAAAAAACAAGGGAGAGGTTTAAGCCATGCATGGCAGCCCGAGCTGTCTCATACAACGGTTTCATCCGCTGCCATCTTTGTCAGCTTGGTGGAAAGCAAGGAATGCTGGGCAGAACAGGCAGTCTTGACATCGGGAATCAGCAAACGCACTTTCTGATTGGTTCGCCTCCACTCGGAGTACAGCTGACAGTGGTAGCGGAAGGATACCTGCAGAAGGGGGCGACACAAAGCATAATGTAATGTGCCGCATCTGCAAGGACCAAAATGACCACCTGTAGGGGGCGCCGGCAAGCTCAATGTTGAGGATTCATGAGTTTGTCTTGCTTTAGCTACAGGGAGAGCTAATTTTGCAAGGCTGAGAGTTACATAAAAAACAACGACTGCTGAGAGCAAAGTCCTCACCAGGGTCCACAGCACATAGATGGTAAAAAGAGCGATGGTGAGGGCAATGAGGCCCACAGCTTCAAGACGGCTGTTGAAGTGAAGGTGGTCCTGGGCCCCACGGAGGCACAGCCAGCCAGAAATGGCTGCCAGCGGAGTGATGAACAGGAAGCAGACCATGTCGCACAGGAGCGTCCGCTTCTCGTTACGCGGCCCAGGGTCTTGCAGCCACTGATGGGACAGGGGGGAGGGCCGTTAAAGAAGGAAAAGACCAGTGACCAAGGCTGAGGCAGTAACCGTGGTTACCTCTGTGAGGGGGCGTGGCCGGCGCTCCACGCTGAACTCGGTATGACAGAGTTCACAGTAGCTGGTGTTTGAGGAGGACAACCACTTTTCCAGGCAGCTCCGGTGGACAGCCCCCAGCGTGCCTGTGCACTCGCAGGGGGACAGGAGGCCCTCGCCAGTCCCCCCCTCATGGCAGATGCGGCATATGGGCCCGTCGCTGCATCCCAGGGTTGCAAGAGAAACAGCTTCAGAATTTGAATATTTAAGACAGCAAAGCCAACAGGCAGAGATTGATTAACACTAAAACCAGGTGGGGGCCTTTTGGAATCTTAACCATTAATCAAGTAAGAGTAGCGACACACAACCAATTTTCACGACAAGCCAGCTGGACACCAAGGAGGATACCTCTGCATGCCCAGAGCCCGGATGACTGTGGAGAGCAGCCGACCGTCCTTGGCGGTGACCTGAGTGAGGTACTGGGCGTGCTGCACGTCGGCCTCCCGCACGGCCTTTGACACGTCCCCGCCAGCCATGCAGTCGCACAGAGACCCCGGCAGGTGACAGCACTGTCCCGTTGTCATGGCCGTCATGCCGGCGGGGGCGGGGGGTGGCAAGGCAGCGCTCCCCCTGGGGACTGGGTCTTAAGTGGAGTATCTCTAGACCTGCAGAAGATAAAGTGGGTTAGAGGAAAGCATTAAACGTTTAAAGCTCACCCAGTCAGCCTCCGTTGGTCGAGACAATTCGATTTGACAGCTGACTTGGTTTGTGTGCTTGGCTCCACATCGTAGGTGACAGGGATCGCACTCAGGTGATGACACTGTCCAGTGATGGGATGTGTGCTCCTAAAGACCTCATGCCCAGTGACAGATCAATAGCACGGCATGTCAGCTCCTAAATAAAGTAAATAGCAACACAAGGGCAAGCCTCTAACTTGTCTGCTTATCGGACAGACTGAGCGGTAATGTAAATAAGGATAAAAGAACTACAAATCAATGTATTTAATAAGGCCTTTATGTCGATCCAAAGCCCTCTTTTCGACTCGATTTCTGTCTGATTTAGCTTAGATGCAAATTAATAATTGTCCTAACAAGTTAGCTCCACTAACAACCAACCGTTGAGTTCAGCGGCTCGCTGCTGGACTCCATCGGCCCGGGCCCCGCCGCCCGGAGCCCACCGGCTACCACGGGCCTCTTCGGACAGGGGCGTACGCCGTCTGGGGGTGAAGCCACCACGGCTGCTTATACAAGCTACCCGTGCAGCCAGCCGGGGCGTTAGCCGCCTAGCTTTGCTAGCACAAGTCTGTAGCCGTCAACGCTAATATCCGAGCACAGTTTGAACGTAACGGCGACCCAAAACTAATGGTAAAGGAATATTCTCACTACATTAATATGACCAAAGGCTGCCATTACAGATTACCCGTTATAGCAGTACCCACAGTCGTAATCGCTAGCAAGCTAACTGCCTATACAGCTACTGTCTATCGGAGCTGGCACAATCATAATTATATATATATACTTACCAGACAGCTACATCTCTCTTATTTAGTGTTACAAGTGACAATGAGATACACTCACTGTAGACGTATAAATGTGTTTTAATGCGCCGTGATCGGCGGTTAGCTAGCTGGCTAAGTGCTAGACGAGCAGCTCCTCCCGCCGCGTCGCTCGGCCAAACGCTCTACGCTGCCACCGTAAACTCCTTTTCTTCTCGCCTGCTAGATTTCGTGGATGCGTTGGAGAATTGCATAGTCTGCGTAGCTCAAAATCGCACGTCTCCAGCTGTGTTGCTGTAAAACCTATTAAATGAAAGACATTGCAGCTGTACGAGAGGGAAATGCATTTATTATCAATGTTTCTAGATTTGTAATATTCCTCGACGCTTAAAACTTTTTGCAGCGTCGTTGCTAATACATGTATACCACCCATCCATCTCCCAGTCATTTATTCCGGACGAGGGTTTGAGCATAACCCTGGCAACGCTGCACAAAGCAGAAGAATGCCCCGGGCAGGACTCACACGATCATTGCAGGTAGTTACATGTCTTTGGAGTGGAGGAGGAAACCCAAGATACGCTAGGAGATCATACAGACATACAGAGCGAGGCGGGATTCGAACCCACACTCAACAGTTCCGCCCCTACGTGTATATCAGTCACGTTAAATATTTATATTTCAAATGTTTATCTCACTCAATATAAGCAATCGTTTCAATGACTGTCGTTATTAAAAAATGCAATTTCCTATATTATACCACTTCGTTTTTGACGGAGCCCTGACCAATTTCACACATATAATTCACAGCTAGTTTTGCAAACAGTGTGCAGATTTTCAGATAACCAAATGTGTCTTATACCGCAGTTGGTGCTTTACTCTGAAACAAGTAGACAGTGTAGAACCACGTCATTGTGATACCGTATTTATCAGCCGCACTTATCAACTACGTACAAGTTAAATGACACGAATATATAGGCCTATTTACATAATGAATAACAGAAGGCACAGAAATGAAGAAATATTCAACTTGCGATGTGAATGCCCAGTCTATATAATTTTGATAAATTAATAACATTAAAATTAAAGGTTCGATTAAAAATTAAGGTTACTGACTTATGGAAAGAGAATATCATGCCGTTGGAACAAAGTCTATACTGAAAAGAATATTTATTAGATTAAAAAAATACACACAACATAAAGTGTAATATTCGACCATGTCGCAAAGAAGTTGAATTTGATGCATTAAAATGAAATGTTTGAACATTTCTCTTACGATAAAATTTGCCGACGGGGGTGTCCAGGCCCTTGCCTGGTACTGCACTCTCAGAATAAAGGGTAAAAAAAATATACCTTTGCTTGTCGCTGGGGCTGTAGCCTCAATGGTCTGCCAATTGTAACTTTTAAGGTACAGAAATGGACTCCGAGTAACAGTTTTGTACAATTGGAGGTACATTATTATTGTTTGTCCCTCGGGGACGAGGGTACAGCCTAAGTCTCAGTCCAAATTTTTACCCTTTTTTTCTGAGAGTATAGTTCATGCCCTGCTCCATATAATATATAGGCTACATTTAAATTACCAGGTACAAAATCCAATTTTTAAACATTATAATTCATTCTCATCAGGAAGCATTAAGGCCGAAATAATCGATACTTTAGTATCGATTCGCACATTTCTAATTCCTACGCGTAATTGGTAATTATAGGCTTTGTGTTTATGCAATAGCTAAAGCGGCTCTTAGCCAATAATTAAATGCTTGGTGAGCGTCCTACACACCCAGTCACTTCACGAGTCAATCTGCCCAAAGCTCGGCGCCTAGACAACATACAACTGCTTCAGAACCGTTTCCAGTGAACTTTATGTACAGTATAATAGCATGGAAAGTATTGCTTCTGTTGAATTGCTTTAACACGCACGCAGAAGTAAATGACATGATACAGCCAGTACCGACATCTAAAACCGAACTTATCGCGCTATATTCCGTTTCATTAAAGCATCCTGGAAATGTTACAAAAGCACTGCCATTTTAAAAGCTTTCTATGATTGGCGATTATCATACAGCATTAAAATATTAATATGACGAGAAATAGTTTTCGCAAAAATTTTAAACTATACCGATCATACATATTATAGACACATAGCTAATAAACTGTCAAATTCCTTAAGTTCCTAACACGACACCCGTATGAACGTCTTTATTTTAATGGTAAAATTGTCGTCATATTAATTACAGCTTTTAACCTTTATCTGTCACGAAGGATTCGTAGGTAATTGGGACAATGCCTAGAGTTGGAGTTAGATATCGATCCTGCGTTTACAGACTGGCGAGCTGACGTGACAACCAGCTTTATCCATCTCGTGAATATTTCAGTCAGAACCAGACCGGAAGTGCAGCGTGAAGCAGCGCGGACCATGCCAGGTCGTTAAGGCGCATACCGATGGGATACAGTACTTTCAAAGACATCGATCAACACCATCTGCCGAGATATGCAACTCCGCATGGTGAAAGGTTTGCCTAGTTTCACTGTCTGTGGGTCAGTTCCAGAGTGTCTTTTAAGTCTCAAATAACATATCACCTGTCCGAGGTGCATAGGACACAAGCATTTACTACAGACCGGCTTTCCCAAGTTACAGACATGAAATACGCTGGAGATACATTCTTTCTTAGTATATCAATGTGCAGTTTGTCCATGTGGGACGAGGGGCATCTTCTGAAGTTACAGAGCCAGGCATAGAAAGCGACGTTCCATTCATGCGACACTGTATCTCTGATCTCTCAGCAAAGAGTTTGAAAAGCACACAGCACCAAGCCTTAAGGTTGTGACTGAACAGTTTCTCCACATGCAGAGGACATACCTTAAAGGTTATAAGCAGAAGAGATTTATCTCGGCTCAAAGCCACACCACAATTTCATCCAACAGAACCTACTTTTACTCGGGGTTAAGTTTTACTAGCTACAGGCAGAACAGTCAGTGGGTTTATCATAAAAGACTTCTACTGAAAACACCACAGTTTTATGCTAGGTCAAATCCTTCTGGAAGTTTCTTCTCCAAGCCCACTGTCAAGCCCCAAAGGAGCCTCAGCACCAGAAGCGGCAGGCTCCGAAAGCTGAGCCCGGACGTCGCCCCCAGGCTGCAGGTCACATGCGCATCAGTCCAACCGACTGGATGCGCAACAGATGAGTGTACATATTCTGCAGGCATGCATGAAGGTATTTCTACTAATTTGGGGATAATGTCAGGTCAATTTTAACTAGTGTGACTAACCCGGCCCCGCAGTAACGTTACCAAGGCTACCACATATGCGTGACTACAAAGTAGAGAGCCACAAAGGAACTAAAGCAAGCTACCCATGCGGGGCTGATGCCTTTACAGTAAATAATTCTGGAAAGGTCCATCTGTGACAAATGTTACCTGTGAGATTAATCGTAACATACTAAAGCTACTCAGACACCGTCCGAGTACATCTCCCTCACCTTAAGGTGTGCTCTTGCTAGGGAAACCGGGTAATGTTACTGAGTGGCCAGTATCTCCAGACTGACAGATCCCCTGACCAATCCCCACAGAGAAGTAGGTCACGTGATCAGTGCAAATCTTCCCAGTACTCACATACATTCGTATAGTGGTTGGAACATTATGGTTTTTTTTTTTTTTTTTAAAAAAAAAAAAAAAAAAAAAAAAAAAAAAAAAAAAAAAAAAAAAGATTGAGGAATGTTACGTATAAAGAACTTGCACAGGGGGGCAAACAGGGACACAAAAGTTGGGGCCTTTCTGTTCAGACAAAACTTGAGAGACAATTGAGGGTATATATAGAAATCAGGAGGGGGCAACGGGAGGTGGATTTAGGGTTTAGGGTGTCCTGACAGGGTCAGAGGTCACAGGTTCTGGCAGCACTGCAGTTTGTTGCCTCTCTGTCCGTCACTGGTGGGCGGCACGCTGATGTCCACCACATTGTTGCCGGGAGACTCGTCGTGGGCCATGCGGTCGGCGATCTGCTTCTGTGAGACGATGCGGTAAATCTCTGCAGGAGGAAGCATGGGGCTGATGACTACTGACACAGAGGTGGCCATAACACACGTATGCCCACAGTGTGGCCCCAGTGCTCAAGGCAAACATGCAGTGACCTTCAGCTCATGCTCCATACCTGTGAGGATGTTTTTAAACGCCTCCTCTACGTTGGTCGAGTCCAGGGCGGACGTTTCGATGAATGAGAGATTATTCTTCTCTGCAGGTGGGAGAGAGAGAGAGAGAGAAAAAAAGAAGAGAGCGGTTATTTAGTCTGACTCAACATGGGGTTCAGCCTGAGATTACTGTGATCAGTACCGGAAACAATGCTCAGAGAACTGGTGCCGAGTAGCAGAAAGGCTTGAGAGCCAGGAATGGATAAAGTGCCCCTGACCTCAATCTGTGAGCCTGCGGTGCTCAGTACCTGCGAAGGCCCGCGCCTCATCCGTGGGTACGGCCCGTAGGTGGCGCAGGTCACTCTTGTTGCCCACCAGCATGATGACGATGTTGTTGTCTGCGTGGTCACGAAGCTCCTTCAGCCAGCGTTCCACGTTCTCGTATGTCAAGTGCTTGGCGATGTCATACACCAACAGCGCCCCCACTGCTCCGCGGTAGTACCTGACACAAGGACGTGGGAAGAGTCACACGGGGAAGGACATCTGTCCCTTTCAGTGACCAGACAGCACAGGTGTGTCACCTTACTGGTACACAAGGCCTGTCTGAGGGGAAGCCGTGTGTCTCAGGAATGCGACTTCCCCCATCCGAGGAGCCTCCATCCCAAACTCACGCCGAGGTGATGGCTCTGTAGCGCTCCTGTCCGGCCGTGTCCCAGATCTGCGCTTTTATCGTCTTGCCGTCCACCTGGATGCTGCGTGTGGCGAACTCCACCCCGATGGTGCTCTTGCTCTCCAGGTTGAACTCGTTCCGCGTGAATCGAGACAGCAGGTTGCTCTTCCCCACGCCCGAGTCCCCGATCAGAACCACTGCCGGCAACAGAAAACTCAATCATGTCGCAGCTAGCGTACGAAAAGCCCATTCAGGAGATATCAGACGCAATGGAGAAAGTCAGCTACTGTTCTGCATTGTTTGACAGGAGAGATGAGATTGGATTTTCATATCATGCTACTGTAACACCTTTATGCTGGACTGATAAAACTCCAGAAGGTGACCCTTCCCATGAAATATAAGCACAAGCCAGTGACTATAACCATGGATTTGCAGCAGACAGGGAGCCAAAATTTCCTTCTCCAATCCAATTTAATAGCAATTTCTTGCACTACTTCAATTTGTAGTTCTTTTAACATGATTTAGAGGGCCGTGTCACCATTTCTAAATGACCTTAAAATGACTTTACCACAACTTTTTAAAGATCTCATACTGAGCCACAAAATAAGATTTTCTGAATCGACCACAAAATTTTGAACGTAGCTTCAGCTAAAATTCCAAGCTGGAGCTGATTTGCAAAAAGTGCAATGTGACAGCTCGTGTTCAACTCTGATGCACTTTGCTGTCGGATGTCTGCTTTCATCTTAAGGAAAGTGAAGCAGCCCGCAGCCTCACATGTACATAAGCCTTCATCGTCAAGGTCTTATTTAACTGCATTTAAGCCAATAAAGTTGTAGAACAGCTGAGCAGGTCTGTACCACTGTCAGTGGATTATGCATGCATAATTCATCCACTTCTTTCTAAAAACCCATTACATACAACTCAGAACACAAGCTAGCTTAAACGGGTTCTCTAAAAACAATGCAGAATGTTTCTCTGTTTGTTTCCAAAGTGTGCCGTTTGGGTTTGCACCGCCTCTGATCTTCGGGGAGGCTGAAAATCTTAGCAGATCTGATTGAACGAGCGGTTATTTCAAACAGACGTCTGTTAAATCGTCTGGAATCCATGCAAACAGCTAAATTGAGCAGGAACTCTGTGATGTCATATAAAAGGGTGACCTTTGAGATGGGCTGTGAGATTTCCTCTAATGCCCTCAACCACACAGGGCAGCAATTGCATCTCCGCGGAGAACATAAGTTTGAATGTTCTCTTCTTGCTTGCATCGATCTCATCCAGGCAATCTGGTTTCCACCCACGGTCCAAAGACGAGTAATTCAGGTTAATTGGTGACTTTAAATTGCCTGCTGTTTGTGACTGGTGTGCTTACCCTGCCTTATCTTGTTCATTTCCCGCACAGGATCACCATTAGGATACATGCGTCCTAACTATAGACACCATCATGTGGCTTATTGTTAAACCGAACTCCCATTACCAAGGGCAATGGGATGACTCCGATTTTCCCCAGCAATTTGGTGACCCTGAAAGTCCTGAGCCTGTGGATAATCACAGCTCATATATTTATATATTTGAGACTCAATCATGAAATACAAACAACTACAGGAGTAAGTGACAGGGATGCGGGGGGCTGTGCTGCTCATGCACACAGGGGTTCACAAAATAAAACAAGACCCAAGAAAACCTGCTTTTAAGTACGATTCCATATAAAAGCAATACACTGTCAATGTGTCACTTTTGTTTGACATTTAAAGGCTGAAATCTCTCTTTACTTCTGCTACACGCCTTAAACCCACCATACAGCAAACCAAGCAGTAAATTATGATGTTTACCTTTTTAAACTTTCCATGAGTTTAATAGATAAGAATCAAGTGTTTAAGTATCTCTACTCACTGACAATCTCAAGGGCAGTGAAAGCAGGACTCTGGGACAGGGAGTCATGACCCCCCCCCCGAGTACATCTTGACCGATTCAGAGAGCAGGAGGCAGTAAGGACACACCCTGGAGCGGATCTGCGGGCCCACACCCACGCACTGCCGATCTTACAGGGGCTACGTACTGATCCCCTTCATGAGGAGGGGGAGACCTTGCAGTAATGTATGTACATGTCAGGCAGCTGGGCAGACCGCACGGCCGCCCTCCCTTCTATGTGGTGAAATGACCGGGGGGTGTTAAATGGTAACAACTTCCCTTTTCCTATACACACACATATAAGCTATACCAAAACAGGATTAAGACTACCAGTTACTGCGGACTGAGCCGGACAAGACCGATGTTCTTATCCCCGAACAGCCGACCCGTTGCATCCCGCGGTGGACCTCGGTTAGCTTAGCCGCAGAGTTCGTCGAACCGCACATTTATTACCTTAACCGCCCACACCACACACACCGTGCCCCTGGACCGCAGGCGAAAACCTCTCCACGTACAGGTTGTAATAAACGCTAGTACCCGTACTAACACAAAATTATGGGAATAAAGCAACATTTTCCCGCGTCCTCCGGGCGCCCACTTTGATAGCTAGCGTTAGCCGCAGCGCTAACGGTCCCTGAACATAGTCTCCCCCGGCCCATACTGACAGCGCATCTCTTACCTTTGAATAAATAATCGTACTCATCGTCCCGAGTTCCCATCTTTGACACACTAGTGCCTTACGTGTATTTATATAAATATTGCGACTAACGTGTCTCGCTGGTGTTTACTTCGCCTAGAGAGGTCGAAAATCCTCCCTTCAGCTGGCAGGAAATAAAAACGGATGCCTTCGCCTTCAGGGGCATGTGACATGAGTGACACCTCGGTGGACCAATCGAAACCGCTTTTTGAGTTACTGGGGGAGAATTCGACGAATCAGTTACCAGTTCTCTTTGCAGAATGCCAATGAGAACTTGACAATTAGTTAGTGGGGCGTGAACTAACTTAAATACATAATAGTAAATAAAACAGGCCGTGTTGCACAGACCAAAGTGACTTAACCGGCGTTCGGACGCCGTTTGAGGTTAATGTGTAGCAGAAAGTGTGTGACATAGTTCTTATGATTAACTTATGAAACCAATGGACAAGCAGCAGTTTTAGAACAACATATGTTCCTAACCATGGGAAAAAACTGTGTGTAAGTTCCGTACTATAGACTGGCATCCTGTCTAGGCTCAAGATACTATCATAGCGCTTTTTGCTTGCCCTATCCAATTAGTGATATATATATATATATATATATAAATAATACCATATAGTAAAATTTAACAGCACAAAATAAAGCAAAGGTACCCACAAATCATTAAAGCAAAAATATGGCTAAATAAAGTATAAACATATGAAATATTACATGAATAAATTTAATCTGAACAAGTGCAATGTGCAAAGTATTGCTCTGTCTAGTTTATCTATGAAGGTGGGGTATTATCCCTCTGTATGAAGTTGCTGGATCACAGAGGGGGAGAAAATGTTCTTAAAGCAGTTGTGGTCCCTCCTGTCCGTGGTGTACCTCAGGCCTATAGCTGGCATAGGTCCCAACCCCCCCACCAGGATAAGTGGTTATGCGATGGATGGATTACTCTAATACTGTCATTGTATTATTGTAAGTGCAATTACATGTCTATATTTACATCTGTATCTGGTGACAAAGAATGACACATTCCCAAAGTTTAAAGAATTTACTGCGACGTATTCATATGATCTCTAGTTTTGACTCTCATCAGAGCTCTCTGCAGTGAAGTTTGGGGCAACTCTTCTGGTGCTATTCCATTGCCATCAAGAACCAAGCCATACCCCAGCCGTACCTGTGCTGTACCCTCGCTAACATGGCACTGTTTAGAAGCAGGGCCGAAAGGATGACTAGATCGAGTTGATTGTGTCACAGCTATCTGATTGGTCGAAATGCACAGAGATACTTGTGCTCTGTGTCAATATGCATATAATATCTGAAGGAAAAATGGCATGATCTATATATCATTCATTATTAGTGGTATCACACATCACAATGTATTGATGCATTCCCAGTAACCCAGAACTTAAATTTGCAACTTCCCACATATAAAAGTGTAATAGGACATCTGAATGTAATGGATTCATAATGCAAATTTATGCAAGCGAATGCTAATTCTGCTAGCATTTAATACTAACATGACACGACGATTCTTACAGACATGCTAGATGAAATTAACACATAGTAAATAATGACGTGCACTGTCTAAAAAGTAAATAAGAGTCTCTTCGGTTTTACAGCACGCTCTCCAAACCCGGCAAACCCTTCACCGAGCTGACCCTTCTGCAGTACAAAGCTGAAGCAAGCTGGGACTGGGTTGTATCTAGACTCACGTTGCGGTACAGCTCGAGTAGAGCCTGGCTCCTGTATGCAAGTGGAAAAGCGCCATTAGTGCTCTTGGTGACTCTTGCAGGGTAAGATGGCGTGACCTGGTGTCCGGTGGTCATGCATCTCGCCCTTTGCTGTTCCAGGATGTTAATCTTCAGAGGGAAACTGGGAAAGAAATACAAACCAAATATTAGACTCCTGATGACAGGACAGGAAGTAACAGATGTGAGCCATATAACATTAATAGCATAACCTGTGGCACATCCATTATTGACCGATCAAACCTTAATATACACTCAAACTTTGTCCCCGATACTGAGCTTTGTACGTGGCAGACCTGAAACCAAGTTTGAAGCATGATCTTCTCTTTTGGAGCCCTTCAGGTTCTCCATAAGGCACTCCATCTTATTCTTGGACGATGCAAGTTTTCGGTCAAGCATCTTGGATTTGTATCTATATGCCATAAGACACTTTTCGCGTTTTGCAACCTTGTCTTCCATAGCCGTGAAACTTGGCCCTTTCCTTGGTGGAGTTAAACTTTTTTTCTAGAGAGGCAGCTCATGTCTTGAAGAGTTGGTTCAAGACACTGAAGATTGATCATGGCCTCTCTAAAACAATGTCTGAAATACTGAATGGATGCAGCCTCAACATTGTCTTTGCTTGTTGTGAGACTCCATTCAAGCATCTTGCCCTTATTACTTAAGGCATTGAATCTGGATGCAGCAAGTCCACCTTGTCCTCTGAGGCTCCGAGACACTTGAGGGACTGAATCCTGCAGTTGATCTCTGTGTTTACATCTGTACCTGGTGTAACTATATGATATAGCTGGTAGTCTGTCATCATGGCTGGTAATTTGGTCATCATGAAGTGCTTCAAAAGGCTAGCATGGAGCACATGAACGCTACACTCCATCCTCACACAACGCTCTCCAGCTCACCTGTCATCCCAACCATCCTATTGACGATATCATAACCTCAGGTCTATGCCTGGCCCTTTCCCACCTGAACTCCTATGAGGACTCCTGTGTAAGAATGTTGTAAGTTGTCTTCGGTTCAGCATTCAATACTATCATCCTTCAGAAGCTGATACAGTAGCTCAGGCTGTTGGGTTTCAACACCCCTCTATGTGACTAGATCCTGGACTTCCTGGCTGAGTGACCAGAGGCAGTCCACTTGGGTAACATCTCCAGCAGCACCATGCTGGGCACTGGTGGCCCCCTAGGCCGCATGCTAACCCCACTTCTACTCACCCTGCTGTCACATCGCTGTACTGCCCAGCACATTACAAATCACATTAAGTTTACTGATGACACAACAACAGTGGGTCTAATCATCAATGATCATGCGTGTGTGGTAGAAATTTTGCTGAAGTTGATTTGTTTAAGAGTCTGACAATACTTTATTACTGCAAAGCTTTGGGGGGACGGATACTCAGCAGTCTTTCATGCGTCTCATGATCTGCTCACAGAGCAACAATTGCATACCTCTTTTATAAAAAAAACCGCAACAGTTTACAGTCACGGACTACTAGTTACTGCAGTCTGAGGAGGGGCTGGGCATCCTTGGACACCAGCTGCTTCTGCAGACAGGGGCCCATTATCAGTCTAAGGCAAGGTCAACCTGTTAGAAGCCCATTATTCTTATGGTTTCCCAACCCCTCCTAGACAGGCTGTTTCCAGTTACTTTCTTCATCTTGTTTTTAAAGTGAAAACCCATTACTTAAGCCCGCTTGCATTACTGCTTTACATGTTTAGTATAATAACTATTTCAAAGCAGCAATTAATCATTATAATCATTGTAGTTAAATCAACAGTGTCATTATGAATTTCTTATTATTATCAATTCAACAATTTAACAATTAATTTAATAATTTCTACTTACTATTATTATTATTATTATTATTAAATTTATTCCAGCATTTTATGCTGCTGTATTTATTGTTTACACACAGGTTGCACTTTGTATATAAACACCCATCCCCCTGTCTCACTCTGTTATGTGTTTTGCACGTTAAGTACTGTGAAACCCTCCCTTTGTCAAATGCTGTTTGTTGTTGCTGTTTGTATGTATGACAACAAAGGCCACTTGACCAAATCACATGTGACACGGAACGCGATTTGGCTGCTAGTCCTGTAGCGATACTCACAGAGCAGCAGGGGGAGCCACCTTACCGCGTTGCTTTTTCTGACAGCGGCACGCGGCGCGTCCATTTAAATGCTGCTTTGGTGTCGTCCCTGGCACAAAAACAATGAAGATGTACTGCAGCTGTATCAGGGGAAGCAGGGGCATTAATTTGTTTGGGGGGTGTAAGGATGCCTCTGTGGTCATGAGCTTTTAACTGAAAAGAAGAAAAAAAAACACTGGGCCTGACGTTTCGTTAAACACCAAAAATAGGTCACCATTCACATTCAGTATAATGGTATGGATTGAGCTTACCTGGTGGACTGTCATCGTGCCATCACTGGTTTGAGTGATGGAGGACTTGAGTACATGCTTAAAGATTATCTGAAAGTCCAAACAGCCTTACAGAAGAATGTTGTACGCCGTTCAAAGAGTGCCGTTATTTTAGATACGTCTGTCTCGCATGCCACACAGCAATGTACCAGGTTCATTAATGTTCCTCTAAACACCATCAGGAGCCTCTGTGCAGTTCCTCTCATGTGAAGCCTTTAAGAAATAGTGGCAGGTTTAAATTAAGGCCCAGAATTTGTTCAGATCGCTGGCTTATATTGTTGATGTGCTTATATAACGAAGGTGGTGCTTCTTCAGTACAAGTTTCTGGGCTGCGGCAAACTGATTTCCAAGTGTGATGACAGGACAGGAAGTGACATGTGAGTTTCATGACTTGAGTGGCATGGCATAAGGCTTGTTCATTAGGTACCAGTCACACGTTAAGATAGACATCAAATTTAAAAACAAGGTGGAAGCATTAAAGCTGTGCTGAAGTGTTTCATCTTATATTCGGTATCGAACATTTATTCCAGGAAAGCAACCAGTTCTTGGTGTTACCTGCGGGGTAAGATGGCGTGACCTGGTGTCTGGGGGTCGTGTACCTCAGCCTTTGCTGCTCCAGGATGTTATTCTACAGAGGGAAACTGGGAAGGAAATACAAACCAAATGTTAGAATCCTGATGACAGGACAGGAAGTGACATTGTGAGCCTGATAATATTACTTGCATTGCCTGTGGTACGTCAACCAATCGAACATTAACATACATGTTGAAGCCAAATGTCGCTGGGAGGATTGTAATTGTAATTCTGTTTGTGTACACTAGGTGTCATTAATTGGATCGTACAGATATATAGGCAGTAAATGGGAATGTTAGGGTTAGGTGTTTGACCGCAGAAGGGCAAAGGGTTTTCGACCGCTACACCACACTATACCATGCTACTGTCCCCACCACCACTGTGTTTGCACTGCGGTGCCACGCCATGGTTCCTGTGGATGAATGTTGCTTGGTAAAATAAATGGGTCACTTATTTGCAACCGAAAACTCTACGGGCTCATTTCTGAAACAGTGGTACGTTTATAGCGTGTACCGGCAGTGAAACTAACATCTAAGTCTATAGTGCGTCAACCAGGTCATGCCTGGAGCCAAAGCACCTCAGTAGTTCAGGTTAAACTGAACTCCTTAACAATACACGTCTCATCAGCTATTGAGCATTTTGTCCACAGAGGTAACCTGATGTTCACTGTATGCATTCAAACTTTATCCCAGATAAAGAGCTTTGTACACGGCCGACCGAAATCCACGATCTTATCTTTGGAGTCTTCAGGTTTTCCATAAGACACTCCGTCTTATTCTTGGAGGATGCAAGTTTTTGGTTGAGTATCTTGGATTTGCATCTATGTGCCATAAGACACTTTTCGTGTTTTGCAACCTTGTCCTCCATAATCATGAGACCCTGCCCTTTCCTTGGTGGAGTTAAACATTTTTCCAGAGAGGCAGCTCATATCTTCAATGAACTCGGAGTTGGTTCAAGACACTGTACATTAATCACAGCCTCTCTGAAGCAGTGTTTGAAATATTTAACCAGATTCTCGAATGTTGACATTTTGGGGGACTGAATCTTGCAGTTGGAGGCCCTGAGGTTGTAATCAAGAGACTCAACCTTTTCACTGGAATCTCTCAGACTCTGTTGGGGAGCTTTAACATTTTTCTTTGAGGCCTCGAAAGGTTGTTAGAAACTGTCTGCTTTGCACTTGGAAGCCTGGGAGTCCTTTTTGAGACTTGGGGACTTGGGGTATCTGAGGCTCTTCCTGAATTGTCACTGTGCTCTTACATTCTTGAATAGACCAAAGGTCTTTATTGGAGACCATGAGTCTTTGATTGAGGATGGAGAATCGCCGTTGTTCATCGCCAGAAGCCTGATTGTTCTGTGCAGCCTGCTCACCCAAAACGCTGTCAGGGCCCATTGTTACCCTTAAGTTATAGAAGTGTGACAGGGATTAGAAGAGCATTTGAGTGAGAGAAAATTGGTACAGCTTTTTTTTTAATGAACAGAAACCAAGGTTTGCTAATTTTGAAATGATCTCTTTCTGAGAGGTAATCGGAAGGCTTATAGGACTCAGTTACTTTCCCAAACCGTTTGTGTTACGAAGGCTATTCTTGTCTTAGAAGGCTTCTCTACAGTGTGTATCTAGTGCAGTATTTCCGAGAGCTTATACTCTTCTCTAACTCTTCTCGTTAGGAAGATTTCGGGAACAATGCAATAGCACTCTGTTGCTTAATATAGACTTGTGCTATGTTGGCTTTCTTAGCCACTGCAACAGTCAGTTACCCTCAACCTCCTTTTGGCTATTGAATCCAAAAAGTATGTGCTCTAACCTTGTTGTCCCTGGTACTTTTTAAGCTTACTAAAGCTTTCACTTTCATTAACAGTACTTTTCAAAAATAACCGCATGTTTCTATTTTTGTTTATACATATATACCTTAAACTACTGGTCTAGCTGACTTTAAGGCAGGTTCGTTCAGGAGAGACCTGGAAGGTTTAACTCGCCAAATACAGATTTCAAATGATGTCAGCTTGCAAAAAGATGTTTGCTTCAGTCTGCAGATCTTTGTCTGATGAATCCTTCTCAGCCTCTCCTGGCTGGATCGGCAACTGTTAGATTCCCATTGTTTCGCCCTTAAAGCGATGCACTAACCAGAGCCGCTCTCTTTGGGAGGAAGGAGTTTATTTCCAGATGACGTCCTCTGGTGCAGCAGATGTTCTTACGCAGCCTTCTCAACCTTCTCCAGTATTTTAGCTAAGTGGGTGGCCATGCTATGGCAACCTGGGAATGCTTCCACCCATCTAGAGAAGAATATCCTGGAGATGTTACCTTCATGTAATTTAGCTCCAGTCTCCATCCATGTCCACACCTTTTCTCTTAGTGCTCCCTTTTACATTTGCTTTATGTTAGATATTAATTGTTTTTCCCTTTCTAATTTTCTTAGTTGTACCTCTGGGTCTTCATCCCACTCCTTTGCAGATTGTTTAGTGCTGTCTGTTAAGGCATTGCCCTTGGTTTGACTTGTGTGGTCTCTTGTGTCTGCTTTTACTTTCAATACTGTTACTGTTAGCCGGAGAGACTCGAGTAGCTCTTGTACTAAGCGTCCATTCTTTATTGGAGTTCCGGCTGCAGTAATGAATCCTCTTTGTCTCCACAACTGTCCAAAATCACGACTGACTGCAAATCCATGTCAGGAATCTGTGTAGATGTTAGCCGATCTTCCACTGGCTAATTTGCATGCTTCAGTTAAGGCTTTTAGTACTGCTTGCTGGGCTGATGTACCTGGTGACCTTGATCCTTTTGCTAGGATCCTTTTGCCAGGATCACCAGAGATCATAGGATCCCTTTGCCATGATCACCAGAGATCATAGGATCCTTTTGCTAGGATCACCAGAGATCATAGGATCCCTTTGCTAGGATCACCAGAGATCATCTGGGAATCAACTCCTTCCTCCCAAAGAGAGCATCTTTGCTGTAGCTCATTGTTTTTAGGGCGAAATAACAGAATCTCTTTAGGTATTCCTCCAAGGTCTACATCTTTTCTTCAAAGACCTCAAAGCTTTCATACATGCTGGTCTTCACATCACTGAAGAACTCCTCTACGCTTTCAGTATAGTCACACATCTGGGCTATGGACATGTGCTGCAATTCTTCAGCCTTCTTCAGCTCCCCTGTTGAAGCCTCCATCTTGTACAGAATGAGATCAGGTCAGCCTCCGGGTTTGCTTGTATCCAAGCGCAGCCACATCTGGATTATGAGCATAATGAGGGCTAACAGCAGAATCACAATGTCAATATCAGCACGGTTTTAACCTTAAGCATGATTTTCTGTTTTGAAGAAGCAACTTTTTCGAAGAAGCATTTTAAGCTGTTACTAGAGGGTTCCTCTATCACCATGCCTCTGTTAAAGCTCAGCTTCTTGAATAAGTCGTTGACGGGAGCAGGACATTGCGCGGCTCATTGAAAACTCTCTCCACAAAATCCAAAAAAAGCACATCTCAGTGTCTTGGCGCACACAGAGCAGCAGGGGGAGCCGCCACCTTGTGATGAGCTGTCTGGCTGCATCACACAGTGTCCATTTAAATACTGGCCTTAGACGCCTTCTCTGGTCTAGGCCAGAGAGCGGCTTTGCTCCGTTTTGGTACGGAAACGTCATCTGCGCTATTTTCCGTGCTCGGAGGGTGATGTGCTAATTCTGGGCTGGGTTTGAGGATTTTCAGTGTCACAGAGTTCTGCATGACATCAGCCGTGCCATATTTTGATTTTTCTTTCGTTTCCCCCCATGCCTTTCTTTTATTTGACCGGGACACTGAAGTGAGATTGCAGTTTGCGTTTCACCAATTGCATTTAGCCACGTCGTTCGTTTAAAAAGCATGTCAAAATGTATGGTTACGGGGTTTTCCGTGCGCTGGTGTCTGAAATGACCCGTTCTGTATGTTTAGAGGGCTGGTGTCTGCGGTTGATATGGGTAATTTTTCCATCTTCTTTCAGAGATAAGTAATCAGATACATAATAATGAATAATGTTCCTTACTGCTGCCTGGGGCTGTCCTCTGGCCCACATTGAAACGTGACAGATGCTTGTGTCGCCGGGCCCCACCGGCGTGTGTGTGTGTATGTGTGCTGTGTATTTGCGCACGGTAGTGCGAAGGATGGAGGAGACCGCCGTGGTTCAGTGATGTGGCATAGCGGATTACTGCACTTTGACTCCGAATGCCGTCTGATCCGTTGATACGCTGCCGAGACGGGGAATCGGTAGAGCTCGCTCCTTGGGGCTCATGGATAAGTAATTAGATGGAAATGAAGCCCGGCGGGATAATTATGTGGCGCGCAGTTTAGAAATGCATCCCAATAAATGCGTCATAAGTACCTGAAAGCATTTTAACATACAGGGATCTGTAACATCGGTCTGGTTTCTCAGAACTGATTGGTTGATAGTACTGAAGTCTGGTTTTGCCCTTGGCCGCCTGGTCATTTGGAAGGCAACACTAAAGCAGATGGTAGCATCCAGCTGTAGGATTCATATCCACGTTTGCCAAAGCCCTCACGAGCCTCCCCCCCTTGATTTACAAGTTGATTTACAAACTTTCTCCTTAATGAAATTTTTGTGAAACTATTGCTTCCTTTTAACTCCAAGGGCCGTTCCTCAGGTCTTCAGCGATATATCCCAGAAGCACCCCCTCCCACCTTCAGGTATATAAGGCTAACGGACGTGCCTAGTTGGGGG
>JAODLD010000049.1:14812648-14827534 GCA_026781065.1 Mormyrops boulengeri
AAAAAAGCACCGTCATGGTTCTAGCTTCCCCAACCCGCTCACCCCTCCGTCGTCCTGTCTCCTCCTGCACCCCGGCCGCACTCTTGTCGTCTTTAATCTCGTCTGTCTCTTCCTCGCCATTACGCCCTGCCTCACTCTCTCCCCTCCCAGCGACATGTAAGTCTCTCTCTATGGCCATGAAAGTGAATCATCCGAGGCGAAGTGCATTGTTTGACTTTGACATGACTAATGTAAAAGGGCGAGGTGAGTGAGCACGCCGTTCCCGCTGGTATCCAGGCAGCGAGCGGCTGTGCTCCACCGCGCCTCCATCCCTCGGAGCGTCTCCGTGCCTCTTTCTGCCTCAGCCTCACATACATTTTTCATTGTTCCGCTTTATTTCCTTTCATTACCCAGCCTGAATATTAATTACTTTCCGCGTTCCCCGTGATGGCGGTAACGAAGTAAATGACTCGCGCTACAGCAGATTAATTGGCTTTGACTCAAGGGGACGTCAGTCTGGGCTTAGCCCGTCGGCAGCGGGGAAGTTTTTGGGACTGCACTCTATGCCCTGCAGGTGCCACCTCAAGCTAGTCCCTATGGAAATGTCATGGTATGCCCCCCAGCGACTGCAACCCTTAAATCCAGTTCATTCTTCACTTATCCGTGTGCTATTGCAGTCTGTGCATAGGGTGACTTATGTAAATCTCATCATCCGGGACTTTTTCGACATATGCAAATTGAATAGGTGTTTCCAGTAGGTGGCAGCACTGAGTTTCACAGAGCGGAGGTCAACGAAAAAGAGTAAAAGACGAACAGCTGTAGTTCTGGGCGCTTTCGACGCGATGCTGGTGTGCGGAGGTGCAGAGGTACCTGCATATATATCACTCATCACTGAGCGCTAAGATGTATTCAGGTGCATGAATATCTAGTAAGAAATGGCCCAAACTCTGGGCGAAGAAGAGAACTCATTCAGATCAAAAAGACATCTGCCCTCTGCTGGTTTGGCGGAATGTCTGTCATGTGACCATCTACATACACGGATAAATGTAGTATGTCCACAAAAGTCTGTGCGTACGTGAGCGCAGACTGTAAAGGTATGCAGGAAAGTGAAGTGTGAGCTGGATTTCTGTTCCTCTGAACAGACAGAAGCACAGTCGGTGCTCGCAGAATGGGGGCCACTCCCCAGTAACTGGGCTGTAATTGCATCCTACGGCTTCCATTCCTGTGTGCTGGGTCCCGGGTCGCCGGGTTTTGGGGTTTAACCTCCCGGGATTTTCCCACGTCACCTGTGCCAGCTGTTTCCCCGCTGATAGAGGGAGTTTGTCAGCTATCCCCAGTAACCGGCTGTGATTGCAGCGGGGGGACAGGCTCCTCCGACCGGGACAGGATTAAGGGGGGGGGGGAGAAAGATGTTGACCGGGAAGATCAGTGTCATGCAGGCTGGCTCCCCTACACGCATGTACCCCCTCCCCCGCTGCCAGGCATACAGGAGATTATGTGTATGCACTGCTGTGGCAACGTAGGATAAAACACAGAAAGCTTAGGTCCAGAAACACAAACGTGTCTGTGTATGTGTGAAGACGTGCGGCCTCCCTGCCTCTCTGTAGCCCTAACCCTGTACCCGCACGTCTGTGTGAATCCGCCCCAGCTCACCGCTGCCGCTCTCCGCGCGCCTCACTGTTCCAAAATATGTATTTCTTTGTGACGGATGGCAGATTAAAGGGCTTATGCTCGGCAGTGCGTTTGATCCAGAGCGTACTGCCTGCCTGACGTTGATTACAAATGTTCACGATGAAATAATCACATGTCAGGCGGAATAATCCAGATGCCGGCTCTTGGGACACATGAAGGACGTTACCTTGATCATTAAAAGGAACCTTGAGAATGTCAGCTGTGAGTTGGAAGATGTCCGTAAATTTATGTGTGTGATTTGAAATGTGCTTTAAAAGGTGAAAATTCATTTAATTTTTATTCCTCATTAGGTTGATCAGTTTCCTGAAGGTTGATGGAAGGTTTGTTTTTTGAAGGTTCAGAGTAGCCATTACAAAGAGGGGTGATGCTCCTATTTACACCTGATTATGGGTCTGAGGGAGGGGGGCAGGTCAGACTGTTTGCATCTGTAATCAGACCCAAGAATGCTTAGTCGTGTTGAGGGGCGATTCAGAGTGGATGGGAGGAGGGATGGGGGCTTGTATACACCTCACCTGATCTGAAACCCCCCCCCCCTCCCCAGCATGAGTGTTTTGTGAGTCTGCCTGATTCCCCCCAGTCTGGAGGGAGAGAGGATGAGAATAAGGAGGACCTGTAATTAAAAATTAAACACCATTAAACAATTCGCACTTGCCCCCCCCCCCCCGGGCCTCACTGGCACTCAGGCTGCCCACCACGTCTCCACATGCACAGCGGATAACTGGCAGCCTGTGACATGTGGGCACGCGCTGCTAGGTGAGCAGGGTCACATGGGCAGGTTCAAAGGTCACCCTGCCAGTGTTTTTAAAGTGACAGCTCCGGGCTTCAGCTTGCTTTCTCCCTGCCCATCACGAGTTCAAATGAGGCTCTAGTTTGTGGTTATGCCATCAATTTCATCAATGAGGTTTTGGCACTGCAGAGTCTCTCTCAGCCATGTGCGTGTGTAGCCGTGTGCTTTCCCTCCATGTGACCTCATCTCCATCCTCCTACCTGATAAGAGCAGATGTACAGTAGTTTTTAGCTAGAGTGCTCTCTCCTTTCTCCTGGGAAACTACTCCGTGTTACTGCTGTCATTGTGCTTTGCCACGGATGGATTAAGGATTTTAATGTCCTCTCAGTGTGATTCCTGGCCCATCAGAAGGAGTGGCCCGCCGGGTTGGCACAGGGATGGGGCGATCTGGCACGTAATCATATACCGGTGCTGTCTGTCTGCCGGGGAGGGGGGTCAGCGGTGTGATAATCAAAGTGCCATTGGGGACAGAGCGTGACACCCCAGCCGTGAGGGCAGACTCATTCATTTAATGGATTCCTGCTGATTAGCTTCTTGGCTAAAGGAACAATATCAAGTCTGACTGCTCAGTGCTGTTTCTGGGAAATTACGCCTGGTGAGGGGGTCTGAGTCAGAGCCCGTCAGCCCGAAACGCCACGCCAGGCACCAGAACGCCATGACGTGTAAACACGGTCACTTGGTCACACCCGAAGTTACGGGAATGACTCAGACACAGAGGTAAATGCAGGCAGCTCTGTGGCCGGCACTGCGGACGGGGCCTGACAGGGTGGTGCTGTGACAGCGGGGGGCACGGAGGGTGACAGGCGTGACCCAGTCCAGCCCTTAGCTGTTGGCACCCTGAGCCCTACCTTGGGGAGACGAGGCCAAGCAGGGCAGAACACAGTCACCCTCCCCCACACTGTGAGACAGCTGGAGGTGGGATGTCTGCGTCAGGTCTGGCTACTCATGTGGGTTTGTGTGTGGTGTGTTACTGCCAGCGTCATTTGTTTGATGTGTGTATGTCAGTGTGTGTGTGTGCATGTCTGCGTGTGTGTGTGTGTGTATGTCTTTCTCGGTCTACCAGTGTGTCTGTCTATCAGTGTACCCATCAGTGTGTGTGTGTGTGTGTGTGTGTCTGTCTGTTGTCTGTCCGTGTGTCTCTGACTGTCTGTCAGTATGCCTGTCTCTATGTCTGTCAGTGTGTCTCTGATTGTCCGTTAGTGTGTCTGTCGGTCTGTCTGTCTGTCTGTCTGTCTGTCAGTGTGTCTGTTGGTCTGTCTGTCAGTGTGTCTGTCTGTCTCTCTGTCAGTGTGTCTGTCTGTCTCTCTGTCAGGGTGTCTGTCTGTCAGGGAGTCTGTCTGTCTGTCTGTCTGTCTGTCAGTGTGTCTGTCTGTCTGTCAGGGTGTCTGTCTGTCTGTCAGGGTGTGCTCACTCAGTGGCTGCAGGGTCCCCTTGCCCTCCCGTTCTCACCAAGGGGGCATGGAGAGAGGAGCTGCTACGTGAGCTGCTCCTGCTGATGGTGGTACTCGGGACTCCGTTCATTGTGCTTCCCCAGATTGCCGCTGATTCTCCCTTAAGCCTCCATGATGGTGCTGCCCAGATGGCTGGGCCCAGCCAGCTTTACACAAACAGCACTGCTGATGCGAAATCATACAGTAAACACAAAACTACTCTGACACATTGTATCAAAACCATTGACTTATCTTGACTCACTTAAATTACTGTTATAATACACTGTAATGTTAATTGGAAATACCACACAAAGACAAATACATACAAATGCAAAAGTTTTTAATAGAGGAATGATAGTAGAACAAAAACACGACCCAAAAACAGTGGTACATGTGGTAACGACCCGTATATAGCGGTATCCTTATAGTCAACAAACAATCAGGCATTGCTAAAAATGCAGGCTACCATCACCTACAGCACTCTGGTACAGCAGACCATTGGACAATGTCAAGTAAACAGAGGTGGCAATTTCAGGTCCAGAAAGTAAAAATCCAGACCAGGATTTTGTTTCAACCAACCAGCTGAGCGTAAAGAGCGTATAGTGAGCCTGTATACTGACCCTGTATAGTGAGCCTGTATAGTGACCCTGTATAGTGACCCTGTATAGTGAGCCTGTATAGTGAGCCTGTATACTGACCCTGTATACTGACCCTGTATAGTGACTCTGTCTGAATCAGTTTTTCTGGCCACAGCCCTGCATCATCATGATGCTGTTGTGATTCAACCTGCGGCTGTGTCTCGTCTTCCTCAGTCTGACACTGATGCTCTGCACTGCCTTCTCCTTCATCTCCTAGCTCTACTGACTATAACGTTGACGGATTTTAAATTTGTTTAAATTTCAACCAGAGAAACTGTAATTTATAATAATAATAATAATAATAATAACGACGACAACAACACGGCTAATGTTGTCATCTCTGCTTCTCTGTTCGTCTGCTTCTCTAAAATGACCTTTTTCACAATGCTGAAGTGGTTTCACGCTTTAGGGAAATTCCATGAAATAGGGAGAAAAGATCGATCCGAAAAAACTTACCAGAGACAGACAGGAGAGAGAGAGAGAGAGAGAGAGAGAGAAAGAAAGACAGACTGATAGACAGAGAGACAGGAGAGAGAGAGAGAAAGAAAGACAGACTGATAGACAGAGAGACAGGAGAGAGAGAGATAGAAAGACAGACTGATAGACAGAGAGACAGGAGAGAGAGAGAAAGAAAGACAGACTGATACACAGAGACAGGAGAGAGAGAAAGAAAGACAGACTGATAGACAGAGAGACAGAGAGACAGGAGAGAGAGAGAAAGAAAGACAGACTGATAGACAGAGAGACAGGAGAGAGAGAGAAAGAAAGACAGACTGATAGACAGAGAAACAGGAGAGAGAGAGAGAGAGAGAGAGAGATGAAAACTGCAAAGAGACCATTGCTTTAATGTAAGTATGTAAATCACCCTCACCTTGCTCTTGAGACTGAGGTGTGAACTTCTGG
The DNA here is from genome assembly GCA_026781065.1 of Mormyrops boulengeri. Taxonomy (NCBI): domain Eukaryota; kingdom Metazoa; phylum Chordata; class Actinopteri; order Osteoglossiformes; family Mormyridae; genus Mormyrops; species Mormyrops boulengeri. The sequence continues at coordinate 14,818,078 of JAODLD010000049.1, forward strand.
ACCATTTTGAAGTCCGATCCTATTAATTTTCATGATTTTTCATTTTCTTTCTCCATTTTTTTGTTTTCCCTTTTGAGCCCCGGAATAGCAGGCCATAATTATCTATCAGTCTGTCAGTGCTGAAAACGAACTTCGGTAACTTTTTTTTTTTCTGGACTGAACCATTTCTTTCTAGAATGATGTGTGTTACCTAATTGCAGTCGTCATGATTAAATAGGGATTCATGCAAATATAACAGAAGTTAAAAAGCTCATTGAAAAATGTTACATTTAAAGTATGTCTCTCTATACTTTCTTGTAGAACTTAAGACATAATTTTGCCCCCCCCACTGGGTCCAAGAACGGGAAGTCCAAGAAGTTTACCCCCCTTCATGACGGGCCTGCCGGGAGCATCTCACTGGGCTCCCTACATTAACACCCCCCAGTGTGGAGGCGACACCCACAGGTCCACATTTACTGCAGGGCCGTATCCACTGGACCTTAACTCAGTTACAGGGAATGTTTGGCAGGATACAGGTCACCGGGCGCTGACTCGCATCAGTCAGCTCTTTGTGGGGGGTGGGGGTCAAGCTCTCCACACTTTGTCTAACCGGGACCCCGGAGGTGACGTTATGCCCCAAAAACCAGGGCGGCTTGGAAGAAGCAATGCTTTGGCTGGTGACATCCCTCCCCCATTATCCGGAGTCCTGCCAGGACGGGGGCTTTACGGAGCCGTCAGCCACCCAACCTAACGGCCCATGCCTAACCTGTGACCTACTCACCGAACCTGCAAATCCCCACTTTTCATCCCTCTCCTCTATCTGTCTGTCTCTCTTTATCTCTCTCTTCCATGTCTCTTCCTCCTCTCTCTCTTTTTCTCCCCCTCATTCTTTCCCTCCCCCACCCAGGGGTTTCACCCTCCCAGCAGTCCTGACCCTGTGGGTTGCCCCCAACCCCTGTGTTTGGTAGCAAGATCCCACTCTCCATTGCTCAGCACCACCACACACTCAACAGATCACTAATAAGCGACCTCGCTCACCCTGACCACGCTCACCCTGACCTTGCTCACCCAGGCTTCACTCACACTGACCTCACTCACCCTGATACTTGTTTATGCAGTAATAATGCTCACATGCCTGGAGGTTTTCAGTTTTCCAGTTCATTCCTCATGGAGACACTGCCATCTCACGTCTCCTGTCTCCGCAGGTGTGTGGTCGAGTGATCCGGCAGCAGGACGGCGGTATGGTGGGCACTCTGGACCTCACAGCCCTGGGCCTGTTGGTGGTGCTGTTGGTGGTCACAGCCCCCCTAGGCAGGGCCTGTCCGCAGCGCTGTGAGTGTGCTCCCCAGCAGAGGGCAGTGTCGTGCCAGCGGCGTCGCCTGACAGCCGTGCCAGAGGGGATTCCCACGGAGACACGAGTACTGGACTTGAGTCGGAACCGGCTGCGCTGGGTGGAGTCCGGCGACTTGGCGCCGTACCCGCTTCTGGAGGAGCTGGACCTGAGTGAGAACACCATTGCCACGCTTGAGCCCAATGCCTTCGTGGGGCTGCGCTCACTGCGGGTGCTGAGGCTCCGTGCCAACCAGCTGCGCCTGGTGCCTGCCGGAGCTTTCCTGGGGCTGGCCAACCTGACCGTGTTGGATCTGAGCGAGAACCACATCGTCATCCTGCTGGACTACACCTTCCAGGACTTGCGCAGCCTGCACCTGCTGGAAGTGGGTGACAACGACCTGGTCTACATCTCTCACAAGGCCTTTGTGGGCCTTCTGGGCCTGCAGGACCTGCGTATCGAGCGCTGCAACCTCACTTCCATCTCGGGCCAGTCACTGTCCTACCTGCGCAACCTGGTCACTCTGCGACTGCGCTACCTCAACGTCGCTGCCCTTGAGGACCAGAACTTCCGCAAGCTGTCCAGCCTGCGGGGCCTGGAGATCGACAACTGGCCCTCACTGGAATATGTCTCCCCTCTCAGCTTCCAGGGCCTCAACCTGTCCTGGCTCTCCATCACTAACACCAACCTCAGCTCTGTGCCCTCTGCCTCCTTTCGCAACCTGGCCCATCTGACTTCCCTAAACCTCTCCTACAATCCCATCTCCACCATTGAGCCCTGGGCCTTCCGCGAGCTGCTGCGCCTGAAGGAGCTCCAGCTAGTGGGCACGGGGCTGGCGTCGGTGGAACCGCATGCACTGGGCGGCCTGAGGCAGCTGCGCATGCTCAACCTCTCAGCCAACGAGCTGGTGACCCTGGAGGAACGCGTCTTTCACTCCGTCAACAGCCTGGAGACCCTACGCGTGGATGGGAACCCGCTGGCCTGCGACTGCCGCCTGCTGTGGATCCTGCAGCGCCGCAAGACTCTCAACTTCGACGGCAGGGTGCCGGTGTGCGCTGGACCGGCCGAGGTGCACGGCACCACGCTGGCCTCCTTCTCGGACTCGGCACTCTTCGACCACTTCACCTGTCAGAAGCCACGTATCCGCAACCGCCGGCTGCAGCAGGTGACGGCTCGTGAAGGCCAGCCCGTGTCGTTTGCGTGCCGCGCCGAAGGTGACCCGGCGCCCACCATCGTCTGGATCTCACCGCAGCGACGACGCATCACGATGAAGACCGGCGGCCGCATGTCAGTGCTGCCCGGCGGCACACTGGAGATCCGCTACGCCCAGCTCACCGACAGCGGCACCTACATCTGCATCGCCAGCAACGCGGGCGGAAATGACACTTACTTCGCCACGCTGACAGTGAAGAGCCACCCACTGGACTCCGGCCTCATCGCCAACCGCTCCTTCTACACCGCTGATCTCAATGACACCAGCCTGAATGGCACGCGGGTCTTCCTGAAGTTCACGCTGGACCTCACCACCATCTTGGTCTCCACCGCCATGGGCTGCATCACCTTCCTGGGGGTGGTGCTCTTCTGCTTCCTGCTGCTGTTCGTGTGGAGCCGCGGGCGCGGCCAGCGCAAGAACAACTTCACAGTGGAGTACTCCTTCCGCAAGACAGAGAGCACTACCACGGGGGGCACCCAAGGAGGGACGCGAAAGTTCAATATGAAGATGATCTGAGGAGCTCGATCCGCGCCAGCTCTGCGAAACCCTTTCTCATCCACGTTTTGGGACAGTCTGCAAGGCTGGTTTTATGGCTTGTGTGTATCGGTTGGTGTGCAGGCATTTCCTCTCTGCCTGTCTGAATAGACTCTACCACCTTGCAGATTAAGCTAAGAACTCGTTTTTTTACATTAATAGTGTGCTTGTTATCATTCTCTTCAACATTGTCACTAACTGTCTTGAGAGCCACTTTTCCTATCTGGATGGGCTACCATCGATAATCCTTCACACGCCCCCTTCTGGACTGAAGAACAAAAGGCAGAAGTGGGACCTTTTTTTTTAGCAGTCGCCCGAATCCCTGTTCTGCAGTGCTCTGAGTGTCTGAGTGCCCTGTGGTGTCTCCTGAAATCTCACCACTGCCATTAGCAGGCACTAATGCATAAATAAAGGCTCGAGAAGGTAATAAAAAGAATTCTTTAAAAAAATAGCCTTTTCATTAGGTTTTAAGACATTATCTGTTTAAATATACAGACGCTCCTCTACTCACGAACGAGATACATTCCAAACGGCCATTCGTAACTTGAAATGTTCGTAAGTCATTATTCAACATCATTTTAAGGGTATACGCAAGTACAAAGAACTAGGATGCTGGGAGTACGCACGCTACGCTGCTGTGCGGCGGGAGTAGCGGCCAGAAGTCGTACTAAGCTCTTTGTTCATGTCTGAAAGTTCGTAAGTTGAACGTTTGTAAGTAGAGGAGCGTCTGTAAATGGTTTCTTATATGAAGAATACCTTGCTTTACACGTTACATAAAACTGATGTATTATCTTTACTAAATTAATCTGCAATTATTATTCTAACAGTTTTAGTTGCCCTTTCTTGAGGTGGGGAAGGTCAAGGTAAATAGCAATGCCCCTCCATAGTCAGATATATGTTCAGCCACTGCCCCCTGGTTCACAGTTCAAGGTTGGATCCCATACAGTAATAAACATGAAGACTACTGTGAAAACAGCAGGATTAATCCTGCTGCACCACATTCTTTACTGCGAATTCTGCCGTTGTCCATCCATGCTGTACACCCGGCTGTCCATCTAGGTCAGTCTAAACACATTCAGTTTTGCTGTTCTTGTGGTTCAAACCCTGTTTTGAAAATTGAGAAGTAGTCACATGTTTCCGCCCCCTACGTTTCAGAAGTGATATCCATAAAAGATGGAATTTCATGTCGATTTCTAACAAGCGTAAGTGTGCAGTTCAGAGATGCCGCTGCTTGGACAGGAGGGCAGACTTTACTATGCATGCCTTTTTAAATCCTGATCTTGCCAAACACATGTGTGCTGTGGCAGGTACCTGTGGGGTGTCCGTGTGTGGTAGCCCTGGGGCTATTGAGAGCCAGCAGGAGCCAGTCTGGGTTACAAAGCCAGGCAATAAGACCTTCATCTGTGCTCTGTTTTTTTTACACCCGAAGTTTTATACAGAACAATAGCAAGAATAAATCCCAGTGTCCCAGGGACTGCTGGCTCATTCTTCATTTTTATCGAGATCACAAACTGACCTTTGTATAGAGGAATCCTTCTTGGTGTTTTGTGATACCTGCTCTCCTTTTGATGGCTTTTCTTATGAATCTCAAAGCAGCTTTTATTTCTAGTATCTTGCAGAGTAATGTGGGAAGGTTTGGCTTCCTAGGTCTCCGAAACGGTTGAACAAGACGGTGCCAGGAACGCACGATATCCCCCTGTGCGCCAAACCTACCCAGCTCCCCATGAAGTACGTGCTGCCCTACAGTCGAGCCTTTCTGGTGCTGACCATTAGGGGGCGCCTGTCTCGCACTTCAGCCAGTTGTGTGCAGGGCCCCCCTTTATTTGGTGGCTTTGTATGTTGAATTACTGCCTGTTCGTCCTGCCAATCAGGAAGGACCTGAAAGACAAGGAAACGGTGACGTGCCCCCCCTGCACTACTGGTCTCTAGCTGGTTCTTGATCAGAGCAGCTGTCTGAAAACCCAAAAGCCAGAGGCAGATCATGCAGTTGAGAGCCGGACAGTTCCACTGAGTGCCCCTAAGAGACCCGGTCCATGAGTAACCATGGTACCAGGAAGGGGAGGGGTGCAGTATCTTGCACTCAAAGTAGACCATGTATAAAAACAAGACAACCTTGATGACGGAGGTTGAGGACACAGACCTGTATTCTGAATGTTCCTGGCTGAGGTTGGAGGAACAGTAAGATACTTGCTAGAGGGGATCAAGTTCTTTGTAGCGCAGTGTGAACACGGGTATGTGGAGAGATGTTTTGTGCATAACGAACTCTGTGCTTACAGTCAGCAGTGAAAAATGCAGTCACTAGTACTGGAGATCCATTTTTGGGTCTATCAAAAAAGCACTGAAACTGTAGTTTTCTGGAATGTTCTCATCCACACATGGGCAAACCCAGTCCTCAGCCCACTCCCCAATTTTATTTTACTCCGAGAGGACAGGGGTATGTTTGTAGTACATTTTGAATATTTTTATTCCTGTTTGTTTTATACACTGTTTGTCTTGTACGAGAATGTCTTTGATTTATAAAAGCCTGTGACACCTCCGGGTTTTTCTGCCTACTTTCTTTGCCGACCTTGAATGAGTCGTGAATCGCTGCAGATGTACCGCTGTTCACCTCCGGTGCACTAGGTGGCGCCCCTGGCCCTGGGAAGCTCAGATACTACACAAGTATGTCACTGAAGTGTTCACATGACATGCAACCGCATATATGCTCATTGGATGGAAAAGGCTGCAGGTTTATACATTTGTCACTGAGATGCGTAAACCCACGGGGCAGTTTAGTAGCAACCTGGCAGGGAAACCTGTGCCGTGTTGGTGAACCTATTTGTTTGCCAATCACATAATGATAAATGTAATACAAACTGGTACTTGTATTTTATTAGGGGAGGGGCAATTTGTTATCGGGTCTCTGTGTCCCAGTTCTGCAAGAAACCCTGCAGTGACAATGGGCCCCATTTGTATCTGTGAAGGATGCAACTGATCAAAGCAGCCTTTAATGACAGTAATTAACCATAAATAGGATGGTACCATTTCAGCTAAGGAGCTATGGGCACTAGCTGGCCCCCGAAACACATGACAACAACATTCTGTGCTTAGACACATTATGTGTGAGGACATACCCCTATGGACAGGTGCTGTGCGAGGACGCACCCATGTGGACAGGTGCTGTGTGAGGACGCACCCAAGTGAACAGGTGCTGTGTGAGGGCGCACAAATGTGGACACGTGTTGTGTGAGGACGCACAGATGTGGACAGGTGCTGTGTGAGGACGCACCCATGTGGACAGGTGCTGTGTGAGGGCGCACCCATGTGGACAGGTGCTGTGTGAGGACGCACAGATGTGGACAGGTGCTGTGTGAGGACACACCCATGTGAACAGGTGCTGTGTGAGGATGCACCCCTAAAGGCCACCAGGAGGCGCTACTGCAGGGTTCCCCAATTCCGGTCCTTGAGGGCCAGAATTCAACACAGCTTGCAGATCCTTCCTTAGTTAATTAAAATGTGTTTGAGCAGGGAAATCTGCAGACTTTGTGGATTCAGGGTTAGGGTTATTGGATTCAGGTCCCCCAGGACTGGAACTGGGGAATGCTGTGATACTGGTGGACGTCCTGTTTCCATCCATCCTGCTGGTTTCATTTTGAACGATCTTATTTGGGATCAAAACCAGCAGGCTGGAATCACATATATTCGCACAATAGGCACTTTCATCACTATACAGGACAAGCTTTCGCTTGGTTTAGTGATTCTGAAAAGGTGTTTTACTGTATTTGGCAGGAGTACAAGTTGCTTCTCAGTGGTGGGGGGGAGTTGAGAACGCGATGTAGGAGAGAGGTGGTGTCAGTGTTATGATAATATGCCGAACTAGGAGGATCAGACCTGCTCGATCCAGTTCAGGAACAATTCATTCAAATATGTCTGTCTGTCACTGGTCAAGAGGGGCGATGGCAAGGACACCAGTAACAGACTCAGAAGGAAAATATACCCGCCTTTGAGTAAAGTAAAATGATGCAAAAAACAATGAACATGTATTATTGTATTTGATTTTAAATCATTTACACATTGTGATATGTGAACAAAGAATGCATTTGCAGGAATGTCGCTATGATAAACTGGTATCATTTTCCCTTTAAGACTGCGAACCCACTAGAGCCTCTGCAGGTCTGCGCGAGCTTTTGTTTCCCTTTGGTAACCTGCGCCACCCTGTGGTACAATTTATGAAGTGCACCATGAACTTTGTTCCTGCGATATTAGATACCACCAGGTCATTAATATGAATGAATATACGTATGAGTGCACAGTACATTAATAATCCATGAGGGAGAATTTCATGTAAAAGTAATTTAATGTAAATCTGTTGTGTAAAATGAAAAGTATAGTAATCAGCATACTTACCTAAAATATGAGCATAAGTCAGTTTTTTTTTGGATTATTTATTGAATTTTCAAAACACGCAAATTACTCATATGATTTTTTAGTGTATATTTACTGTTAGTTATTACTCAGTTCTTTCCTTCCAATGTTCTCCACAGACTGTCCATGTTCCTCTGTAATCTGGAGGGGGGGGAGCTCCCCGGAGCATCAGCTGAGAGTCTGACTGCAGGCAGGATGACTCACACGTGGGGCTGCCTCTGCAGGGCCCCTGAGACATTTTCAATCCGGGATCTTTGGTTTCAGCTCTGGCACACCAGCCAGAGTAGGAAAGCTTCTCCTGATCTGGACCAATCTTAGAATATCTTCCTCCTTGCTGTGTTTTCCTATTTACCCCCTTTTAGCCTCTAACCTCAGCCAGAAGGAGTACAGTGGGGCAGGAACCCCGGTGGGGCGACACATGGACACAATGGGGCAGGAACCCTGGTGGGGTGACGCAGGGTTACAATGGTGCAGGAACCCCGGCGGGATGACAAATGGATACAACGGGGCAGGAACCCTGGTGGGGTGACACATGGACACAAGGGGGCAGGAACCCCGGTGGGGCGACACAGGGACACAATGGGGCAGGAACCTTGGTGGGGAGGCACATAGACACAGTGGGGTGGGAACCCCGGCGGGGCGGCACATGGACACAAGGGGGCAGGAACCCTAGTGGGGCGGCACATGGACACAAGGGGGCAGGAACCCCGGCGGGGCGACGCATGGACACAAGGGGGCAGGAACCCTGGCGGGGCGGTGCATGAACTCAATGGGATGGTGGACAGAGAGGTCTGAAGTCTGCCTTGGGATTGGAGTGGGTCAATGTGCAGAGTAAAGCTATGAGGAATTAAGGACAGCAGTAGTGGGTATAACCATGAAGAAATGAGGAGGACAGCACTGATGACTGTGGTGCTAGAGATCACATTACAGAGGACACAGAACTTGGTAATGATGGTTCTGAGGACATTGATTTGGGGGTTAAAAGCAATGAAGGAAAGGACACTGAGGACACTGCATTGTGGGAAATTGAGTGTTAATGAGGTCAGTTGGACAATGTCTGTCATTGAGGATGATTGTGCCAGTAGCAGAGTAGTAAATTAACCACATCGGCGTGCTGTAGGCTTTAATTGTAGGGGTCAGATTCTAGACTGTAACCCAGCAGGAGACATTTGAGGCCCTGGGGGAGGTTTGCATAGGTTTCTGTGCAAGAAGGAAGTGAAAAAGTAACTGGGATTAAGCAACTGCCACTCACTAGATCAGTGCTTCTCAACCCGGTCGTCAGGGACCACCAGACAATTCACATTCTTATGTGCACTGTCTGGAAGGGAGCTGGGAGAGAGCAAAAACATGGATCGTCTGGGGGTCCCTGAGGATCGGATTGGGAAACACTACACTAGGGGGCGCTGTCCAGACTTTTTCTCTATGTGATTGATGCTGATTGCCTCTCAGGAGGGTGGCGGTCTGGATCAAAGGGTGTCTGCACGGTTTCCTGCCAGTAAATCAGTTCACAGCCCCGGGAAGCTCCCCTCTCCTCCTCTCGCCTGAGCCATCCCGTCTCGCTCCACAGTCCATTGGAAACTGATTGTCTTCTACCATCACAAAGACACTTGGTTCTGATTGATTGACAGGTAGCAGAGGAAGGGGAGGACCTTGGGACTGGGGATCGAGCTTCGCCTTTCTCAAGTCAGACCTGTTGCTAAGTTACAGAAGAAGAACATGCGTTTGCTGTCCAGCAGTGGATGGAGATGGCTGCTGGTTGGAGGAGTCAGGTCAACTTTGCTCTGGTGATGTTCAGCATAAAAGCACATAATAGATTTTATATAAAGAGATAGAGATCAAACGAAACAGAGAAACTGACATTGTACAATAAAATGCTGACTTTAGCCCTCAATGCCACCCCCTCGGGCGGGGGGGGGGGGGGGGGGGGGGGGGGGGGCGGGCGCCGGGGCCGCGGCGGGGCGGGGGGCGCCCGCGCACAGCACCAGAAACCCACGCCA
>JAODLD010000049.1:14855319-14865896 GCA_026781065.1 Mormyrops boulengeri
GGGGGTGTCTTACGCAACGCCAACGCTGCTTGCATTAGATCCGGTTACTGTAGCCATGCAGGGGCGCCGTAAGGGAGGGTTAGGACGATTCCAAGGGCCCCGGAGTGACAGGGGCCCAAAACAATGCGAAATAGCTGGATTGGTCTGGTCAATATGATATGCTTTCATGGGGCTCAAAATCTTTAGCAATGGTGCTGGCTGTGGCTGCCTGTTGAGCCCTTTACTAAGTTAGGTTTGTTAGGCCGGTGAGAGAACGACGAAGAGAAAACGAAAGACATGAGAATCTTAAGCTCCTGAGTTTTACGTTCACACCGAGTTACTAATTTATTGTAAATAATACATGTGAGTATCGTATGCGGCCCATATGGGATTAGTATTAAAAGGATATATTTACCCTGCACGCTGTAGAGCAGCGTGAGCCGTGCCTGTCTTCAAAAATTGAGTTTCAATATTGTGGCTTCGAGTTATTTTTACTTTAGGGTGTTTTTCACCTCAAAAAATCAAAGCGTTAATGTGCATTTTGTCCACTGTTTCGCTGGCGTAGAGATCGATCTTCGTTTTAAATGGTTAAAGGCTGCTTTTTACTCGCCGCTCGGCTTTGTTGTTAAAGATGAATTATAAATGCAAAGGAGCTGGTACCTTTAGGCGTGTGCGATGCGGTACCGGAGGCCCTGCTCTCCTGCGCACGCACAGAAGGCGAGCCCTGCCTGAGAGACGGACTAATCTTCACGTGGCCTCCACGGCGTTAATGTATTCTAAAGTATATTTACTTGAAAGAGTCTATTGGAAAAAGTTAAGTACCTGTGTTTAGTGATGTCCCATTGATCAGGCCCCAGCAGTAAGTCAGCAGGATAGAGCACCGGCGGATAGACGGAAAGATTGCTTGATGCTGGGTTTTATGTGAAAAAGAATAGGAGAGCGGAGTCTGGAGTGTTTGATGAACCTTCCGTAAATGATTTAGTGACTGCATGAGTCCCGATTGTGGAACTACATCATATCTTAATGCATAAAGCTATTGAACAAGACTAGCTACCCCCTCCAGTGCACATTTAAATGTGTGTGCCTCTACCCAAGTACATTCGGCGCTGGCGGGGTTTTGTCGACTCCGTTTTAGGTCTGTGAGATGGCTCGGTGCAGGCCTTGTCTGAAAGTGCGTAGCCGCCATTCGCTTCGTTTGATCGCGTCCCCGCGGCAGATCGTAAGCGTAAAGGAGTTCTGCGCGCTCCCTGCGTTTATCAAACTCCACCCGCGTCGCTCAGAAATAAATCAATTGTCGATTGACCGTGCAGTTTTTGATTTCAACAAATTTCCACAAGTCTTTGCCCCTAGGTGACACGGCCAGTGCGATAATTTTCCTTTTAGAAATATATTAGGTTTAGGATATTAAGATGACCAGAACTGAGTTTTGGATTCCCAATAAAATAATTAATATAATCATGCATGAATGCATGTAATTATAAGTCTGATTAAGTTGACCGTTTAATTACGTACATCGTATGCAAGTAATTACGATTCACAAGTATGCAATAATTTTCTCGTTACTCTATAGCTGCCTTCCATTTTTTTGGGTTAAAGCTTTGGTCATGTGTAAACGGTTTTTTTTTTTTTTAAATTCCGCCACATGAACACAGTCATCTGACCAAAAACCCGATAAGTGAGTAAATGTTACTATAAGAATGAGAGTGAATTTCAATTCACGACGCAATATCTGCAGCCATCCTCTAACAAAAAGTTCAAATGATCTTTTTTATTTTTAATACACATGCAGACAAATGGCAGAAGTGTTTGAATGAATAAACTTGATTGTTATATTTGGAAGTTATCTTCTAAAGACACATGTACAAATAGAATCGAATTATAGTTTTTTTTTAGTTTCTATGACCTCGTTAACTTATTTTTAAGTCATGACGCTGTAGCCTAGTGTCCAATGAAATTGTTTTATTTCCGTAAGACGTTTTTTAGTAACATGATCATAATGTTTAAAATCTGAAGTTAAAAATTACAAATAAATGTGTTCAGTTGCCGCATGCATGACTTCTGACTTTTTAATGATCTTTCTGTGTGGTATAGCTGGAGGCCTACATGTATACAGTTATCTGTAAGCATACTTACTGCTCTGGCTAAATGCAATTAAATTCCCTTTTATTATAGACCTCCTCACGAAAGTTTTCAATCAATTTTATTAATAATTTACAAGAACTTCGAAGTATTTCCGTACGACCTACGGGAATTCGCATGAGTCGGCATCATAATTAAGAACATTACAGCACCAATAACACGGGTAACATTATTATTATTATTATTATTATACCGATGGCGTTAATAATATTTCAAAGAAAAATACTTTTAAACAATATAAGCCGTATAATAATCGGAATAAAACAATGACTTGCCTGCTTGTTATTGTCTAATTTTGCCTTTAATAAAACTTAATAAAAGTACCGTCTTCAGCGCCGAATATGAATTTTATTTTTCATTGAAATAAATATGTAAAAATCGTAAAGTCCAATTTCAATCGGTTTGTTAAGCGTAATGTTTTAGTTACCACTATTACATTAGTAAGTGTTCGTGGTCATTGTCAGTACTGAAACTATTCAATACGTGCATCTGTTAAAAAAAAGCATGACCTTCTTTAAGTCGATACAATCGGTAATCAATATTTCGTTATGTTGAATCAATGTATACCTGCAAGCGATTGCATTAAATTAACTTACTTTAATAATGAGAGAACCGATTCAGCTTAATTATGGAACTGCATTGTTTTAAAAATATTAAAGAATGGAGACCACTTTTGTTAGACTATATGATCATATAAAATTAATAATTCAGGCCACTTTTTTAAATCAAAATTACTAAATTATTTTCAAAGCGAAAGTAGCCTACATACTGCAATATATATATATATATAAATCTTTTTTAAAATACTCGTTATTGAGTATTGTAATAACAGATAACGACTTAAATTTAACAACTTACTACCTTTGGAGCTTTGCCTATTTGTAAAATTGGGCTTGATTTTTTACGTCTTTGAGTAATATCCTTCATTTTAACTTCTTATCTTGAATAAATTGTACAGACCCTCAGAAACCAAATAAGTGAACAAAGAGCAAAATTACTCTTACTAAAGAATAAAACTTACTAAAAATATAACTTTAAAATTGCAGTAAGAGAGTTTTTTTGTGTTTAAGAATCACAGCAGACTTTTATAAAACAGTAATTTGCATTCACATTTTTGTTTACATAGCGGCCGAAGCCGATTATTGCTGTAGGCGCTGTGAGGCCCGAAGTGCAATGCAAAAAACGTGAATTTAATTACCGCCAGAATTATAATTTATTTCCTATTAATTATCAATAGTGCCTGAAGAAAAATTAGCAATATACTTCTGGCACAAATATATTTATTTACAGGCTGAAAAGGAAGAAAATTACACTTTAAACAATTATATTAACTAAATTGAACCACCCTTTGCTGTTTAAAATCCTCTGAAGGCGATGGAGGTGATGCCGACAGCTGACCCTTTTGCGTATATGGAGCCGTCTGTCTTACAGCAAACAAGTAAGATTGGACAACATAGATATGCTGTCATGTAGACGTTTTACAATCGATGTTCAAAGAACGACATTAACCCTGTCCTGACCACTCAAAAACTGTCAGGGCTAGTTGATGACGATAATATCAGTAATAATAACAACATTAACAATAATAATAATAATTCTTATTGTTGTTACTTTTTATTATTAATACTGCTACTATTAATAATTATTACAATAACGTTCATTGTCTGCTTTGTTTTATTTATACCTTCTGATAATTGCATTTTGTCAGAAGCAGATGAAAAATGAATATGCAGATTTCAAATATACATCGAGCCAAATTTGCGCCTCGAAGAATAGCGGGAAACTATTTTCATTATTTGAAAACACGATCATAGGCTATATTTTATCCTGAGTTTTATTTTTGACATGCCAAACCTTTCAGTTGTCTGAATTGCGGTATGTTAAGTGTTCAGTCGATACAAAGCAAACAGGCTTTAGAAGGGTGGGGCCTTCTCGCGTGGTCCTTTCTATGCTTATGGATATTATCTTTGGCGTTGTTGCTGTTGTTCCACTTAATAACGCAGGTTAGGTTTAACCCAGCCGTCGTCCTCCCTTTCTGTAAATCCACTCTTATCTGCGCAGGCGAATGCACTTACCGTTCGGTTCGCAGCAGAAGTAGGAAGGCTTAGGGTTAAAAGGAATATTATCCTAGAGTCTGACAGGGGAAACGCGGCGGCTACACTGGGCGACCGTCTCACCTTGTGGCACCGGAGGTGCCCTTATTTAGACCCTCTGGTATGTCAGTCTACCAGTGACAGGTCGGGGAAAGGCACTGAGACCTGGAGAAAACGGAAGTGAATACTCACGATATCGCCACATGCATCGAATAATTGGAAATAAGTAGTAAATAAAACGCACCCATCAAAAACTAGTTCGAAAGAGATCGAACTAGACGTATGAACAACGTTGCGATTTGGTTGAAAAGTGGAAAGCCGTTTCTTAGGTCGTTGCGAAGCCGTCGATGTCGATGCACGGAACTTAGAGGACGCATGATATTAACATCGCTACCATCGCCATGACCTACAGGCGTTTTGGCACGTGGCAGATGTCAAAAGAGGACAAAAGGGCAGAATGGACACGCAACAGCGGGGTGGGGGCTGGAAAAGCGGGCATGTCACCGTATGTGTACAACACAACACAAGTTTTCATAGAGATACTCCGCACTTGCTGCACGGTGATGTTATTTTCATGGCTATAAGGGACAGGTGGCAGCCCTGTTCATGCCTGTATTAGGGTTACATGTGGTCTGAAACAGACCTTCATATTGGGCTAAATTTGGACTAAATCAGACAGACTAAAAGCAGCCCAATTTGCACTACTATTTTTGGTCTAAATAAAGGCCATGTCCAGATGACCAGATTTAGCTGAAAAACCACTGGTGGGGATTAGGAAATATGTCTGGTGGGGTGGAGGAGTTGGTTGTAAGCAGAGCTGGACTGGGATTAAAAATCAGCTCTTGACTCTCAGAAAAAAGGGTAAAATGTGTACCTTTGCTTGTCACTGGGACTGTACTCTTGCAATTTACCTTTTAAGGTACAGAAATGGACTCTGAGGAACATCCCAAAGGTACAAACAGCATGAATGTGCCATCAGTGGTACAGAAATGTCCCCCCAAGTCTGTTTCTGTACCTTAAAAGGTACATTTACCTACAGCTGAGGGTACAATTGCCAGACCCTTGAGGGTACAGCCCCAGTGACAAACAAATGTATAAATCTCTCCCCTGAGAGTGTGGACTTTGGGGTCCCCCATTGTAAATTTGAAAATGGGGGGGCAGATAAATTGCTAGCCCACAAGCATACTGGCAACCGGGAAAATGCCTGGTATTCCAGACAGCCAGTCCAGTTGATGTGGTCCTTCATGAAGCTGCTAACCCAGTGCAGGTCCCTGCTGGCCTCTGCTTATGTCCTCAGCCTCCACGCCCCAGAGCCTGAGGGAGATCTCTTCAGGGGTCAAGGGTCAGTTCTTGGGGGGTCCGAGGAAGGGTGCCGACTCTGGTTGGTCCTGTTTCACACACCTCAGTCGTTCAGTGCACTCTGAGCTTGATTTTACCAAAATCAAGAGTTCGCCAGGCTGGGGGGAAGGTGGGGGGGGCAATGTGTATCCTAGCCACAGTGCTACACCAGTTTACTTGGCTTTATAACACTCCTCTTTTAAAAATAAAATGAAATTTATTACCTAGGCTATTTTTGCAACGTTAGCAATTATTCTAATTTTGTCATCCCTCACGCGGTTGTTTGATCTTTTCACGATTACGGAGGGAATCACGTAATTCTGACATTCGAGAGCGGGCTAAAGGACAAAGACCACCCAGGTCAACACAACCTTAACAGGATGTCTTACTGTCACACATAATCCAGTTGTCAAAAAGCATAGGGATCAATACAAATATGTTTTCATTTCCCCAGGTCTGCCTTTTGATGTTATGTGTGTCTGGCAAAAGTTACTCTCTCAAATTTTTCTAATGGGGGGTGGGGGGTGGCGGCGATGTATATCTTTTTGTAAAATTTTTATTCATTTCGTTCTTTGTCTCTTAGTTTACAAGATTTTTCCATCTGGGATTTGAAAAAGTTGACAATTCCACCAACTGGTCACACGATATATTGCGAACATTTAAGATGCAGCCAATCCAGTTCAATGGCTATGAAAATGCTGGGTTCAGCAGAGCGGCACATTGACACACGGCTCTCTTTAGTGTCTGTTCGCTGTTTTAAGATCTCTGTCTGCTCTCTTCATTAATGTCTGTCCCTGTCGTTCTCTGTTTTAGGACCTGATGCCTGAAGCTCTTCCACAGTTTCTACCTCAGTGCCTCCCTGCTACAGTCTCACGGTCGTGCACACACACGCACACACACGCACACATCATTTCTGATACGGTAATCTGCGAAAGCAGAAGGTTATCTCACTTTGATGTCACACTGTGTGTCCACCTTAGCCAAGCTAATCTTCACGGGCCTTCTCTGAAAGGACCCTTTTGTTGGGTGCTGATAGGGCAGATGCTGAGTGATTAGCCAGAGGAGGTATTCTCTGTCCATGACTTACCATTCTGTGACCACTATCTGTCCACTATCTGTCCACTATCTGTCCACTATCTGTCCACTATCTGTCCATGCTCTGTCTGTGCTCTGTCCACATTCTGACCACTCTTTGTCGGCGTTCTGTCCACACTATGTCCACTTTTTCCCGGGTGCGATGGTGGCGCAGGAGGTAGTGCTCTGGTTTGGCAACCGGAGGGTTGCAGGTTTGAGTCCTGGTTCCTCCTGACCCCATCAAAGTGTTCTTGACCATGACACTGAACCCCAAATTGCTTCCGGAGTGCAGGTTGGCGCCTTGCATGGCAGCCTTCGCCACCGGTGCGTGAATGTGAGGAATGAATTGTAAAGCGCTTTGAGTGCTCATAGGAGTAGAAACTATCTGTCATGGAAACTATATTTCCACTATCTGTTCATGCTCTAGCCACTCTTTGTCTGCACTCTGTCCGCGCTCTCTCCATGACTTACCGCTCTGTCCGCGCTCTCTCCATGACTTACCGCCCTGTCCGCGCTCTCTCCATGACTTACCGCCCTGTCCGCGCTCTCTCCATGACTTACCACTCTGTCCTTCCTTTGTCTCCTGAGGTATGGAGAAGATCTGTGGACACGCTCAGAAAATGCTCAGCACTGAGTTTATCAGTATGGTAGCAAGAGTCACGAAACTGCCCTGGAAATTCCTTGGATTTGGAATCGCAATGGCAAAGTAGAACATCTAGAGGAAGTGCCATTGCCATTGCCATTAAAAAAATAAGACTACTGTGTGAAAAAAATCGATGGTTGATCTTAATTATTTATGAGGAAATTGTAATTTTTCACATGCTTTTTCACATCCTGTCTCTGGCCCCCCCCCTTGTGTCCTGTGTTTCCTGGAATGAGCTCCAGGGTCCCTGCAAGGTGTTCTAGATAAGTGGTGATGGATAGATGGATGGATGGATGGATGAATGTGTGGATGTATATATGTGGTATTTCTACACTTATTTGCTGCTGATTTTCAATGGACATTCATTTGTTAATGGAAAATAACGACCAGCTCACTTATCTGGTGAGATACGGATCACCATTCGCAGATCCATAACAGGCAACATTTATTAATTTGTAAGGATCGCTACTTTACATAAAGAGAAAATAATTTCTCATCCTGAACAAGCCACATAGATTAACGCAGCAGAGCCCCCAGGCCCACCAAGAGAATAAAAAAAAACTCTCCCAGTCTCCCCGCCCACTAGAGCAGCAGTTGCTAAGCGACAGAGGGTGAGATGGATTGAGAAGGCATAGGCGATCAATGCTTCAGAGGGAGGGGGCAGGGCTGAGGGGGTGGATCAGACAGTGGCCCTGTGCCTCAGCCTGATGTTTAATGCCATGCAAAAACTCAGCCTGTTAGGACACAACCTTCCAGCTGACTTTCCTCTACCTTCCTGCACTCAGACCTCACATCTGTCCTCTCCATTTCCAGCCTCCTTGCTCCCCTGAGCAACCTGTCAGTCATTCCTTTCAGCTATGGCCCGCATTGTGGCCAATTGTAAGCCAGCAGCCAAGCTGCAATTGGACGGCCCCTCTACCCTCGGATTGGACAGCCCAGCTCTGTCATGATTGGCCGGCCCCTCAGCACAGGACCCCCAGCTGTCTAAACAGGTCATAATTGCGCGGGCACACTGCAGGCGCTGTGTCCCCCCCTTCAGCAGGGCCCCCAGGGTCCTGATGCTCGGTGTATCGACCCCCCCATCGATCCCCCTGCCCACCTCCCTGCAGTTGACTTTTGTCCTACATCACCTGCCCCACCAGCTTTGCCCATAAGCCTCTTTTTACAGACCTGAGTGTCATTTAAGTGGAAAAGTAGCACTGGTCACTGTAACCACCCCCACACTGCCAAACCATCCTTCCTGAGCAGTCTCTGTCCCATCTTGCTCTCTCTCTCTCTCTCCCTCCCTTCCTCTCTCTCCCTCAGCAGGACTGAGTGGAAAATCGTTCTCTCATCCCAGCACATCCCCTAAAATGGGACAGAGTCGGGAGTCACCGATTTCTGTGAAAGGTCAGAAATATATTTCCAGTCTCTATAGCAACAGAGCCAGTATGTTTCCCTGCTGCTTGTCAGTCTTCCGCTATCCCAGAGTGCCTTGTGCTCAAGCCCAAAGCTGCACTCTTTCTACAGTATCACTTTGAAAACACATGTGGCTCTCTATTTCCACTAGGAGGTATTTCTGACCAAACTCGATGTCCAACATGCCTTCGGAGTTCGGGTTTGAGCAGCTACACATCTGAGCTTCTTAGACAGCTGGATTGTGGACCATCATGAGCATTAAGGTCAGACCCCAGGGTGGAGCCACCTGCTGCTTTCAGGTCAGGATGGTGCTTGCTTTGCCTTGGGAGGAGGGGGGGCGGTGCTGCAGAGGATTCTGGGAGCCGCTTATCGTGGGTGTGCAGAAACAAGCTGTCCCTAATCAGACGCGTGGCACTATCTGTGCTGGCACACAAAATGGGGATTAATTGATCCCCTAATACCCACAGATAAATCAATCCTTTCCCGCCCATAGTATCCAACCATCGAATCAGAGGCCACGCTGCTTGATGGACAGGCAGCCCCAGGCGAATCAGAGGTCAGATGGAGCCGTATTGATAGAATGCATGGCTGGGCGGTGCCAGCGGCTGCGTGGAGAGTCAATCAGAATCCCATCGGCTAAAGGATCTCTGTATCGCTGTGGAGCCTCAGCACACACTGGCCTGCGCTGCTCACGGGCCACTTCCTGCACACATGTATGCATGTTCACCTGCTACCCATCTCTCTGCCCATGGCTCTACATCTTTCTGATGTGCACCCAAAATACCATCTGATCAGAATCTCACCTCTACTGGGACTCGTGTCTGCAGGTGTACATTAACTACTACGCCACCTGCTGGCCCTAAAGAAAAGGTGATTACTGTATGGTAGTTCAGCTATTTAAAATCATGTTATATACTGCGTGTGACTGGAACTCCTACCAGTGACTATAGCCCCATTCCGGAGGGTCGTCCAATAACCAGTTCCTCCTGCTAGCCTTCTGTCTGTTTCCATCTCTTTCTCCTTGTGATTCTTTCTGTACCTCTGTCCTATTTTCCTTCTATATTTCATTCTTCCTTTGTCCATTCTTTCCCCTCTATTATACAGGTATTTGTATAATATATATATTCATCCCATATATCTCCTATATATTTCCTTCATCCCTATATCATCACTCTTTCTTAATCCTCTGTTCCTAGCTTTTTCTACCTTGATCCTTCTTTTTCTACATTTATCCTCCTTCTCTTATTCCTGTATTCCTCTACTCTTCCTTTCTTTCGTCCTACTGTCCTATCTTGCTTCTTGTGTCTCCATCCCTTTTTCTCCTCCCCTACACCTGTATCCTTCTGTTGTCTCTCCCTTTATCCCTCTATACCCCCCTTCTTCTGTCTCCCTCTTCCTTCCCATCCCGGCCATTTCTTCTCAGCGCTTGTCTGCCGAACGAGGAAAAACACTGCGAATTTTTTCTGCTGCGTATTGATTTTGCCCATTGCATTGTCTATGGACGGCAAAAGCGAGGGAGAGGGGAACAGAGGCAGAAAGAAAAGGAGCGAGGGAGAGAGAGGAGAAGCAGGGACCTTCTCTATTTGCATCCATCCCTCTGATAGATTTTTTTTATGCTGCTCTGTGTCTTTTGTCTGCAAATCTCAAACTGCCTGCGGGATCCAGCGTGTCAATCCCAGCACTCCTGCTCGGCGGTTAAGATGTGCGTCCATCTGATTTATCCGCGTGTCGACGCAGATGGACAGCTCTCCTGTTGTCCGAATATACAGAGTGCAATGTGGAGGTGGCTGGGCGAACAGCCGCGCTCTGTGATGTTAGCATTTAACAGTAGGAGAGGCAGAGAGTCTCGCTGGCCTAAAGGTGATTAGTCTGGTCGGCCAGTGATAGAGAGTGCTGATCAATAGCTTATTGAT
>JAODLD010000049.1:14880471-14893486 GCA_026781065.1 Mormyrops boulengeri
CTGAGTCCGTAATGCTGTCGTGTAACCATGTTTCAGTGAAAATAAGCACGCAGCAGTGTTTCACATCCTTCAATGTACTGGCTGAGAGCCTAAGGGCAAAAAACTCCTGTAACCTCATTTTGTTAACAGAATAGCCAAGGAGCTTAACATAAGACCAAAATATGTCAAGGATCCCTGAAAAGTGCTCTGCAAGCCCTAATCTTTTGCTTCAACAAAGCTACGGCAAATGGCGAAAGAGTAAAATGGTCACTCACTCTGTATAAACGTGCCTGTTAAAATGGAGAGCATATGGATAAGAATATCAGGATACTGCCACCCTTTCCTGGGTGAGCAGCTGGGAGAAATAGATGGATGCATATCAGCTTAGGAATAATTTCTATGGAAATAAACTGGAAATTAAGTTGAAATTCTGTATTCTGTTGCAAGAATTTATTACGTTAAATATGTCCAGCTATGTTTGTTTCGTTCCTTACTGGCATAATCAGTGTTGTCATTTCCACCCATTACTGTTTTTGGCCTCTCAACAGAGGACCGTTTCTATGGTGACTGTGCCCAGGTTTGTAGTGGGGGGGCTTGTTTCCTGTTTCTAAGGTTTGGCGATAGATCTGTCTCCACAAAGAGGCTTTCGTGAGTGTCCGTCTGGTTCTGGGCGTGACTGAACCATGCCCACCAGCCTGTCTCTGCCTTCCCCTTAGGCAACGCCCACGTGGGCCGTGCAGTCGGGCAGCTATCCTCCTTGGAGGTTGGGTCCTTAGATATGGAGGTGGGAAACATGAAAACGCCCACAGCCAACATCACAGGTACCAGAGGCCGCCACACCAGGGATGAATGCAGGGGCGGGGTGACAGGAGCGCAGGCCTCAACTGAAAGCTGATTGGCCCTCAGAGTGCACCTCCTCTGTCACTCAATGATTCAAGAACATATCATTGGCTAATGATAAGGTTGGCCCCTCTGTATGGATTATGGCTCCTCTTACGGCCTTCCTCAGTGCCAAAATTGTGTCATCACACAGTAATTAATGTCATTTCGTCTTCAATGTTGCTCATCTATTTTGGAATGTTTTTGTGTTTGGTTTGCATGATTGGTCTGTGGCGATCACCTGTTTCAGCATCCATCCCTCCTTCCTGTTCTTTCTGCCACAGCCGGGCGTCTTCCCTCATCTTGCAGCAGCGTGCTATTGCCAAGCCGCGTGGAACTGCCCCCCAGCACGGTGCCTGAGTTCTCCTACTCAAGCAGCGAGGACGAGTTCTATGATGCCGATGAGTTCCACCAGGCCAGCACCCCCCCGGGGAGCCGTGTTGCGTGAGTTTGGCATGCGGGGAAGTCCCATCCTCCTACCGTCTCCTTAAACCTTGCCATGCATAGAAATGTAGACCAAAGATGGATCAGAGATGTAGACTTTGAGGCTGGAACGTGAGTAAATGTGCAGAATCTCTTAGTAGTGCTGGGATTGTATTGAGGTTGTAATTGTCCCTATGGCCTTTGAAATTCCCCCCATAGTTCTTCACTTACCACAGTCTCTTTGCCCATCAGTGGTGCAGACACAGGTCTACAAAGGCCAAACACCAACGACTCCCTCAATTCTTCTATTTCCAGCAGCACCACAGACGCAGGTACTCCTCACAATTTGGCATGTTGGGTTCCCGTCTCCAGTGCACAGTTTATGGCCAGCCTGAGGATGTAAAATCTGACTGTGCTTATTGGTGTTCACATACATCACTGTTTTCCCCCTTTGAATTAGTTCATCGTCTATGCCTTTGGTTTTCAGTTGTCTAACTTGTTTAAATTCCTACAAACTGCAACGAGAAACGGTGTCGTGTCGGCAGATCAGTTTGACAGCGAAGACGAAGGTGACAACGAGGGCGATGGGGCATCAATCGAGGAACACAAGAGCGTCATTATGCACCTACTCTCCCAGGTGCGCCTGGGTATGGACCTCACCAAGGTAACCTCTTTCCCTATCGTTTCTGCTGACCAAGATTCTGCCACACCCTGGTTGTTGCCATAGTATTCAGCTTCTCTTCCTGTCCTCATTTCTCCACTCTAGGTGGTCCTGCCAACATTTATTTTGGAGAGAAGGTCCTTGTTGGAGATGTATGCTGATTTCTTTGCCCATCCAGACTTGTTTGTTAGGTAGGAAGCTGACAGACAGCAACAAAAACATAGAATTGTTGTCAGAGCATTTGTAGCCTTCAACAGCTGATGAGTGACCTGTTGGCAACTCAAAGAACCAGTGTTGGAATTTAAGAATTTTAAACTTGTAAATGGAGTACAGATGGCTTCTGAAACTGCCTTGGGGATCCTGTGTCGCAAACGTGTTTTCAATATCTTTTCCGGTGCCAGCATCGCAGACCAGACGGAGCCGGCTCAGCGCATGGTTCAGGTCGTCAAGTGGTACCTGTCAGCCTTCCATGCAGGGCGGAGAGGCTCTGTGGCCAAGAAGCCATACAACCCAATCCTGGGAGAGATCTTTCTCTGCCACTGGGACCTGCCTGCGGAGGGAGAGGAGACCATAGCCGGGGTGAGGGAGCGCCTCTGATACACCCTAAACTCTTTGTTTGCTGGTTGCCTCTTATAGGGTCTTGCTCTGAATTTGAGTAACTTTGGGTGAGGTAACATGACGAAATAATGGTAAGAAACTCCAGTCTGATTTCTGAAGCCTAGCTTCTCCTTCAACATCTGTATTGGCTGGAAAAAAATCTGTGAAAGTGCGTGAATGATAAACTGAGGAGTGTCGTCCTTCAGGAGCTCGTGTCTGACGGCCCTGTGACATGGTGCGGGAAGAACAGTGTGGCCTTTGTAGCTGAGCAGGTTTCCCACCACCCCCCTAGTGAGTGTGGTTCACCCATGATGGCCTAGCAAGCCATGGAAATCATAGGGTAGCATGCAGCGATGCCAACTGGCACAAAACTTACCTGGCCACTCTCCTGCCTCTTCCAGTATCCGCTTTCTATGCGGAGTGCGTCAACAAAAAAATCCAGTTCAACGCCCACATCTGGACCAAGTCGAAGTTTCTTGGGATGTCTGTTGGGGTCCACAATATCGGACAAGGTATTGAATAGTTTAGCTTTTGTTTTTAAATGATCTTCAAAAGTGAAATATGAGCGTGTTCTATGTTTCTGTGATGTGAGTCTACTGGTGTGAAAACAGATTTGAGAACCGACCAGGGGATGGAAGTCTTGGCTTCTTGTTTAGTAACGGCACAGGAGATAAAGGGTATGCTTAGGACTGTAGCAAGGCTCCTCTAGGGCAGTTTCTAGTTAATGGGAGTACTCTGGTGTCTCTCCTGTCTCCTTGTAGGCTGTGTGTCCTGCTTGGAGCACGATGAACACTACATCCTCACCTTTCCCAATGGTTACGGCAGGTACGCCTGTCCGCTTTTCCAAACCATGCATAATCTTCCCCACGAACCCTCTGGACTTGGGTCCTGAGTCATCTTGT
The DNA here is from genome assembly GCA_026781065.1 of Mormyrops boulengeri. Classification (NCBI taxonomy): domain Eukaryota; kingdom Metazoa; phylum Chordata; class Actinopteri; order Osteoglossiformes; family Mormyridae; genus Mormyrops; species Mormyrops boulengeri. The sequence continues at coordinate 14,883,913 of JAODLD010000049.1, forward strand.
CTGCTGCTCCAGGTCCATCCTGACCGTGCCGTGGGTGGAGCTGGGAGGGGAATGCAGCATCTCCTGTTCCAAGACTGGGTACAACGCTAGCATAATGTTCCACACAAAGCCTTTCTATGGAGGCCAGACGCACAGGGTGACGGCTGATATCTTGTAAGTGATACTCTTTGGAGAGGCACTGTGTCACTAGGGAGTCGACTGTGTTGACGATGACCTGCAGAACGTATTTTATGGGGTTTTTAACATTGAATCTAGTGCATTTAGCTGAGTCCTTGTCCCTTTATGGTTGTATTGAAGATATGCTTATTCATGACCTTGATGTAGTGCTCCTAATGACAAGAAGTCGTTTTGCTCCATTGACGGAGAGTGGAATGGAGTCATGTACGCTAAGTGGATCTCTGGGGTGAGTCCTGGCTGCTGAGGTTTGTACAAAGTCAAATAAGTCTAGAGTAGAAGCTCCCTGTTGAGATAGTCGTCTTTTAATGCAGGAGAATTCCTTATTCATTGACACGAAGAGGATGGCCATCATCAAGAAGAGGGTCAGGAAGCTGGAGGACCAGCTGGAATACGAGTCTCGAAAGTGAGGGAACCTCATCTTCATCACTATTGTTTCACTTTCTTTCCATTTGGTACCAATCTGGGCTCTTTGTGGCCTCACTGGCCTTTTGGCATGGCGGGGGGCGGGGGGGGCTCAGTGCTCATCTCTCCATCTCTGTCTTCTACAGCCTCTGGAAGGACGTGACGAAGAACCTGAGGCTGAAGGACATTGATGCCGCCACGGCGGCCAAACATCAGCTCGAGGAGAAGCAGAGGGCTGAGGCCCGAGAACGGAGGGAGAAGGAGATCCAGTGGGAGACGAGGGTAAGGGAGATGGGCGGGAGCTGTCTGTCACAGTGCTCCTTCAGAGCTCAGTGTTCCAATGGGAGACGAGGGTAAGGGAGATGGGGGGGAGCTGTCTGTCACAGTGCTCCTTCAGAGCTCAGTGTTCAAGCCACTAGGTTCTTCTTATGGCACTTTTCCACTGGCATACAGGAACCAGGCTGTACCTGAGCTGTACCCCGAAGAGAAACTAGTTACAGCACGGTTCCAGCTCGCTTTGTTTTTCCACTGCAGAAGGGTCGACTCGGTAAAGGTGTTGCCGGGTTTGGAGAGCAACAGTAACATAAAACCGAAGAGACGCTTACTTCCTGTTCAAACGGTGTACATCATGATTTACTATGTGCTAATTTCTGCTAGCATGTCTGTGAGAATCTCCATCTTATGTTAGCACCAAATGCTAACAGAATTAGTATTCGCTTGATTCATTTTGCATTCTGAATTCATTCCAATCAGCTGTTCTATAGATCTTTCAGTAGGAGGTTGGGAATGTTCAAATTCTGAGTTACTGGGAATACATCAATAGATTGTGATGTATGATACTACAGTACTAATAATGAATAATATGTAGAATTATACCCTTTTCTTCTTCAGAGAATCCATGCATATTGATGCAGATCAATATCTTTCAACCAATCAGATGATGGTGACGCAACCAGCTTGGTTTAGTCACACTTTTGCCCAGCTAGTATGTAGGACCATGTCAGCGCTGATACAGCTTGGATAATTTACAATTGAAAACAGTCAGTTCACGGTATGGGTTGATTCTTGGTGGCAGTGGAAAAGTGCCGTTGATTTTATTGTTCAATTTAGTGCGCTGCTGGAGGATGGCTGACGGTGGCTTTAATGGTGAGGACGTGCTGTGATATAATACCCAAGTCTGTGCTGACATGAACCTGTCCACAGCTCTTCCATGAGGATGGTGAGTGTTGGGTGTATGATGAGCCACTACTGAAACGGATGGCCATGTTGAAGCACTGACAACCAGTGGTGGGGACAGAGCGGGAACAGAGAGCGGAAGACTGATGCAGTGGAAAACAAAACCAAGGATCATCCCAGAATTCCCTTCCCATGGCAGCCAATGGACGGGAGATTGGCATCTTCTGAGGGCTTCCTGCAGACCCCTCCCATAGTCCACAGAAAATATAGATGTGGCCCGTCCTCACTGTCATACACTAGCACGTACTTTGGGACCAGGTCGGCTATTAGTGGGGGGGGGGCTGTGCTGTTCGCTCTGTATCTCAGGGATAGCGGTGACCCACCAATGGTCATGGACACTGCCTCTGTAGCCACCCTTGCTGGCCCAAAGAGGCAGCTGCCTAGCTTGCCTTTAGCAACTATTATGTAATTCTTCCCTCCTTCTTTGCGAAAATCTCTGAGTGAATGGCTGAGAGCATCGCTTACCCACAATGCTCAGTGTGTTACTGTTATTTTGCACATTAATTTCGAGGCAGGACAGTTAGAAAAATGACACATTTACCAAGACACTGTGAGATGGATACTGTTTTAAAAAGTGGTAAATGGTTATTAAAGGCTTTGTTTTGTTCGTTTCTACAGCTGACAATGACTTGTCAGTGGAGAAAAAGCTATTTTCCTTTGTTTGGGTGGAACAGAGTTAGGAGTCCCTTGATCAGGCCTATGCAGATTCAGACATGAAGTCCCATGTGCACAACGTAAACTGACAATCACCTTAAAAGCCGACAGGTCTCACTACTCTTCTACCTTAATGGTTCCAAGGGGTAATGTATTGAGAAAAATATATCCTGTCTGTGAGGGTCTGGGTGCCGTGTGCTGCTGTCTTAAGGCTGATTTATATGGCTGTGTAGAATCTACACTATAGCTGTGAAGCCACGTACCCTCCGTTATAGCATGACGCCTGTAGCTACATTTCTGGGAAGGTGCACGTTAGGCTACGGCGTAGGGTATACGGCTACGCAGCTACCTATGGTGTACATACTATACAAAAGCATAAGCCTTTGTGTCCGGTCAGGAGATTCATGGTGATTAAACATATAGGTGAGTTAAGGAGAAACATTTTTATAACATGGAGCCCAACTCAGAAATAGCTTACTGTGGAACCTGAGTCTGTTTTTCCCCTCTAACAGCAAAGGTGGATTTACCTCTTCTCTTGAAGCACTTTGCAATGACTATAGCAATTTTATTTATTCTGTTTTTGTACATGATATCGATAGAGGCCTTGCAACAGTTTTAAGTGTGAGGAAAAACTGCCTTTATTTTGCTCCAGATACACATCACAATGTTTTGGGTGACCGTATTGTCATGTTTACTGATGCAGACAATTAAATCTTCCACTGGGTTATATTTGTCTGTCATGAATAGTAAATTGTTATTCGATTCAAATTATTTTTATATAGTGCCTTTCACAGCAGAGTTGGCTCAAGGGGCTATACATGGGTGTGTTATGATATATTACAACATTATTAAGAGAACAATACAAAAACAGGGAAAAAGAAAGACAAAAAAGAAAGAAAGCCAGATGTCAATGGAGGACAGGAAGCAAAAAACCTCTGGGGGTCCAGGGTCAACTGGCTGCCCAACCCCCCTGGGCATCCTAACATTATTGAAATCAGAAAGAGTGGGCTTGCTCGCTAAAAGCAAGGTGTAAACTGTACTCAAGATCAATGCCTAAGCCCATCAATGAGGCTGTTCTCCATGCAGGATTGAGCAGGGTGCAAATCGGAGTTACACGTTATAGTTCGTAGGTCACATCCACAATATGGTACCTTTCCAAATCTGCAAGTTTTTGTGTAATAAAACACTTCACATTAGTAATAATTAGTAACGGGACGATGCAGGACAAACATGAAGGATATTCACAAATCGGAATCAAGGAATGAATTACGTCAGCATCAGATCTCGATAGATAAACCATTACTATTAAGCGAAAGTCAAGAATATGGTTAATATAGCGGGGAGGTAGGGTTATCTATTGCTCTAATATCCATCTCTAGACCCCAAGGACGTGAAGGAGTACGTAACTGGACCAATTAAAATACGCTTCTAATTTAAATCGGGCATTTGAATTTTTGCAAGTCCGGAAACCTGCGCACCATGACAGCTAAGAACACAATAACTATCACAAGTGACGGCGAATCCGAATAAAATCCCATTGCACACGTAGTATATATTTTATCCTCAGCAGATGTGAACACGTGGTATTTGTAGATCTATTGCCCGTTTATCTTCATGACCGGACTGGGGCCGTTTATCTTCAGGACCAACTTGAACCAAAAAAACTGAAATATCTGCGCAGCGCTGATGATCGCCAACACAACCACATAATTCCCATGATGCAACGCGAACGGCTATTAAAACCGTAGACCCGCTCTTCTCGTTCTTCTTTCATCGCGGTCTTGTGGAGGTATGTGGTGTTATTTCCTTGACGTGGCTTCTTAAGCGCGGTACTCTCGTTATATGTCGTATTACTCGGCATTTAATGAGTTTTTCAGTTTTCTTGCGGTCGAATCCTTAGCACTGCGTATTTTCGGTAGTTTTAGGGCTGCATTTTTGTGCGCGCGGGCATAGTGATGAACACGTGTTTTGGAGAGAAGCTCCTAGGCCTAGTATAGGCCTGAGTTAATGGCGTAATATCTGAAGCAGTTATGGGCTGTGAACAGGGACCTGGGCTTGTAAGTGGTGTTTTTACAGCTGAATGTGATGAAACTTGTGTTGGTAGGGACATCTGAGAAAATCTGATGAATTGCCAACCTTTCTGACTCGGCACGGTTAATCCGTAGATGATGCGTGATTATTATCTGCGTTGTGGTGTTTAGCGTGAAGCTAAACCCCTTTTTTAACCGTCTTAGATTGCAGATGTGGCGATTACCTTCATCGGTGTTATGCTGTAAGGTGAGTTTTTTTTTTTTTTCTTTTTTCTTGCGGTGACCTTCACGAAATGTGCGTGAATGAAATTTAACGCCGGTGATGATTTTTATTGAATAAGAGTAGTGGACAGAAGAGATTTCTGAGAAATCTGTAACTGAGGCATACCGTATTTTAAGGAATGGCTTGTTGATTTAAATTTATATTCGCTAAATCTCGCGTTCATGCTGATGCAGGTCAACATGTCCTGTGAATGGCGACGATGTCCGAGGTAACGATCTGCTTTGTATGAATTTTCTTTTTCCGTTATCTTTACGTGTACGCTGATCATGCAGCAAAATGGCTTTTGATTCCTGTAACGTTAGCGTTTTGGTCTGCAGAAATGAAAGTTTTTTAATCTCCGGCTTACATTTAGTAACTTGACTCAGATTTAAGATTATCGTTTGGGTAGTCTGGGTATGGTGGCTGTACTTTATTCAATCCTGCCCTTTGTCTGCAGGTGACTGCATGGGCGATGGTGGAATGTGATCAAGATGGTGAGTGGCTTTCGTTAATTGCCTATTAACTCTGTATCAGATACAGTGATGATTGCATAGTTCAGCAGAGAACCCATGAAGATCCATGCATGTCTTTCGCTCCTAGCTGATGTATCTGTGCTGTTTTAGTGTGCTACGCAAGTGTAGTACGTCCCGATCTTGACCGTGTCTTTCCACAGGGATGTTGGCGACTTAAACTGACTCCGGCAGACTCATCAGGTGAGAATCCTGATGTCTTGGTGTTTCCTCTACCTTGAAATAGCACTGTTTGTGATGACCAAAAAAAATTATGGGAATCTCTCTGAAAAAGAATGAAAGAGCCTTTGTGGACTGAAACGGCCTGTGGAATGTCTGTGTTCTGATTGGTACATGCAATGTACTGACTGTAGTCTTCCCTGCCCCCCCCCCCTTGGCTGTGGATAGCAGGAGGCTGTGGGATGTGACCAGTGTGAGTTTCCCACTCTATTCAGGTTTCTGGTATGATTTACATAATTCAGAGAACGCATGATGTCTGTAACTGGCTTGGTGTGTCTCCTGACGGCCATGATTTGTGGGTCTAATGTAGCTTCTCTCTCTCCAGTGGTTGGATGTCCTTCCTGCCAGTGTGGTGGTGGCATAAGATGCTGTATCTCCCAGCCCTGTGTGCCGGATGAGTCTGGACTGTGCCGAGCAAAAGGAGCAGAGGCTCTTTGGAGAACAAACGGGTATGCGACTCTGACCGGCTCTAAGCTGCCTCGCACCAGTGGAGGTTTGGGATGAGTGATGAGCCTAATTGAACTCTCTCACTGAGTAGTTGATGACATGCAAGTTCTGACTGCATCCCTTAACTGCCAAGGTGCCCCCTACTCCAGTGAATCTGGTTTCTTAGACCCTGTCTCCCTTACAGGAACCAAGATCTGCGTGTGACCCATACATCTTATTGAAGAGTCCACCCCCCCCCCCCCCACGTGTTACTCTTGGATTGTACAATAAAGTTTTTTTTAAAAAAACTGATTTATTGCGCATTCACATTTTACACTGACTTGGTTTGTGTGGCTTTGGTTTAGAAGTGGCACCAGTCATACAAATGAGGACATGCTGTTCCACAAGATTTGATTGCTTTGAATCTGCTCTGGGTAGGGTGCTGCACTAACAAGCTCCTTAAACCTAGTGGCCTTTACAAGATGGGCCACTAGGGGGCACCACTTCACCTAGAACATATCCCTACAGTATCTGATTATGCCAAAGCCTCAGGTTGCTGGTCAGAGTACTTGTCAGTGGCTTAGTGGTAACATTTACCTGTTAAGGTAATGGTGTTCTTGTTCTCCTTCCCAGTCTTCCTGTCACCTCATTCCTTTCCTGCTGAGCAGTGGATTTGCAGTGCAAGGTGCTTCAGCTGCTCTGCCGTTTGCTTTGCAGTCGCGGCTGACTAGCCCAGGACTCGAACTTGCGTTATCATAACCAGTTTACTTCCTGCCTGATTCAGCTCAGTTTTGGCTGTCCTTCATCCCTGCCCTTCCTTGGGGTGGTTCCTTCCATGCCCCGTCCCCATATGTCCTGCATGCATTTGAATTTCTTTTAGCTTGTCTGTGGTAGAGGCCTTCATGGGCTCCGACATATGGGTAGGTCCTACCTCCTGGAGGTGTTCTTCATGGTCATGCGAAGTGCCCGGCCCGTATGCTCCTGTGCTGTTTCAGGGTGCCTCACCTTCTGCAAGTTGTGTTAAGTCGTTCATAAAAGTAGGTCAAAATTCCTGACTCCTGGCAAGAATAGGACTAGCTCTTCCTGTACTGATGGTTTTTTTTTTTTTTTTAATACAGTGAAAGTTCAGAAGCATCCACTGCTGACAGTCTTCTGTACTGAATGCTTTTACTGTGACCATATAACCCATTTCCTGTTTTATGTCTAAGTGAAAGGGCATAAAGTCATGTAAAGGTTGAATGATTTGTTTTTGAGTGCAAAATGCTCATTCTGGGTTCAGGGAGTTAGCCCGTAATAAATGGCATTAAGCGCGTGAATGGGCAGCACAGGAAAATCCTCGTATGGTAATTCAGTATAAGGTGATTTTGACTACCTTGCAAGTACAAGAAATGAGAATTATTGTCCCAGTGATGTGACCGAAAGATGTGGCTGCAGTACTGACTTTCGTGCTCCACCACTAGGTGGTGTATGAATGTTCCAATGACACGCGTTTTTATCGTGTTACGTTTTCAGTCAATGTATTCTTTAACTTTAAAACACATAGACATTGAGAATAAAGCCAAAGGAGAAGTTGAAGTCACACTGTTGTGTGTGCTGAGCTGGTGGAGCTCATGGTGAAGTGTGGCTGCACTCACTGACAGGAGCTTGTGAACTTTGCTGAATGCAAAAGCCTCTGCTCCTGTATGAATCCTCCTCTCATTCACTCGCTCAGCTCGGGTTACCAACCCAAGATTTGCATCCTCTGACTCCAAACTGCCTCTGGTCCTTGGCCTTTAGTGCCTAATGGAAGCATTTATTGGATAAACAGCTATGATTCAGATCATGATGAACAAAGGCTTTGGTTAGCTGGTGACCTTAAGGACAGCTGTGTGTGTTCATGTGAGAGACTGTATAGAAACAACCTGTGCATAGTGTAGACTTGCCACATACACAGCTTACATACATATAAGCAAATATAAATTGGTCATTAGAAAACATACTGAACAACATCGGCTGTCACACGTTTATTGTCTAGCAGAGTTAGTATGCAGTTCCTGGTGCTGTCCACCTGCCACTGTCACATGGGTCCTGAGCTGACACTGGATTGGCAGTTCTTAGCTTCTGGCTGTAGATTGCATTATGGGAAATATGCAGAGGAGCAGGCTTGTGGAAGTCGAGGAAGGAATGAACGTAGAGAGGCTGGTGGGTGTGTCATGGCTTAGGAGCAACCTGATTGGCTGCCATCTGTCTGCCTGTCTGTGCCTGCTGTACAGGTGCTGGAGTTCTGCACAGCAAGTGTAGACAGGCAGACACAGGACAACTCTGTTGAGTCACATGTGCCCCCCAAGATGATACATGACTCACCAACCACGTCAATGTGGCACCTCCCCCAACAGCAGCCCTGTGTGGTAACCACAGTGGCCAAAAGGTGGCGCAAGGGTTAAGAAACTCTACATTTAACTGTGTGCAACCTTTCACACCAAAAACAGCTCCGGAAACTACAGAAAGAACTCAGACTATAAAGCAAGTATCAACTTCTGGTTAAGCTGGTTAATGATGCAAATTACTGTCAGATGTGTGGGCTGTTTATCAACCCTAAAGAAACTTATCTAAAGAGGATAACATTTCTCAAATTGTTCTGTTATGTTGTTGATTCAATATATCAAGAGCTGACTTGCTGACTTTTATGAGCAATTTAACGTTTCACATAGATTCCGTTTAGATTTTAGTCCGTTAGCTCCATCAGCTTAATGCCACTGACGTTACAACCAAAGCAAGGAGGTGGATTTTTTGGATCCTCTCAGGTGAATGTACACATCTCGGTGACCATTATCCTTCTCACCCTGTTAAGATTACTCGTGTGAAGTTTGCTATTATTTTATAACTCTGAGTTTATGGAGAATCAAAATAAAAGGGCTATATATTCTCACCTGTAAGATGGGCTGCAAAAGCATTTAGCAAATGACCAGGTTCAATGAAAACTTACAGCCAGTTCCAACTGCACCATGTGGCCCGACAGCCCAGTCATGGTGAAATGCTGCGTCCTGTCGACGAGGCAGGTTTGTCATGTGATGACCTGCCCTGGTTCAGTGGGCAGCTTTTCACTGGACCGGCGTTGATGGGTAATGAGGGGGGGGGCAGCTACTTCCTCTGGTCCCAATACTCCCCACATGCCCAGCCCCAAGGGGGGTTTCCTGTCGGGGGAGCTGTGTGTGAGCTCAGGCTCCCAGAGCGATGCTGTTGGGCACAGCCGCGGTGGAAATGCAGAGGCATCCCCGCCTGGGATACACGCCTGCTAGGCCTTCAGCCGAACCCCCACCCCCCGCCTTTTTTACAGCTGCTGAGACAATGCCATACATCAGCCCCCCAGCACGGTCTACTGGGAGTTTAGGCATTTGGGGGGGAGGGGGTCAGTTTGAAGCTGCCTTGAATCACACAAGCTCTCCTGGTCTCACTCGTCACATGGAGATGCTCATGCTGTTCTCACACACACTCACACACACTCACACACACCGGGCTGAATCATCAGCCCCCACATGCAGCCTCCAGACGCTGCCTCACACGCTGCCTCACATACAGCCCCCAGACGCTGCCTCACACGCTGCCTCACATACAGCCCCCAGACGCTGCCTCACACGCTGCCTCACATACAGCCCCCA
>JAODLD010000049.1:14934803-14950350 GCA_026781065.1 Mormyrops boulengeri
TATCGGGGTAACTTGTCGGATTTAAGGTACCACAGTTTAAATTGGCTTCATATTTCATATCACTCACATTTTGCCTAGACTACCTTAAATCCGACAAGTTACCCCGATAAGCCGGTAACCCCGCTTCGTAGTACAGGCCACTGGTCACACTAAGTCACGCCATCTTATCCTGCAGGAGTCGCCAAGAACAATAAAAGTTGCTTCAAACATGACAGCATGCAGTTCTTATGAAAGCCAGTATAATATATAACAATGAATTCATTACAATAAACTCTTTAAGAATGTGTGATTCTTAGAATATATAATATGTCAGTTTCGGTGCTTGTTTGTTAAACTCTTCATAGTGCTAAGAGCAAGTTTATGCCTCTTGGTAGTAAATCCATATCCACGGTTACAGAATAAAGAGTGCATACACCTCTAAGAGCGGTTAACTGTGATATTGACACCGTTAGGTGCTAGTAGAGGTGCTAAGAGAAGTAATAATACAGGTTCTTGGAGCAGTGCTAATAGAGACATTAATAGTGATGCTAAGAGACGCTAATAGAGACACTAATAGTGATGCTAAGAGAGATGGAGACACTAATAGTGATGCTAAGAGAGATGCTACAGCCAGCAGAGTTAGGTTTGACAGTTCACCTGACAGGAAATTGACTGTGGCATCTATACAACCCCGTTTCCAAAAAGGTTGGGATGCTGTGTAAAATGTGAATAAAAACAGAATGCAATGATTCACAAATAATATAAACCCATATTTCATTGAAAATAGAACAAAGACAATATAACAATTTTGGAATGGAGAAATTCTATTGTTATATGACCAATATATGGTGAATTTGATGCCAGCAACACGTCTCAAAGTCGGGACAAGGGCGACAAAAAATTGCAAGTTGCGTGATGCTAAAACAAAATACCTGGTTGAATAGCTCACAACAAATTAGGTTAATTGGTAACAGGTCAGTAAGATACTTGGGTATAAAAAGAGCCTCCCAGAGAAGCAGAGTCTCTGTGCAGTGAAGATGGGGAGAGGGTCATCACCCTGTGAAAGACTGTGCAGTGAAGATGGGGAGAGGGTCATCACTCTGTGAAAGACTGTGCAGTGAAGATGGGGAGAGGGTCATCACTCTGTGAAAGACTGCACGGGCAAATAGTGTGACGATCTAAGAATAATGTTCTTCACTGTAATATTGCAAAGAATTTGGGAATTATCATCATGTACGGTACATAATATCATTAGAAGATTCAGAGAATCTGGAGAAATCCCTATACACAAGGGACAAGGCTGAAAACCAGTATTGGATAGCCGTTATCTTAGAGTCCTCAGGCAGCACTGCATTAAAAACCTAAACTTTTCAATGTGATTTACATTTGGTTTATTTAGCATTTTTGTGCGAAGTGAAGCAAATAGCACACAATCATAATAAAGAGAGACACAAGACAAACTAATCTAACTTAAATAAGGGACATGTTAGTCTGGGAGAGACAGACTACAAGATGGACACTAGGTGCTCAGGGAAATGACTGAAGAAATCTTAAAGGGGCAGTTGACCCCAAAAACTGAAAAAAGATGCATTTCAGAGGGGCTTTAGTGCTATGTATCCATATAGGGTATTCTGCTGGGAGTCGCACTCCATATGATATGAGCACGAGTACCCCGGCGTTATCTTCTGCGCAGTGATACGACTGCTATGTGGAGTTCGGCAGCAGAAAATAGTTCCTACGTTAAACTGCTCTCTGCAGATTATCTCCAATAACGCTGTCATGATTTCTGATAAGAGACACTGCTGTTGAATTTTTCAAATGTATTTTTCTGGCCCTTTAATTACCACAGAACATCTCCAAAACAAGGCATTTCCCAGCAGTGACCTAGATGGATAGACAGCACTAAACTCCATCTAAAACATCTTTTTTAAAATTTTTGGGCGAACTGTCCCTTTAATTAAGGATAATTCAATGCTTATTTGTGTTAATCTGAGAGACATGATCTCAGTCTGCGTCCCGCACTACAGGTAGAAAAATATACATTGGAACTACAAAGATAATCCCAGTTCTCACATGTGACATACATCACAGTTCTGGGCACAGTGTTACATCCAAGGCTGACGAATCACTTTTGCATTCAAACATGTATAAAGGTAAGAAAAACCTGAATTCTGCATCATTTAAATTTGTAAGAATGAGCAGCAAGTCTCGTACACTGTGTGTTTTTCTTCCCCACAGAAATGGGGTCAAATTCAGGATTCGACGCTAAGCTTCCTGCTCTGTTGGCCGCGCCTCAGTGCCGAGCCGCTTTGCAGATCTTGTCGTAAACCTCGGGAAATGCAGTCTTGCAGTCCAGCTTCTCCCTCAGCTTATGGTAGAGGGAGCCATCAAACATTTCCCAGAATTCTTGGCGGTCCATATACACATCCGCATACAGCATCTGGAATCTAAGAGTGGGAAAACCACAACATTTTGGTCCATCTCGGGGGCTGTTTTCAACATGGGGACTGCAAAACAGTCACTGGGCTCTGCGGGGATGTCTCAGAAATGCTGGTATTGTCTGGTTAAAAAAAAAATAGTGAAGCACCCCCCCCCCTTATTTAGTTATGTGATCATACACTAGTGGTAGGAGGCTCCAAGCTCTGCCCTATTTTCACCTGGAGTCCCAGTTTTAAGAAGGGCTGAAAACCCCTCATGTAATGGTGCTTAAATTTGTGTGACATCACTGGAAAGTAAAATACCACATTCTAGTGACAGTCATGTGGTCCCTACGAGCCTCTTACCCGTGAACCTCTCTCACAAACTTCTCCAGCTGCCTGGTGGAGGCTTGGGCCTCAAAGTGCTTCACCCGGGGCTCCCCGTAAGCGCCGACGTCGACGTACAGCTCGTCCTCATCCCCTTTGGGGTGCACCATCCCAGGCTGACTGGGCAGCACGAAGGGGCAGAGCCACATGGGGTACACCTGGCAAAGCGTGTGCACAGGCCCACACAGAGACAGGCCCATACAGAGACACACATAGTCCATGTATTCATATCACTGTAGGGACTCATTAAACCGTAACCCCTACCCAGCTTTAACTTAACCTTAAGTAATGAAATAAAATACAAGACTTCTGGTTATTTGAGTTTTTTTGATTTCATTCACAGGTTTTTATGAAACTGAGGCATATATTGTAGGGACCTGGAAATATCACCCCCCGTGCTAAAAAGTAAAAGGTTTTACAACATCATGGGGCCATTTGGTACCCGCAACGTAGTAAATACAAAGCCGCATGCACACACACACACACGCAGGTCAGCACCCCCCCCGGCCCCGCCCCCAGAGACTCGCAAAGCCTTACATGGATGTTGCTGTGGAAATGGTCAATGGCCTTCTCCAGGTGCTTCATGGGAACCAGCATGTCCTGGACCACGTGGTGCTGCTCGTACAGCTTGCGGATGGTCTCCCCCTGCGTCAGTTTCAGCAGGGAGATTTTGGGAGGCACCATCCAGCCAAAGAGATATCGAAAGATGGGGTTGTTCCCGAATGGGATAATGTCCTAGGGCAGGGGGAATGTAACCTTATCAGGGAGAAATAGTGCTTGTACACTCCTCATACACTCCATATGCACCCCTCACCCCTCATATTTCAAGCTTCTCGATCCAGGAACAGCTACAATCACAAAGACTTTAAATTTCAGAATTCTAGCCAATTTCAACCAGTAGTAAATCTGACACCCATCAAATTACCAGAATGCATGCAACTCTTAATTTACTTATTGCCGAAAATCGAGTGACTTAAGTCATGACAGATTATGTTGCAGATAATTGCAGAAATTTTGGGAGGAGAAAGGAAAATGGATGATATTGCAGCTGATCTGAACTGTTTAAGTTGTGAGGTTCAGCAAGAGACTATGGGCCTCCTGTCCCAACACTGACTGTCGCGGTGACAGCTGCATCGGGGAGAGCTGTGAGTGATGCCCGTTTGATGCCTGCAGTACCTGTAACTCCCAGAAGATACTGCGGGTGTGTCTGTGGTAGTAGTGCCTCAGGGGGATGTACTCCACAGCGCCACGGCCCTCCCGCAGGAAGCCCTCCACGTGCTTGAAGAACCACGGCTTGTAATAGTGGCCGATGCGGTTCACCTGGGGAAGACGGGATGGAAGACGGGGTGATGCCTGCTGGAAGCTTCCTCATGCAGCATGTTCAGCTTTGGAGCACCAAGGTGAGTGAGACCAATAGCGAAAGATTAATAAACTGTCTTGAAGTCGACTCATTGGGAAAAATAGCAGGAACATTGAGGTGGCAACCAGAACAAATGAGATGGGCGTTGATGCGAATCACCGACGGGGCCGGATCCGGGGGCCGGCCCACCTTGTCTGGCTCGGCCTCGTCCGTCATGATTCCCGTCATGATGACGGCTTCATCCTGGGAGAAGAGCAGCCCCTCCACGAACTGGTTCTCCTTGTCGGCGGACTCCTGGGCGAAGCGTTGGCAGATGACACTGCTGCCTCTAATTGGCATGTAGCTGAGCTTCACCCAGGCCCGCGCCGGGATGATGCGGATGTCGGCGGCAACCAGGAATCCCAGAGTGCCGCAGGACCACGGAACGGCGTAGTACAGGTCGGAGTTCTCTTTCTGTGATAGCCGAGGGGGGGGACGGGTCAGGCAGGCCATGATACATCGGAGCCAAATTCTGGATACATTCCTGGGTTACATCAACCAAAAAGAGTGGAGCAAGGGTGCCCCCTGGTGGGGATGCCAGTCCATGGCAGGGCACAACCTCACAGAGATGCCCATTCACCTGAGCACATGGCAACAGTAGCTAATGTACAAGAAGTTATGTATCTATGAAAATGCAAAGCCTTAAACGCAAAAAGGAATTCCATCAAAACTGCACCACATACAACTCAAAACGTGCTCCAATTCTTGTAGTTTTCCAATGTAATGTAACAACATCCTGTAACACACACACCCACACATGATGAGACCACAAGAGGCCTGGCAAAGCTACAGGCACCTCTGGGGACACCAAAAAAAGGACCCACTGTGCCCAAGTGACAGCAAGCACCTCAGTGGAGATGACAGGACAGTCTCAGACACGGAAACATCGTATAAGTTCACACGCAGATCGCTGACACACGTACACACATGACACATGTGCTTGTGACGAGAGGGACTCACGGCGGTGCAGCGAACCAGGCTCCCGTCAGCCAGCACCAGCTCATAGGCGACACAGATGTGCTGGAAGAGGCCATAGATATGGGAGGACGACTCGATGCCTGTTCCCATTATCAGGCCCCCTGAAAAGCACATGGAGCTGTGATGTCACATGGACCTCAAAAAAATAACATCCACTGTACATCATTTAAGTTCAGTATTACTTGAAGAAGGACATGCGCAAGCTAAGTTTCTGGGTGTTTAGCAAACCCTCGGGACACATCTGCCGGGGCGTACCCACAGTGAGGTCGTCAAGCTCAGGCAGCACAGGCAGGGTCCAGCCAATAGAGTTAAGGAGAGCGGTCACCTGACCCATGTTCACCAGAGGTTCCACACGCACTACCTGTTTTGAAGCAACAGTGAAGCGGGGAAGCACAGTATTAACGGAGATCGGCTTGCTTTGGTTACTTTACTCCAGCGAGTGAGTAAACAGAGCGAAGGCTGGACATACGCACTTCTGGAGGCCTCACCTGTCGCTTAGTGTCCACCTCCAGGATGTCCATGAGGTTAATCATGATGTTCTTATGAGTCTTCTTGTACTTGCCCACCCTCAGCGAGACGGTGAGCCAGCCTGGGCGGCCTGTGCACATGTACGTCTTTCCGCCTTCCTTTCTCCACTCTCGAACCTACCGCCAAGGGCCAAAGATTCACAAAAATAAAGATGACAACTCAACCATTTTGTCATAAAATATTTTTATTCCAAGTTGGATTCACAAAATATTGAACACAGAAACCAGAACACTTCTGTCCCCATACTTTACTGTGTGAGGCTGCTCAAACCAGACGCACACAGAACCAAACCAAGCCAAAAACCCAGACGAGGCATCAGACTTGGCAGAACCAAACTCATCCGGCCCAAACTGATCTGATTTTGAAATACAGTCACCCTGGAGCACCGGCTCACTGAACCATGAGCCACAAACCCGCCCAAGGTGTACATGAGCTTGATGAACACACCCATATCACACCTGCTCTGTTGTGATTTGCTTACCGAGGGCACAAACAATACACACACTGCCATTATGAAAAAAGAATTTCAAACATACTGTTTTGCTTATCATACCGGAAGACGGTCTTTGCTTATGATCAGCCATGAAAACGTGTTCAGACACACAGCAGCCTGACCATAACATCACCACTTCAGTCTTCTCGGATCCCTTACTTGTCTCTGTATGTCGCGGACACGCTGGTCGTGCTGCTTCGGAGCGGAGCACATCTTGAAAATGAGCCAGGCTCGGACATAGTAATACACATCGAAGATCACGGACAAGGGCAGCAGGAACAGGCACACGAATATCCACCTTTGGTGAATGATCACGTAGTCCAGCCCCTTAACTTTAACCCAGAGCAGAAACACTACGATTAGCCCGCCTAGATATAAAACCGGACCCATTTCCCCCTAATTACTGCAACGTTTCTTCTGCGTTAATACTGAATCGATCCTGCAAGGTTGAAGTCCAATGCTGGCAGATATTTAGGAAATATCTTGATATGCTAGTTATACTCCTCTGGGCGTAAGTGCATGCACGTCCTTTCAGCTGGTCCCATCCGGAGTCAAAATAACCTGATCTCAGAACAGCATTAAATAATTCTTCACGGTCTTCGAGACGCTGCTGCAGACTTCGGCCACTGAACAAGTACCCTTCGCAGAGATGAGCACGCCTCCTCCTGCGTGTGGCAGCTCGCCCCGCCCCCAGAAGTGCCGATTGGCACAGACGTCACCAATCTCATCAGCGCCCGGTCGCGCGCCTGCAGCTCTCCTCCAATAGAAAATGGGAAAAGCGTCACACCATTCACCGGCCACACAACAGATAGATAAAGGCGACGCTTACGGAGAACGACACACTGCGCACAGATCAATCAGTTATCGCCGCACATCGCTTTTTTATTACGTAAATTCTTCCAAGCACCTTCTGTTCCGGTGAAAAGTCAATTTACTTTTAAATTTACGTTTTAATCCTTTAAAGCTAAGCATAACAGAATAGATGGATAGCTGGATGACTAGACGAATATTTAATCAGCTTCTCTAGTCTAATGCCATACAGGAAAACATATCAGTGTTAATTTTCCAAAGGATTAATACAAGAAAACAAAATAAGTCAGAAAAAACCCAATCTTTGTAAAAGGCTGTGCATTCCAGTTTATTTATCAAAGATTACCATAACCAAACTGCTGTACAAATTAAAACTGTCTGACATGCATTACATGATTCCGAACCCCAAGTTCCAGCAGGAAATGAATGTCCAAATCAAGAAAATTACACTGAATAAAAACCCGTATTGATGCCTATTCCCACCTCACCCCAGTTAAAATCAGAAAGGATTGACTGACACCTTCTCAGACAGTTGTGGTCACCAGAGGAACGGGGGGGCTCCGCAGTTTAAGATGCTTCTAAAAGTGCCTGCAATCAGCTGCACCGAGAAAGGGAAATGATGTCCTTGGCAAAATTGTCACATTGAGAGATTTTCCGATTGTATGTTGTTTTATTTTTCTAAACACATCAGCTTGTCATCCACATAAATCCTCTGGAAACAAAAGGTGTCAGAGACAGGGGGGGAAAAGTATCATCATCAGTCCCTTATATAGAAGGCATACGGAGCGACGAGCTAAGACGTCTTCTGCCCTGTTCACACACTCACCTTCAGCTGTAATTGCGTTACTATTCTATCAGGTACACTGTGCAACTGTAAAGGAACTGGATTTTTATTTATTTTTTTGTAAAAGTTGCATATCAAGATGGTTTCCCACAAATTCCTCACTAGGTTTACCAATAAACTGATGTTTAAGAGGTGAAGCTTTGGAAATCACAATTACACACAAAGGCATATGCACAAAAAAAAAATAAATCTGAAAACATTCAGTTTGAGAGGGAGAGAGAGCGAGCGAGCGAGAATCACTTAGTCATGAGGTGAATTAAAGCCACAGGCATCCAAGTGCAGTGGGTAAAGTCACCCCCTGGACAGCTGCTTCCATAACAAAACATCAGCAGAATCGAATGCTTACATCCCTACTCAATGTTCATATAGTTCAGTGCATCAATCACCCCACTACTCTCCCTCACAGAAGGATCAGCAGGTTACTATTCCTCTGAAGGTGCTGAGCCGTGCCACATGTGCCGCCCAAGCCACCTTAAGTGTGGCTTCAATATTAAAAGGCGACCAGGTCCCGCCTTCCTTTGCTAACAAACACCAATCACAGGCAGCTGTGTGGTACTGCCGAAGGGCACCCCGGAAACCCCCACATATCTGTCACTCATTCTCCCTGCTGTGCTTTTCAGCACTAATGACGACCTAAGGGAGGGGAGGTTACATCACCAAGCCATCTTACTGTCAGGAAGGCTAAGGTGAAAGATCTGTTCAGTGGGTTCCAGGCAAAAATCAACTAATTAAAAAAGGTTCTCTCTCGGTCTCTCTCCCTTCAACTTTGTGCACATAGGTGTGAAGATAAGGCAGATGAAGCTGCAACATTAACACACTAAAGCTGGCCCGCCCACTAACCTTGTAGGCTCAGCAAAAGGACCCCCCCTCTGAACATCCTTCCGACGGTGACGGACAGGCTGTGTCAAAAGCCCCTGCATCGGCATCTCTCGAGGGGTAAAGGGACCCGAGGGAGAGGCGGGCTGTCACAGGCCACTCCATAGCCTGGACATCCCTTGGGAAAGTCACATGATCTCCAAACAAGTTGACACAGCAAACACGGACGCAGGAAGGGTACTTGCATGGGAGTCCATAGCGTGAGGCACGCGCTCGGAAAGGAGGACACTGCGTCTGGAGAGTAGAGGACCTTTTCTAATACGTTGGCACCTATGACCTCAGTGATCTCTCCGGCTAGACTACCACCAAAAGCACACCCCTGCTCCAATCCCATAAGGCATTGCAAACGAAAGTTCCTATAGGCAGTCTGAAGATTTCACAACTGAAATCACGACAGTAAAATCAAGGGTGATGGATGCTCCAGCAAACGGCCGCCACACCGGCTTTCGTGTTGGGTGACGCGGCCTCTTCGCAGGCCACCGGATGCTCTCAGCTGCGTTTACGCACCTTCAGACTGTCCGCCGGGTTCAGTCCGGCTCCAAGCCGACCCAGGCTCCCAAGATCTCCTGTGTTTCTGCGAGACACTGTCAACGTGTCCGAAGCAGAGGCCCGGCCAGGCGGCTGACTTACAGTTTATGTTCCAAAACACCTGAAGTTAATATAGCACCTCAATCACCTCCCTACTGGACCTGGGTTTGTCACACAGCGAATCTGTTTGCAAGCCTCTGCTCTCATACAAATTAAACAATATTAAAAAAAAAGGCATCTTACTCCCAGAAGGACACCAGCCAAAGTTGCTTTCATCAGATATAGACTAAAATTGACCTTAAAGTGCATAAGAACAGGATTAGTAATTATATTTGTCTTAACATTCACAAACATTGGTGGGTCCCTCCTGGAGAAGATCACACAAGTATTTTTTCCATAAATCAACTCAGAAGAAAATAGGATCTTTAAAATATGTAACATTTGAAATTAGAGCTATAGAACAAATCTTTACAGCATTTGGAATATCTCCCATTTAATTACATTGGCAAATACCAAGTTTAATGAAATAATAATAAAAAAAAAAAAAACAAAATAAAACGCAATACTTGATTTCTGAACTAATTAAACCTTTTGCTCATGGGTGGATTTAGTCCATGAATTGTTTTATTATATAATAAAACTTTTTAGCCCCTTAGTGATGATCAGCTTAGATAAAAAATATATATATATAAATTTGAGGCCAGTGACTGTATTTGAGCAGGGCGACCCCTGCTGGCCACAGCCAGAAGGGAGGTGTCCTTTGCCGGCGTGGTGTCTCCTAGCGCCCAATGGGAAGGAAACATCCTGACCAGTAACGTCAGTCCCACACAGACCCCTCGTGTCTTCTTGAACTCAGTATGAAGATGCCTCTTGTCCAACCAGGATTGCCAAGTGCCTCCTGTAGGGGGCGCTCCCCCATTGCTGGTAGATATTATTAGGGGTCCACGTCTTCCAGGTCACTCTTGGAGTCTCCTAACATCATGGGAGATTCTGAGCCCTAAGATGAGACACAGGAATTGCCCTTCTCATCAAAGGTTTACATAAACATACGGTAACAGGTTCCAAATGCCTGCATAATCATTTTAAGTGAAGTTCATTTCTTCATATTCCAGGTGATGTTCCTCAGTGCTCTGCTGGCCACCATGGCTTTAATTCACATCAAACACAGGGCACCTCTGCCCATGAGTCCTGCAATCCTGCTGGCCCTGACACCAAGTCTACAGGTCAGCGGAAACCAAATCAGCTCCACGGGACAGTACCTGTCTCAGGCTGCGCTCGGCGTTCTCGTTGGCGGGGCTGCCGTCGGAGCCGTTGCTGCTGCCCGACTGCTCCTTTTCGTTCAGGAGAGCCGTGGCGTAGGCCAGCGTGTCCTGAGGGGGGCGGAAAAACAGCCTGTCACCAGCTGTGGAAACAAAGGTCTGAAAACGTGAGAGCGATGTGCTCTTCTGAGTGCTCCACATCAACTGGCTTAGACAAAGCAGAAGTCCATTACAGTAAGCTACCAGTGGGGGGGCCATCCATCCATCCATCCATCCGAGGGTCCGGGAAAGCGGCCTCGCAGGACACAGGGATGGGGTAACTGAGTTCCTACTTATCTCTAAAGCTAACTCGCACTGCCAGTGGTCACCCAGGGTGTGGCTGTTTCCAGGTGCACAGTTGGCTACCGCAGCTCTCTGCAGACCCGGAGACCATGCGAGCGTCTGTCTGCCATCAGTAGCTCGCCCTACCTGTGCTGAGATTGTGCGCTGGAAGGTTTTGGCAGTTGACGTTTCATTTGAAACGTTGCTCTGGGGGGTCCAGTAGTGTTCTGACATCTACAACAGCAAAACAGGGGAGAGACTCTTATGCATTGCACTTGGGAAACTGAGCAGTTTTCATGCCAACTAATTCTCCATGACAGAAAGACACATGCATGGATATATAGGCGAGTACGTTTGGGGGTCAGCCAGCGCCCAGCTCTCCTGCAGCAATTGGTGTTGAGGCCCTTGCTCAAAGTCCCAATGAAACCAGGCAGGGATTTCGCAATATCACGATAAAAAAAAAAAACAAAAAAAAAAAAACATTGGAAAACCATGGAGGAAATGTGACGATATCTACTAGGATCCACATGGTTATTTCAGGAACACAGCTGCATTCTATTATCTCTGTCAAAAAACTGCATTGTTTTTGTTTGAACAGCAGAGGGGACAATCTTACTAAGAACACCGATGTTCTACTGTGAGAGCCAGCTGCTGCTATAGATTATTTTTATTATACCATTTTATTCTATAAAATGACTGCGAGAATCACCTAGTAACCGCTTCAACCGAACGGGCCGAACTCTGACTTGACTTGACTTGACGTTGTAGATGACTTGATGAGAACTCTGACTGACTGACTGACTGACATTCGTTCACGAATCAGACATCACCATCGTTCAATTGGATAGCTTGGATAGCTGTTTTTGCATACAAGTAGCGTTTCTCACTAAGACTAGTTCGCATAGTGCTTTTCTATCCGACTGAAAATCGTGCAAAAACAAATATGATTTCAGTGTGTATTGGACTTGGGTACTAATTAGGGGTGCAAAGATATACTCGGCACATGAGACGAGACTCGATATTGGGCTCACGAGAACGAGACGATATTTTAACAATATTTTAAGGAAAACTCCATATATTACTGGAAAGCAGCCTTTTATTTGATTAATTTGAAAGACAAAAAATGCTACATACTGCCGATGTATGCATGGTGAAATGTGTTCAATAATCACCATCATCATATGCGGGAAAGAACAGAACAAATATCTAGAACCATAAAATATTTCACCACAAACTCAAATGACAGGCTTCTCTCCTATTCGACTTCTCAATTGATCATAAAATAGAATATAAATAAAACAATAATAATAACAAACAGAAAACTTTTTAAAAATGTTTTCTTCACCGGTGTAGTGGATTTAAGTAAAGAGCGATGATGGTGCTGGAAATGGCTTTGCATAGTAGTAGCGTTAGCCGCTGTCACGCTGTGTACGGCATTATTTTCCTACAGTGCTTACAGATGGTTCGTGTTTTGTCTGTCACCCTTTCACCGTTTATATACACGGGATCTCGTTGCAACCCCTAGTACTAATATATCAATCTTGTTAGAACAGATTCACAGTGTGACTGCCAAAGACAATTCATGCCATTTTTTGTACGTTTAGGTCATTCTAGCTAATTTTGTTTTGCTAAAGGAAAGCAGAATCATTTTAATTTAAAAGGAAAACAAAATATTATTTGAATACAAAATGAAACATTAATAAAATTACATTTTTTCCAAGTAATAGGCTCTATTCATCTTTTAATATCGTGATAATTATTGCATGAGTACCATGAGTTTTCTGTATTGTTACTTCCCTAGTAACAGGATTACTTAGCTGGCTATGGGATTCATCTCATCACATTCTGGATACAAGCCCAGACTGGACTAGAAGCTGAGAAGCAGGGTAGAGCACACAGAAGCAACAGGGCAAACACACTTTTACCTTTTTCTGCAGCCACTGCACTGCCCAGCTCCAGTGGCCTGACAGCTCTTTGAAGTAATCCTTGGCTGGGGCACATCTGAGAAGACAGAGCACAGTGACCTTCAGGGAGCATCTCCACTTAGGGATAGGTTTCAAAGGCCCAGGAGAGCCCAGGTGCAGAGCAGGAAATATTGATCGTAGAAGGTAGGGTCTCACTTTTGAGCCAGGGTGACTAGGAACTTCACGCACTGATAGCAGCGGCTGCTGTCGATGTTGTTGCTCTGGTGCATTCGAGCTGGGGGTGGGGGTGGGGGGTGGGTAGTGAACGGGAGACAGAGGGCCTTCAGCATTGGGGAGCACGTTCAACGTCACCATAAAACAGAAACTAAGGTTTACGCTTTAAAAATGCAAAACCTACATCAGGCTGAAGAACATATGGGTGGAGAAACAGACACCGACAGACCGGGCTGCCCTCTATACGTACCCAAAAGCCCTTTGTCAGACTCAAAGGCATACTTCAGCCTCTGTGACTGCAGGGGGTCCTCCACCATCTAACAAACCAAAGTCAGTTACTAGGATATACAAGAGCAATTTCTATCAGTGAGAGCAGCCATAAGAGAGGAACAGATCCAAAGGACCAGCAGGGGGACTGAAGCATCCACTTTTACAGAAACCAGGGGCTGGTCGGGCTGAGACAAGAATCAGTACCAGCCTGAAAAGAGTAGCCAGGCAGGAAATAATTCCTGATACTGACCAGG
Source organism: Mormyrops boulengeri (assembly GCA_026781065.1). Taxonomy (NCBI): domain Eukaryota; kingdom Metazoa; phylum Chordata; class Actinopteri; order Osteoglossiformes; family Mormyridae; genus Mormyrops; species Mormyrops boulengeri. The sequence continues at coordinate 14,948,285 of JAODLD010000049.1, forward strand.
ATCTCCAGCAGCATCTGGAAGACATTCTTCAGCTCGTGGGGAGGTGCCATCTCCAGCTGGTTCTGATGGCAGAGGCAGTAGGGGATGGAATGAGGAGAAGATTTCAGGGTTAAAAAGCGACCACTGGGCCTCTGAACGTCACAGAGAATGGACCAGGTTCCTGAAAGCGCTCGGGTCGGTGGGGGAGCCGATTGTACCTTTAGCGATTGCAACACGCCCAGAGAGAAGGGCTCATTGCAGAAGCAGCAGTAGTTGATCATCTCGATAAGGAAGGAGAGCGGCCCGGACAGCTCACGCATGGCGAACATGACCTGAGGCATCGGGTGAGGGGGTGGACATGAGGACACATGAGAGCCTCCCAAGGGCGGCGTGCTAACAGCAATGGCGGCCAACACACTACCTCCAGCAGGTAGGGCTGCCCCTCTGGCTTGAAGAGCAGTGCCTCGATGTCAGCGTGCAGTGGCAGGAGGGGGCCGGGGCAGGAGACGCCGCTGCTGGCAGACAGCTTGTGGGGACCCGGGGCTGTGTTGGCGGGAGGGTAATGATATAGGTAACAATGATGAAGCGCCAACACCAACGGGACATGGGCCACCAAAACTGCTACTAAACCCAACTGCACTGGGCATTATTGAAAGGCAGCACTAACAGGACTACAGGCAAGGGAGGCTTTTCAGAAATGTACTGACCCACTGTCCTGTGTTTGGAAAGGTCCGAGTGGAGCACCAGCAGGGCTAGGCAGTTATGGAGATGGAGGAACTCACGGGCCTGGGCAGAACTCCATCGCCGGTTCTGTGTGGTGATAGAGGAAAAGGCTGAGTGACCAGGAGCAGTGGGCCTGTCTGCTGAGAGAGGCCCCGCCCACGCCAAGAGGCCCCGCCCAGCACCCCACATCTACCTGGTTGTTCTGCCTGTGAGGCCCCAGCAGGAAGACGAGCATTCGGCGGTAGGCAGCATGCTTCAGCAGGAGCTGACACGGCCCGTAACCCTGGAGGCACACAGACACCATGGGGGATCCTAATACAGCTGAATGCAGCAGCGATGAAGCTATACTGCAGATGCCTGCTCGCAGTGTCAGCATCCTGAAACGCCACACTGACAGGCGGCCTCACTCACCCTCTGTAAGAAGTTACTGAACAACGAGAAGTACTGTGAGCAGTTCTTGCAGTTCTCTGGGACGTCCTTGTCCAGCAGGGACAGCAGCACATCCAGCAGCGTGTCTAGGCCCTTGTCCTGGAAGTGGAGGGCGCTCTCCAGTGTCTTCTCCAGGATAGTGGCCACCACGACACGGACCTCCCGCACGCTGGACTCCAGCAGGCAGACCCTGGGGCAGACAGAGAAGGAAAGATGGCCGATGAGTGCTCAACATATACATGGGATCTCCTTCAGGACACCTGGAAGAGCATCCCAGGAGGCCATCTAATGAGCCTGGCATAGAGGAGACGGTAGGGTCAGCCAGTCCCTGGAGCATTTGGGGTTAAGGGCCTTGCTCAAGGCCCAAAAGTGGGATCACTCTGCCAAACCAAGGATTTGAACCTGCAACCTTCTGAGTCCCAACCCACGCAGCTGTCCTCCCCAAAAACAAATTATTTCCTTGTTTCTCAGTCAGCGCATTATTCCACGTTATTTTATAGCTCTGATGTCTTTTTCTAATATGTAAGAAATAGTACAAATAAACATTTCTGTGGGTAGGTGTCTCCAAATTTTTGATTGGTACTGTAGATATTTTAATAATTTTTACAAACAGCCATTATTCTACATTATTCATCCAAAGCAAAAGTACTTCAGAGCAGCATTAGTCCTGCCGATCCTCTCTGAAGGTTCCAGTCTCAGGCTTCAGAGTCACAAAAAGCCCGGGCAAAGCAACCCCCCCCCCCTTCATGACTTACTTGCTGATCTCACGCCCTTCTGGGCTCACTAGGTACTGCACCATCCACTGGCAGGCCTCGCTGCTCTTGGAGAGAAGCACCTCGACCGTGGCTATCCACTCGTCCGTGTCAACCCTGAAGGTCACACAGAGGTCACATACTGAGGCAACTGACAACCGCAGACTTCATGCTCGAATTTCA
>JAODLD010000049.1:14955849-14967387 GCA_026781065.1 Mormyrops boulengeri
TTTTACGGGGTTTCTGCTGACTGGCTGCTCTGTGGCCAATCAGATCGTAGTGGTGGTGGGGCCAAGCAACCAGCGGAGGCTTGGCCCCACCTCCACTACGATCGGATTTGTTCTCTCTCTGAGCCAATCATTTTTTCTTCTGCTCCAAGAACATTTTTGTGTAAAGAAAAGAGTTTTACTTTTTTGTGCAAGTAAAACTCCCACGAGCTGTCATGGCAACCAACCTTTAAATGTAAAACACACCCCAGCAGCAATTACAGAGCTATGAGGGGAGGGAAATCTCTGGGTGTCCAAGGTAAGCTGGGTCCTGAAGGCTCCCAGATGTGATAGGAAAGTCCCCAGTAATATATGACCCCTGCTCTGCTGAGGATGCGCCTCTGACCTCTGGTTAATGCCCCTCATGACGCTGGTTGGGGACCACAGGGGCAGCTGAGCCGTCAGGATAACATTCAGGAGGAAGAGATTGGGCTTCTGCAGGTCTGGGTAGGCCGAGGTGTCAGTCTGGCTCAGTGTGTAGAGCTGGTCGCAGGCCACACGCCGGATCTGGGACAGGCAGCGACGGGGAGAATAGCGAAACGATGCATCAACATTCAATTTCTGAAACCAAACTTTACAAGTGCATGAGAAAGTAGAGTACAGCTGCCTCATTTCCAAATGAAAAGGCATACCTCTCCACTCGGGGAGCCAAGCAGTAGGTCGATGATGAAGTCATTCACGCTGGGTAAGGTGTAAAAGGAGCCTAAAAGGTGAGCAGAGAGAGCGAGCTTACAGAGAAGGCCGGGCACTCGCGAGTCACACATGCTGAGCATCTGAGGCTACAATCAGTGCTACACTAAAGGGAGCGCAGGACTCACAGAGCTGCTGGCTGCGCAGCTGCAGGCAGGTGACAAGCAGCGACAGCGCCTCCCGGGCGATGATGGTGTCTTTGATGGACACGCACGGCTGCTTGACGCAGATGCCGGCGTGCAGGCTGGTGGCTTCCCCTTCGCTGCTGGAGCTGCAGTTGCTGCCTGTGGGCAAGGCGGATGCAAGACGACTTCATAACTACACGTAAGAATAAACATGTAAAAGCAGCTACAACTGATTATATTTATACTCGTGCTCATACTTCTGCAAATGGCAAATAAAACATCATCATCATCATCCATCATTCTAAAGGCAATACACGTTAATAATTCAAGCCTGCTATGCCCCCATCAGCCACAGGGGGGCAGCAGAAGTGAACCAAACGGACGAGTGACACAGCACCTGTGCTGCTAAGCCGGCTGCGGATCCCTGCGGGTTGCAGGGAGCTGGCGGTCTCCCTGATTGGCTGGCTGCTGCCCACCAGGTCCAGGCGGCCTGCGGCCGCCGCCCACGTCAGCCGCATGAAGCAGGCCACCGTGGAAGTGAAATCACTGACCTCCATGGTCTGGCCAGGCAGGACAAGCAGAACAAGAAGAGAAGAGGGGATCATCTCTGCGCCACCAGAACTAAAGCAGGTTCACAATCATGTCAAGGCGGCTCCTAGCGCCTGACTTGTCTACATAGCAGGTTTTATGACATGCTGAGTAACTAAACTAAAGGCAGCCTTTTAAATCAGTTAATTACCTAACCAGGAAAATCCTTCCTTCATAATCACTTACTAAATAGATAAGTTCCAAAGCCCAGCTACTACAGAGCAGTGGCAGGCTTCACGCTACACCATCACCGCGGAGACGGGGCGGGACGCACCTGGATAGCCACACGAGCAGCAGGGATGATCTCCTCTACGCGGATGGATGAGCGCTCGGACAGCGACACCTGCCGGTAGGAGGCCTTCTCCGGGGTGCCGCACAGCGACAGCTGCCGGCCGGCCTGCCGGCTCGCGTTGCGGAAGGGCCGCGACGACAGTGCATCCAGACCCTCCTTGGCCAGCTCGTCGTCCAGGATGCTAGGCATAGTCTGCCCAACCAGGAGGAACCTGCAGGTGGAGCCAGAGAGTTCACAACTACATCCAGGAGCTGCTCGTGGGGGTTTGAGAGCGTGACGAAACCTTTACCGTGCAAGCTGAAGGCAGATGGAGTAAACGCCCTGTCTGGTCTCATAGTCTACCTCTGATGGTATAGAGTCCTTCTGCATCACATTCACCACCAGGCTGGACAGACATACAGACACAAAGCAATTATATCACCCTCAAACTCATCTCCCCTCTGCAACAGATAACTCTGCTTCAATAATGTGATCCAAGCAGGAAAGTCTCAGTGTGTTTATACACTGAGGCCTACCTGAGGCCTCCCGCTTTGAGGAAGTTCTCGCAGAAGGACTTGACGCTGGTCTTAGCCATCTCATCATCAGACGTAGGCATCAGTTTGGAGCTCAGTACCTGTGAGGACAAGCGGTTACCCCGAGTCTGACTTTATGGGTGGCACCGGGGACAGAAGCAGGGAATAGGTACCTCCAAGTTGTAGAGAACCCTGAAGGTGGACATTCCTGGTGCAGAGGAGCGAAACAGGGACTCCAGGATGGAGGCCGCGCTCTGCTGGTGCTGCTGTTTGGAGGACAGAGACGGGGACTTGGAGGTCTGGGACCCCGAGCCCAATGTAAAGAGGGTTTTCTGCGAGAAAGAGAAGCAGAGCCTTCAGCACATGGTCAGCCAACCAAGCGCATGCTGAGCGTGACATCAAAAACCACCGTCCTTGGGGGAGGGTTACGTCGAGGACATACCTGGTGGCTCCAGAGACTGGATTCTTTAGGCACAAAGTTGTCCAATGCATCCTGAACCTCGGGATCCGTAGGGATCAACAGCAGCAGCTTACGTACCCGCAAAGTTATCCTGCAAGGCAAACATCAAGATTAGGGCTCCCATGATGTACGGAACGGCCCCTTAGGGTAATGCCATTATGGCCATTATAGAGCAGTCTTTCGTATCCGGTCCTTGGGGACCCCCAGACGGCCCACGGTTTTGTTCCCTCCCAGCTCCTAGTAAACATGGACCTTCTGGGCGTTCCTGAGGACTGGGCTGAGAAACACTCTTATAGAGAAGTATTGTATCTGCCCCCCACCTGGGCTCCTCCAGGTTGGCCAGCTGGTACAGCATCTCAAACACGTTGCATACCAAAGCCATCACTACTCCAGGCAGGGACTTCTCCTGGGGAGGTGAGGGACAAAAATTGCTGTTGACAAGCTTTGGAGAGGGAATTATTTATGGGCAACTCAAGGGCGCCCCCCGGTGAGTGCGCCAACTGGTGGCTTGAGGGCGTGCCAACCTGCTCCATGGCGTAGGCCGAGTTGAAAACGCCGCTGCTGGCACTGCTGGCGCTGGCGGATGAGTCAGCCGAGCTCCCCGAGGGTGTACCCGTGCTCGAGCTCTTCACCGTCAGGCTCTGCTCGTCAGAGAAACCCAGCTGGTTCAGTAGCTTCTGGTCCCGGTTCATGGTGAGCTGCGGGGGGGGGCGGGGACACACGGCAGGGTCACTTGGCAGGTGTGATGGGCGGGGCGAGACTTGAGGCGCTCTCAAAGCCCCAACTCACCATGCTATCATTGGCAAATATCTGAACATTGTCCACAGGGCAGTTCAGATGCTCAGCTATCTTCCACCTTATGCTTCCAATGGTTTCGTTGCTATGTGCCTGGGGTTAGAAAAGTGCAAGAATACATAAATCACTAGTCCGAGAAAAATTCTGCTCTTTGGTTAATCTGTCAGATGCCGGCAGGACTGACCTCCAGAGTGAAGGTGTCTTTGGTAGATTCGTAGGTTATGTGGAGAATGACGGGATGCCCGTTGAATGAGGCTCCGTGAGGTAGAATGGTGCGAGGAACTGAATATAGGTCCTGGGGGTGAGGCAGATGCAGACAGGTGAGAGCAGAGACCTGCCAGCTGCATTTCCCAGCATTCTTAGGGAGCTTCCACCCTCTAAGGCAATGTTTCTCAAACCGGTCCTCAGGGATTCCCAGACAGTTCCTCCCAGCAAAAATGTGAGCTATCAGGCAGGGAGCAAAATTGGACTGTCTTGGGGGGGGAGGGGGGTCGGGTTGAGAAAAACTGCTCTAATTGGAGATAGGAGCATGGCAGAAAACCACAGGTATCCCATTATAATGGAAGAGTATGTTCTACTGAATGCAGGCAATCCATTCTAAAAAAATCTATTTCATACGAAGACATCGTTATTTGATAAAGTAGAAGCCAACATGCCTGGGTGTGTGTGCAAGTAGGACAGTTTTTGCAGCTTTTAAAATGGATCTGAAAACAGTCTCACGAAAGGTAACTGTACAGATTGTTCCGGCTGCAGTGGGTACAGTGGACAGCAGGTTCTGGTTAAAGCCTTGCACGTCGAATCTTATTCCCAGTCAGACATTCGAGGACTTAAAAACACTCATTTCGGTTCAGCTTATTAACCTCTCCCCCAACAGGTTAGTTTCCAGTAAAATGTGAGAATAGATTTCCAGTCAAACTGAAAAATGCTCATGCAGCAGCGCTCATATAAAAACACCAACTCAGAACATCAGATTAATAACCACAAAACCTTTGAGTCATCATCACTTAACTAGATAAGACACAGAACCTTAACCTTCAAAGTATGACTGACCTGGTGATGTCACTCCATCAGCTTAGTAACAGTGAAAAATCCCCAGAAACTGCCCCCGCCCCCCAAAACATAACCAACACAGAGAGACGCATGCCTCACCTCGATAGTAATAACATATCGCTCAGCAAGTAGCAGCAACCTTTCAATGATCACCAGCTTTGACGACCTAAGGATGACAGACAGACTTTTAGGAACCCAGTTAATTTAACAAGGCATTCATCTAATATAAAGAAGAACATGTCTTTCAGCAAGGCCGAGGCCTGGGCCGGGGTCGGGCGCCCCTACCTGGAAGGAGACTGCACGGAGGTGGCCACGGTGGGCATGGCCGTCGCCGTCAGCATCTTGGTTGCCCTGGTAACAGCATGAGTCAGCGTCGGCCCCCCAAGTGCTGAACTGGCCGCCTGTGAATGGCAGAGAGGCTGTGACACCCACAGGGCCCAGAAGCAGCACAGGTGTCTCAAAGCCAATTAGGAGGTGTGAGTTCTGACTGCTGCAGAGCACACTATTTACTGCCAGTGTTTCAGATACCGTAATAGCAGGAAGCCTCAGGGCAGCAAGCTGCACCCGTTGGTTTCATCCACCTACCTCTAACCTTTTATAACAATCTGCGATGAATTTCTTGTGGAGGGATACCGAGTCCTGTGTGAACGAGAATGAGTGAGCAAAAATGAACCAGCCAGAACCGAATCATCAATACGGGGGCCAGGTGACCTGCAGGCTGACCTTCTTCATCTTGGGGTTGAGGTTAATGTAGCTGTACGTGATGATCAGCTGGATGGCCTCATTTGCGATGTCTTCGTTAGGGGACTCCATGGCCATCCGCCAGATGAAGTCCATCCCGATGAGATCCAGGCGTTCCACGAACTGGCCAGGGACGAAGGGGGCAGAGGGACGTGGGAAGAGTCAGCGGGGATTCAGGCAAGATGGCTGGCTGCCCGTCCAACACCGCGGGGGAAGGACTAGCATGCAAATTAATGGGGCCTGTCTGAGGAGGAACTTTCTGCAGGGATTCTGAGCAGGACAGCAGCCATATGTGAACGACAGGCTCACAGTTTCAAGCCTAATCTGCTCTCTTTGCTACATAAATACACATAGGTGTGCCTCCATCTTGCAGGAGTAAGACTTTACAACGTGGATAATTCAACTTAAAGATTCATGCTAAGATATGTACCTGGCGGGCACTCTTCATATATAAACAGGACACACTTCTGAAGGGCAAAACAGACTGACTCCTGCGTCACAAATCGTGCTGAAATACAGCCCAGTGACCTATAATTAAGCATGCCTCTCCACATTTCTATTGATATTGCATTTCTGATCTCACTGCAGCTGTTCTACCAACTTCAGACAGTCAAACGTGATGACGACACAGTGCCACGCTACCTTTTCACATTTTACATCCCTTAACTGGGGTACTTCACCATATTCCTAACCGCTCTCACCCTCACTATACCGACCGGGCAAACATACCAGCTGTGTCCCTTGGCGTTTCAGCCGATGGTCACTCAGGTTGACGTTCTCGAAGAATGTCTTAAAGAGATTAAACCCTAGAGATGGAGAGACACCATAAATCACAGTAAAGCCGCAGGCCTCGTATACGAGCCTCCTGACAGTGGGGTAACAGACAGAGAGAATAAACAGGCTTTCTGAAACTTCATACTGCATGAGCTCTCTCAGCTCAACCATCAGATAATCAAAAATTGATTTACAGGGACCTGTAGATGCTATACTGCACTCTACAAGTGATGAGTCTTTGATGCGCATTTCCTTTCTTTAAGAGGATGCCAGCATCCCTGAATGAGCAAACCCAGTGAGGTGTCCCATCCCGCAGGCTCCATCGGGACCCTCACCGTTCATGCTGATGTCGTAAGGGTCCAGCTTAAGGATCTTCTCCTTAAACAACTGCTGCTGCACGTCACTCTCCAAGTCATGCTGACCCTTGGTGAACCAATCAAAGCACATCTGCAGAGAGAGAGGCGTGTCACAGTCTGGAGCGCGGCCCAAGGGAACGGCTGGAAAGACCCCGATTCAGCCAGACAAGGCCCCGCGAACGCACTTCTCTGTCCAGCTCGCAGACATCCATGCTGGTCACCAGGCACTCCCACACTTCCTTGGCGCGGTTCCACACCAGGTACAGACTGGCTTCCTGCAGGAAGAATGCCAGGAACCTCAGATGTCCCTCCAGGTACTGCGGGAAAATGGGGGGGGGGGGGGGTTGGGTTAGAGTCTGATCCAGAACTGCACTTTACTTTCACACAGTGACATTCATGTTGCATTTAGTCGCTTAGCAGATGGTTGTATCCCTATGGATCTACACTGTTATTAAGGCACCTGGACATTATCCTGGGGAAACGCTGCTCACTGCTCAAGGGCTCAGCAGCCTTTTCTGCTGCTCATACTGGGACAGCAGCCAATTAAGCAGAATGCCACAGCTGTCTTAGTGGGAACAGTAGCCTCCACGTACAAAGCAAGAGCCATGATGCCCCGACGCGAGCCTAAGCCTCCTGGCACCCTAACCCACAGCTCCGACGCGAGCCTGAGCCTCCTGGCACACTGACCAACCACCCCAAAGTGAGCCTGAGCCTCCTGGCACCCTGACCCACCACCCCAAAGCGAGCCTCAGCCTTTTAGCATCCTACCCCACCGTTGTAATATGAGCTCCGTACCTCCTGGTAGGAGTATCTGCCATCCACCAAGGTGGATCCTGACAGTCCCCCGGGCCCAGCGACAGAAACTGCCAGGCGGTGACAGGACACCAGGCTCCCTGTGATCAGCTTGACGATCTCAAAGTTCTTTTTCAGGTCCTGGATGATGCTCTGTTGGTGGAGGAGGGAAGGAGACATGAAAGGGGAACAAACAAATGCCAGATGGTAATGCTAACAATGTTTCTGATGTGGAGGCAGCCTGGGAGGTCCCACCTTGTCCTGCTTCTGGTAGGTCTGCTTGATGAAGGAGCGGGTGATCTCGTGGAGCTGTCGAAGGGCTGGTACCACCCACACCACCAGGGGGCTGCTCTGCTGGGAGGACTGGAACAGAGAGGCATGTGCATACGCACGCATGGCGGGACAGTCAGCAAGGAAACACGGAAGCCTCAACAGGCCAGGAACCCCAGCGTGGAGCAAAGCCAGTCCGTCACTGTGAGCGGCTGGGAAATCACCAAACGCACTAGAACATTGTTGTTTCCAGCTTAAAGCTTCAGAGCACAGGGTTCAACTGCGCATATGGTGTCCAGCAGGGGGAGACCATCTTCTATCCCTCCTTTAATCCGTTAACAAGACAGCATGATTAAATTCCCTCTTTGGGCAAACGATGCTGAACAAAACTAAGGTGCGCCAAATTAAACTCTGATCATAATATGCCCGCTGATCTGGATGATCCGGTGAAAAGTGCACATATCTGAACTCAAAGAAATGCTTGCTTTGGATACCTAGACAAGCTATTAAAATACATACATTTGTCATAAAATTACACCCAATAAGCTGGATGTGCCCTTCTTTGAGGACAATAGTGGCATCTACCACTGCACTTGGTCATTAGTAAATTGAGTTGAGCATATTCTTAAAGATCACTACTTATTAAAAAGCTCAGACAGAAACAACAATGTTCTAAAGCGAATTAAGACAAGAGATCACACATCAAGTCCCAGCGATATGACATTTAAAGAGACAAGAAGGAAAAGGTCAGTTAGAAGGCAACTCTGTCATCCTAATCATATGCCCACTGCACAATCAAGTGACACCGTGATGGAGGCGGCACTGGATGGGGAGTGCTGATTGGTCAAAGCTATTGATTGACAGCAACCCAGTGGAGTTTCTTACTTTGAACACAGAGCCTGGCTTCTTCTTGCCCCAGGAACCAGTGCGAAAAGAGATTTGAGACTCACTGGAAGATTTTGTTTCCTCTTGTAATTGTATCTAAAAAAATAAACTATTTTTCAATCGCTTCCTCAGGGAACAGACCGGTGAAGACAACCGGGGGCTTTACCCAGCAGTCTGTGCAAATGCTGACAAGAGGCGGAGGGAATTAGCGCACTGCAGAGCTTCTGGAAAAATCTGACCAATTACAGGAAGGCAGAAAAAGCGAGCTGGCCCCAAAGGTCGAGTGAGGTGTAGTAAGGTTAGAATGGAGCCTACAGACAGCCTTAGACTGTCTATATGGTATACATGCTTTCAGTGAAGAGTGACAGCCTGTAGGGGGCTCTCCTGAACAAAGCCAGCACACAGGGAGCAGATACACTGTATAGTCTTGGCAATTCATTTACACTGATCCCACTGCAATTCTACCCTGGTAGCGCATTGTGAAAAGGAAGTTATCTGTGATGCTAACGGAAAGGAGAAGGAAAGAACAAACATTTGACTATTTTAAAGAACTGTACAACCATTAGAATTAGATGACACCAAAACTGCATTCCTTACTCAAAATTTCCCTTCAAGTATCACAGCTCAGATTGACATCATACTCAAGATCTTTCCAAAATAAATGTCTGAGCAGGAAACTTCTGCTGTGGTGTCTAGAGGGGATTCTGCATTCAGTGACACGAGGCCCACATCACCAACTTGCTCCACTCGGCCTACCTTCTTGACGTCCTCGATGCACTTAATGATGTAGCTCCTCTTCACGGTCTCCTTGACCGCGTAGGCGTCGCTCAGAATGGCCAGATGCTCATCCAGGGCCTGCTGCACCAGGCCTGTGGGCAGGGTGGGGAGGTGAGCCAGGTCCCACAGCACCTCCAGCACCTGGGCAGGAACACACTGTGGTTATACCGCTGCCCACATGACACCCACTTGCCCAATCAGAGTGTTGTCTGAGGGTCTCCAAAAAACCAAGACACGCACTTTGCCCGTGGTGCCTTCTGAGCGAGCTTCCCGGCCAATCCGGCCGATTAGACTGAGGAGTTTCTGTCGAACCCGGTCACTCTCCACCTCCCAGCTCTAGAAAAACAAAAGGTCATATTAGTTCCAGACCCGCATATCGAGATTCATGACCAAAACCAAAACGTCGGACTCAACGGCACGTCTAATGCTCATGAAGTACCTAGCAATTCCATCCCATCCCAAAGACTCATCAGGGGAGTGTGCAAATACACTTACCTTTTGAATAAGGACAAAGAGGTGGTTAAGCTGATCGGAGTTAAACTTCACCGCTGCAGCCGCGATTATGGTATGGATGTTCTCAATCACTGTGGAAGACTGGCCGGCCTGCACAAAACAGGAAGCGGGTCTAAGCACAGGCACGAGGCGAGCTGGTATCTGAGAAAGTCGCTGCGAACGGCGCTCGCTAAATCAAGCTTAAGGTGTCAAAGAAGAAATACTCAGGACAACCTTCCATTATTCTCATTTACATTAAATTAATGGGTGTTTTACTTCAAAGCCACTTACAATTTTATCCATTTACAGAGCAGAGGGATTCGGATCACTGCTCAAGGTTCTACAGTAGAGCACACCCTGCGAGAGAGGTCTGTGCAATTAACCCATGTGCTACCTGCCACCCCATTCTGAGCATTTGAAACAGACTCGAGTTGATAGAAGTGAGATGCGTACAGTATCTGAGGACATCAGGAATGAAAGTAGTTCACAGCTTCCCAAGGAGAGCGAAGACCCCGCAGTGCATAGCACAGACTGACTGGGAACAGCTGTCACACCGCCTGCATTATGGGATGCCAGAGTAGCTCACACTCCAGCAAGATGGATCGGCATGTCTCTGGAAAGACGCAGATGCACGCCTATGCAGATATGCCTTTAAAACTCTGCTCGCTGAAGGCTCTGAAGAGGCGCGTGCCAGCAGCACGGTAACATGAGTTGGCGAGCCCGTCACAGTGGGAAGTCAAGTGATATTTTATTCATAGATGCTGCCGGGCGCCTGCCATTTCGAACACGGCAGCCCCCTCCAATGCAGAATAATCACGTGGAGGATGAGCGGGACCCGTGGCCAGGCACGAACAGGCAGGTCACGGGTTCGGGGGAAGAGCGCAGACCTGTATCCTCCAGATTTTGGAGAGCTCGTCCAGGGAGAGCTTGCTTCCCAGGAGTTCAATGATTCCCTTTATGCGATCGCAGTACTGCGCCTGGTCTATGTTCCCTGTGAGGGAGGGAGGATAATGAAAAAGAAATGAATGGCACAGTGGGCGTGAGAAGGCGCATTATCCAATGCAAACAAACTTCACAGCAAATACAGCATGAACACACCACTGAGATAAGTCTCTGGATATAGAGAAATGTAGGGTAAAAATGAATACGGAACAAAAGCTGAATAATCAACAAAACGCAACAAGTAACCTACACCAAGAATGCGATTATTTCCAAAAGCATGCGCATTAAACTGTTTAAATCCTGGCAGAAATATGGTTATTCCACCAGGAAGAGGCTATGAAACAGGAAACCTCTTGGCAGGCTAAACGCTCTGCTTACAGAACAGAAAAGCAGCCTCAGTAAATATGTGAAACATTAAATATAAACGAGAACATCGATCGAGCAGCGGCTGCATCAAAGGTATATCTCTGGGGGGGGGGGGGCATGTCATGGGGGAGATAAATGTTTCGGCCCTGTATTGCAGACGAGGAGGGTTTGAATTAAAACCAAACGCAGTAAACAAGAGGAGAAATGCACTGTGAAAGCAGAGGTTCCGGGGTGAATGGAACAGACTCCAGGGAGGCTGTTACAATACTTAGTCACTGCCTTTACATTTTAGCTGTAATCAAATGCCGCATTTCAATCTTGGTACCACACAGGAATTGAGTAAAGTAGCCAGAAGAAAAAATGATGATGCGCATGTGGGCGGAGTCAGGGGAGGGGCTACCTTCCAGAGCTATTGACAGCACCGAGTTCTCCACCAGCCAGTCCAGCAGGCGGTCTGAGTCGATGGCGTTTTTCACAGTCTTGGACACAGTGCTTTCTTCAATCAGCTTCGTCACCTATGGCCAAGATGGAGGTTTTACTTGTGTGTGTGTGTCTGTGTGTGTATACACCACAAAGGGACGGGGTGGTGGGGGAG
>JAODLD010000049.1:14969489-14983708 GCA_026781065.1 Mormyrops boulengeri
ATCCAAATGGGGACCTCAAAAGATGTCCCCAAAAGTAGGGAAATTTCAGGTTTTACTACACTTTGGGGACAATTTGGCCCTCAAATGTGATCTATGCAAACCCACACACACACACACACACACACACACACACACACACACACACACAGGCCAGACACACAGACACTATGCACTTTGGCGCATGTAGCCTTTAAGATAACTCCTTCTCCATCCGTCACGGGGGATGCCTCACTTATGGCCATGTGCCATGTTACCAATGAATGCGCCGCACTGGAGAGCAGGCAGCGGTTTCACAGGTACCATGTCATTCACTGCAGGTTACTAGTGATGCTTAATTGCCCAAGACAGCCCAAGACGGCACAGGAGTCATCAGGAACACAACCCAGCACTACAGATCGCATGGTTATAATCAGACGACAAAATTTCAGGATGAGCCCCCCCCACCCCCACCAAAGAGCCTCCAGCCCCTATGAAGAATGTCACCTGAGTAGGCCGTGCGACTCGGAAGGTGACTCAGACTAAGAGCGCCTCAAGACACCCGTTCAGATCTGAAAAGGCAAATCCACCCACTTACGGCCTCATTAACTGCGGCATGTTTCCATGAGTTTTTAACCCATCTTCCTGTACAGAGGCCTTAACGTACATCACTGAGAGTAACAGCTGCAGCAATAAAAAAAGGACGAGGGAGGGACATTTTTACACAACACAGGATGTAAAATGTATGTAACTGGGGGAAGACGGTTACACTCATCTGTCTAACTGTACAGGGATATCACTACCAAATCAAACAAATTAAGATTTAAAACATTTGCGAGTTTGAGTCCGACTCTTCTGCCACAGTACACTTGAGTATCCAGATACAAAACAAGTGAAGAGTGCATGAGCTCAGGGCACTAAACAGATTAAAAATAAGGCACATTTCTCTGTAAAACTAAACTAATCAACATCAAGCAAAAAGTTTCTCAATATTAACACTACAGTCCTCAGAGATACAATAGCTGCAGGCATGAATTTCAGCTGAAGGCACGCAGCGCAGAGTGAATCAGCACTTATTTGATTTTAGGCGACATCGGTATAGCACAGCACCATGCACACAAAGGCACAGAGTCTGTTTCCCGTTACCTGCTAATTTACATAGAGTATAAGCAGCAGTGCGCTGCGCTCCCGAATCAGCCTATAACCGTGATTGCAGACGTTGCTGCGGTCTCTCACATCCTCCGGCATGCGGCAGCTTTAACTGGTTCGCAGTGCAACTGGGGAGTCACACTGGAGACTTAATAGCACCATGTCCCATTGTCCGCGTGCCGGAAAATTGAAAATACCCCCACTCTAATGAACACACACCAACACACAGATTAGGTATCTATATCTTTGTGGGGACTCTCCATTCATTTCCCTCACCCAAAACCCAACTATGACACCCTTAACCCCTAACCAGCCTTAAGTTTAACCATAAATAACCAAAGAAAAGACTGTAAAAATCTCAAAAATAACAGGTTTTCCACAATGCAAAACATACATGACCCACGCACAGACGCACCACTTACCCCGATTTCGATCTCTTCAGCGTTCAGCCTGCCTTGGATTGCAGTGAATCCTCCCATCTCTCCAAACTAGGATGCAAAGGAAACCACTTAAGAAATCGCTGAAGCACGTGTCACAGATTAACAGACGACTTTCCCAGGGGGAGAACGAGCTATTTAATAAGGCATTAGCCAGCGTCTCTGCAAACACTGCCGACTGGAGCCTCGTTAAGAAGCTAATAATGGCAAAGAACATTGTGGATATTTCATTCTACTTCACAGGTGTAACATTACTCACGATAATCCACAGTGGCACTTGGGCCTAAGCTAAGGAGGAGACTTTATAATGAGTAAGCACTTACGCGGTTGACCAGATCCACTAGCCAGCCATGCGGCTCCTGAGGAGAGCAGACAAAGGACATTTATTTTATTCTGACGGCTCTTTGATAATTCAGCAGCATGTCACAAATGCAGCTCAGTCCATCAAGGCCAGTACTAAATCCGAAAGCGTGGTAAACACAAGTACATATTACACCAGGTATAAAAATTTACATGAATACCTGCAATGTATTATGATACCACCCCCCCCTCCAAAAAGAAATATTATCAAGCAGACTGTATAGACGGGGTAGGGAACCTGATCCATGGAGGTCTGGTGTGGGTGCGGGTTTTTGGGATGGCCTCTCAATCAGCCAATAATAAAACAGTAGTTCTCAATTCCGGTCTTGGAGACCCACTGTCATTGGCTGATTGAGAGGCCATCCCTGCTGTATAGGTTCACCATTTTCTCAAATACTCTGCATCATTTCAGCCAGCCAAAGAGCCTGCAGCTACAGGTTTCATTTTTGAACCAGCAGAAGCAAGTTTTAAATCAGACACATCAAGCCTAAACAAAACTGTTCTTGCAGCACCAGACTACGCAGAGGGATTATCCACCTCCATAGCTGGTTTAATAATGCCTTTGATCCTCTCAACAAATTTTATGAACAACTGCTCTCTCAATGTTTTCAACGAGCTGCCTTTTTAATGACAAATGCAAAATAGATCAAATTTATTCCTGCCCCAAGAGGTGAGAAGGAACGGATGAAGTGAGTCAGTCATTCCTACCTTCTGGTAGCTGGATGTGGGGGAGACCGCAAACATGTTGTCCTCACTGAACACCTCGAGCCAGTTCCTCTGACAAGATTTCATACGGTTCTTGAAGTGGTACTCATTGTCTGGGTTAAAGGCCTTCATGAAAAGAAAAACCACAGTCACGCACTTTACTGCTGAGTAAGCGACAAAACCTTGGGAGGAATAAAATAGCATTAGCATTTTCCTTACATATAAAATATCAGATATCTCAGTCAACAGATCCACTCTCAGTTGACAGGTAGCCCACCTTCGGCATTAGTCATTTTTCTTATGATTATTACAACTGGATAAGACACTTAGCCAAACAACTTCACCCTAACCTATTTTACCAATAGCCATTATTAACCTAGGAAATACAAGTCTCTATTCATACAGGCAGGGAGCTATTCGGCAATTACAAATTTAGTCATACATGCAGGTATTTATTGATGAAACACAGGTCTCCATACAAGCAGGTCATGTAGAAATGCCTGTCTATTTATACATGCAGGAATTTACTGCTGATATGCAGGTCTCTATTCAGAGGTAATTTTAGCTCCAGTTTTTCCAAATTATTTTAATACAAATTTTTGACCATTTGTATTTCAGCTTGTATTTTTACAGAGCTTCATAATTTAGTTTCAATTTTTTAAAAGAAGCCCTTGAATGAAAACGCACAGCCATAATGTATTATGAGTCACGGCGAGAACGACCATAAAAACCAATGTCCATTTCTTCAAGGAGCAGACTTGACTGTATCATTAGCCAATTTTGAACTTTGGTACCAGGATGTTACAGAAGCGTATAACGACAGCAATTCTCACAACCTGCATGACATCCTATGTTCAATATACAGCTGAAGCAGGGCATCCTCCCTCTTTTTTAGTCTGAGTGACTGCATTGGCCAGTGTTCCTTTAGATATGTGTCAGTGTTAAAAGACATAACGTGCTATTATTATTGTGTTGATTTTCATTCCCAAGTGAGAGATCAGTATAAGCAAAGCTTTTTAATAGGGACCTATAATATTTCTTCTTAGTTGTAAACAATGTGAGAGCTTCAGAATTCACAGCTAAAATCAAAACAGTCAGTTAACATCTCGCGGGGAATCCGATGGAGGGGAAAAGCGAGGAAACACTGTTGCTTCGTTCATTTCATTTTAATAAATAGATAAAATCTACTTTGAACATTAATCTACTATTTCGGTCCCTTTAAACATGCTGGTTCTAGCCACTTAGGTGCATCTTCAAATTGGTTGTGCTCTTTCCCTCAAGCTGCACAACCCAAATTCCACTGCTGACATCCACAATTAAAAGATGGAAATCACAAAGTGAATTTGTTCACTTTTTGTGTCGTTCGTTTGGTTTCGATTTAAATTAACGAAATACTTTTGTAATCGTTTCAGTTTCAGTATTTCTTAACAATAATAACCTTGATCTATTCATACAGGCATTCAAGTCTCTATTCATAGAGGCTGGTATTTACTGAGGAAATGCAGGTCTACAGTCATACAAGAAACAATTTAGTGCTGAGACACAGGTGTCGATTTAAACAAGCAAGTATTTACTGAGGACGTGCATCAGTTTGCACCAGCAGCAGGCAGGCAAGGCCTACCAAGACCTACCATGGTCAGGACGCTCATCAGCCCCACGGGGACGGGTTCCTGCCTGACCCGCTCCGCCACCAGGTCCACCAGCAGCATGAGCATGTTGTAGATGCCCTCGTGAATCTCTGTGCCCCACTTGTGCACAGCGCTAGAAGTCAGCAGCTGTCAGAAGAGATGCCATCAGTTATTCTTTATCCAGACAAACAGAGGGCTTACCAATTTCATTCTGCCTCCATTTTCCTGTAGTTGAATATGTCCTGGATGGTTTTAAGCACCCATTTCCTCACCAAAAGCAGATAACTGCCCCCCCAAGGGATCAGACCCAGCACTGCCCGCGGCTTTCTACGCCACACCTCCTCTGCACACCTTTGCAAACCTAGGCTGTCCCGGCTGGTGGCCACTCTTACCTTTTTGAAGGCCTCTGGCATGCACCTGTCCATGAATCTCTTGCAATTTTCATCGGCATCAGCAAGACCTGGACAAAGGGGGGAAAAATGTGAATTATTGCATCTCCCCTGTAAGCGCTCTAGCTCACACAAACTGCTGTGCGCTTTCATAAATAGTGTCCCATGTTATTATAATACACACATATAAAGTTCAATGAAACCCTGGCATACCACGTCAGTGGCGCGGTACTATGAAAAAGATACACTAAAAAATAAACGCAAGCCATGTCTACACATAGCAGTGCATCTTTTCTACCCTCCAACTTACCGAGTCTGGCCAGGCACGTGGAAGCAATGAGGCACTTGCCCAGCGACTCCTCTCGCTTATAGGGGATGGACCAGTGGTCGGTGAAGACGCGGCCCTCCAGCTCGTATAGGTTGGTGGTGGGAAACTCCATGTTCCCGTCCGAGCAGTTGCCATTCTCATCGTTACTTCGTTGCTGAAGGGGCGGCAGCCATCGAACAGGATGTTAAACCTCAAGGTTCAGTGTGACTACACAGTCGTTACGCAGTAAGTTACACCGCTTACAGAGCCATAGAGCAGCGTCATATCCAAGTATTCATCAAATCGACAAGCAGAATGAACTTTTCCCTTATTACTAAACTAGAAGGCAAGGTAAATTGCAACAATTAACAGAGGAACATTTAACTTTTTTGTACAGTTATGCCAATTGACAATGATCTTTCAAGGTATTCTTTAACCATAAACTCCACATGAGCAGTAAAGCTTTCCAAACTGCCCTGTTTATTAATTTACTCTGCCTTTTGATTGGCTTAATAAATACAACTCAACAACGGGTCTGTATCACAAAGCAGGACTTCTTGCCAGATAACTTGTCAGGTTTAAGGTAGTCGGGGCTCAATATAAGTGAATGAACATGAAATGCATTTAAACTTGGGTACCTAAGCAAGAAGTCCTGCTTCATAACACTAATGTCAGACAAGCTCACAGACCACAACCAGCACTTCAAAAAGTTGATGGTTAATGCAAATCCAAAGATCACTCTGCAGTACATGCTGACATCCAGATCAGGGGACGGGATGATGACGATGACATTCACAGTCAAATTTTTGAGAAGCTTAATAATGCTGTTAGTTTATTCAAAGTGCACTTGTCACGATTTGCTTAGAAACAGAGAAGAGTTGTCTTGGGGGCCAGACCGGAATAAACACTCTCCAAATCACAATCAATCCCCTGGGAAGCCAAGACAGTTGAGCTCAATCAGTCCCCAAGGAACCCCCCCATGTTATGGTAGCAGACATTTTGAGAACTCATATGTTGTCATACACTGAGGAGTGCCCGATGCACAAGAAATGTGTCTGTAGTGACCGGGATAATAAAACAGAGTTATTAGTTATATAAACCATATTGAGTTTAATGGTGCGTTCCATTTGCCCTCAGAACTCAGATTCTGAGTCGGATTCCGAGTTTTGAAGCCGGAAGTGGCGACATGCGCACTCCCGTTTCTCTGAGATCCGAGAAATATCTCGGAGCAGCACAGAGGATCCCGAGTTCAGAATCCAAGATGGCTGCGCCCTTTACAGAAGTGAAATTTGTAGTTTATACCGTTTAAGCACTACTTCTCATTTGTGGCTCATTAAATCGATCGTGCACATTATACCGTCCAACTTATCCGTGGATGTGTTGCTATGGAGTTATATACGTAAAGCACCGCGTGTAATGTGTCATCAACTGATATTGCTTACAATGGCTAACAATTAACCTGGCTAGAGGATTTCATGATAGTCGGATTATTTGTTGGATTTAAGGTAGTTCGAGATAATTGTAAGTGAATGAAGATAAAGGCCATTTAAACTGAGGTACCTTAAATCTGACAAGTTGTCCGGCTAAGCAAAAAATCTTGCTTTTTGATATGGGTCCATGGTATTGCACTTCTGTGGCAAATGGAATGCATCCGACTCGGTTTTCCCCCCGAGTTTTTAGCGGATGTAATGTAAGGTCGGCAACCAAAACTCAGATCCAAAGGCTATTGGAACGCACCGTAAGTCAGGACCCCCCACATGACAAACCACCTCAGGGGTGAGAACCTGAGTGTCACCATGAGGCAGGCAATACCTCAGCACCACACAAGTCTAAATGGGCCAGTGTGAATTTTTTTCCAGTGGCTGCAGTGGCAATCCTGCCACCAACCTCCGAATTTACCCTGTAAGGACCTGAATGAGGGGCTGAACGTAGATTAACGTCATATGTCATAATGTCATACCCAAGACTAAGCAATTGCAGGTAAAAGGGATATAACCAAACGGAGTAGAACACACAGCTAATCACGCCATTCAAACCAGCAACCTTCCGATTGCTGGCACAGGTCCCTAGCCTCAGAGCCAGCACTCCACCCCATTTTAGGAATAAATGGGTAGCAATTAAAGAGCCACTCAAACAGGGCCTGTTCTTATGAAGTATGATGCTGTGCAGATAGTCTGTTCTCCACACTCCCTTTCATTTTGTTTAGTTAGCTCTTTCATAAAGTTTTGTATTGTCTTTTAATCTTCATTTACTGTTTAATAGACGCAATAAGAATTCTTGAGTCAGTTACCAGGGGGTAATTTACTCTAATACCACTGGACCTTAAACACCAGCAGATGAGGGTGGCCTATGAGTATACGTCATCGCAGCCCACCACTTACATTAGATTAGACCAAGTTGTTAAAACAACTATACTGACCAACAAGGGCCACTGACAGGAGTAAGGTCTGTTGTAAATAATGTACAAAACAATTAATGCTACTTAAGCACAGGACACAGAAAGCTGCAAACTGTCCGCAAGGCCAAGATTATGTTGCGATCACATACTGGTTAGATTGTACGATGAGTCAAGGCTAAGGGATATTACTCAAGTGTTACCAAATATCACAAAAGGCAAGTGATAACTAAAAGGAAGAACCCAGTGACACACAAGCTAATGCAAGTATTAAGCAGGGTCATTTTCCCTGAACTTTATCACACTTCTCTCTTAAACATCTGCGGTCCCACAAGTGCCAGTAAGATATTCTCCCTTGACCTGGAATTATCCATTTCCTAATATATGTACTTCTCCTGAAGAACTGAACAAGCTTATAAACCCATTAAAACAAATAAAAATGCATCCTGAACCTCTGACCTGTGCATTTTCCTCAACTGACCCATTTTAAGGTCTTAGTTCAATAACAGACTCTCGTCATTGATGAAACATGGCTATTGGCTGACAAGCCCAGTTTGAGAGATTCAAGAAAGCTGTAACTATCCAATAAAAAGGTTTTATACAGATACATGGGAAATTACTAAACAAAAATCACACGTCATTAATTTCTCTACAGATAATTTAGAAACTGCAGGTTAACAATTCTGTTGAATATCTGTGTAAAAGCACACATTTAAAGATCAAAATATTCTGCTGTACACAGAATTCCAATGTAACACTTTCCCTTTCGAAGTGTCCTCCTTGCAGCACTGTTCCCAAAGGCATACTCAATTTGCCTAATGTCTTCCAACTGACCATTTAGCTGACTATATTCAAAGTCTCACAGAAGACCACGTGACCCGTTGTGCCGTTTCCGCTGAACGGCATTTTCTGGGTGCGCTCTCAGTGCCGACCGGTTGTGTCCCATTCAAGGGCCCGCTGTGAATCTGACTACTCAGCAGAGGTGCATTTTGCATCCAAAAAAAAAAAAACACACACACCAGGCTGCCCTCCAAAACGCACGGGACGCGCGAGTTTGTTTTCAATGGGCTGCTTGTTTTCGCCTCAGTTTTGGAAGCCCAGCTCAACAGCTGCAATTTGTGATGCAGCGAGTGCCACCGTTTATCTTAAAGGTGCCCATGTCATTTCAGGGAGTCAAAGGGAAACGCTACAGGACACAGCTTCCATTAAACCAGATGAAAACAGTCACAAAACGTGACAATCTAAAATATTAATAGTGTGATAGACATGATCTGGGACATCAGTAGCAAGGTGCAAAAAGACTGCCAAGCTAACAACAGTGTTGAAAGCAAGTCTTTAATTACTCTCAGTTTCTTAGAGCCTTGACCTGAAATGATCATTGCCACCTGTACTGGGGGCCAAGGTTATACCACTGGTATTTAAATACACCTCACATTAAAGCAAAAGGCTGAGGGTGTCCACCTTTTCCCCAGGTCTGTAAATACAAGAGCGGAATCTGATGAATTACAACTCATGAAATACAAACGTTGCCTTTTTCTCCAGTTATTAACAAGTCTTACATAGGCTCTACCTGTTGCAAGTCTTCAGTCTTGATCCCAAGCAGCTAGTGTACCAAAAAATAAGGCCTGCCCTAATGTCAGCAATAAGCAGCCATATAGAGTCAAAAGCAAATCTGCAAGTCAAAGTCATCTTGGCATTAACAATTTTGTTTATGCCCTACAGCTCTTCTTAAAATAATAGAAGGGCAGGTACAACTGCTGAGAAACAAGTCTGCTG
The DNA here is from genome assembly GCA_026781065.1 of Mormyrops boulengeri. Taxonomy (NCBI): domain Eukaryota; kingdom Metazoa; phylum Chordata; class Actinopteri; order Osteoglossiformes; family Mormyridae; genus Mormyrops; species Mormyrops boulengeri. Next base: position 14,978,612 of record JAODLD010000049.1, read on the forward strand.
TAGGCCACAAAATTGTCTAACACTTAAAACTGTTTAAAACTCAAGAGGAACAAATATCAATTAAACCTTCAAAATGGGAGGCGAGCTAATCTCTTACCCTGCTCATGCCACAGCAGAACAAAGCACAGTTTTATTAGGTCTGAAACATTAGAGGACACACATTTTAATCTACAGGTGTCTTGGTCTTTTCCCCATCTGGCTATCACAGTAAGAACTGAAGTGTTCGTACTTATACATCTCTGCTGGCAAATTAAAAGTAGTAATTTAAACCCCAAAACAAAGCTGACGTCAAAGGCACAAAAGCATCCTTAATGTTAATCTGAACACAACTCAAGGACACATTCTTCGCTGTCAATGGCATCAAGCAAATCAAGATTCCAGAGAAAGAATGATAAAGCAGCCAATGGCAAGAGCATCACATCTAGTCCAGGAAGAACTGTTCTTTTATGATGTTCAGCTCAGCACATCCTGATCTGTTCAGCTCTAAGAACAAAGTGTCCAGTCGTACTTTTTAAATGTAATTCTGGGATATGAGCTGTTTGAGTCAGGTAGCAATCATATTTTCCCACCATTCCCACAATACCTGCGAAAGACATCCACAGGAGTTGTGATCAGGATTCAAGCTCAAAAAAGGCTTGAGGTTCCATAGCTTGTTTGTTACTGTGCACTGCAATCCTCCAGTGAGCACTGGTAAGTTTCACTATGACTCCAAACTGTGCTATAATTAGATGGGGCTCTCAAAGACTAACGCCTGGGACTTACATGTCATGTTATTGCCAGGGGTAACCAACCAAGTCTCGAGCAGAAGTAAACCATCAGGGTGTCCATTCCAAGGCACGGATGTCCAGTAAAATATATTAAACTAACAAAAATGGTTCCTAGCAAAGTGTGATTGGGAAACTTAAAATTCAGTGCCTAAGAAACCATAAAATGCCCGGTGTTGGTGACGCAAAGGGACACTGACTTATTTTGTCATGGTCCTTGTTCCGCTTTCCGGCAAGCAGAAAGAATTGTAACGGCAAGACAATGAGTCAGACTAACATGCATGTGTGAAACCCCCTTTTACAGCAATCTAAGGAAAGACCAACAGCTCACTGAGCCTGGATGACATCATGTATACATGGGACAGGAACACAATGAGGGTAGGATGGACAGCACAGGTCAATGGAAAAACAAATGCATATACATGCTTAAAACCACACAGCACATGTTACAAATAACCATTATACTCAATTATGCAATATCGGGAAACACTGGAGTCACAAATAGAGAAAATGATCATATAGAAAATTAAGACGTCAAAAAACGGCAGTTTTTAAATAACCCATAACACCTTTCCGACAGAATCACACAGGCCAATACGCTCCTAGCTGCGGCAGATATGGCGTTTAAAACAGGCGTGGCATTATCAAGGAAATTATTTTTATCTGAGAAAATTCATTTTTAATGTAAAAAAGGGGGCGAACACCTGAGGACGAGGAATATGACGGGATGCTAACCAATAAGCGCAAAGAGCGGATTTACATATATCTAACATAGCCTGCGACTGCAGCCCTGGTCACTATTCCTCAGAAAGGAAAGATTACAAACGGTCCTTCGACCAATTAAACTCTTTCTGACACAATCCCACTATATAAAAATACGAATAGATCACTGGCCATTTAAATGATTAAATGCCAAATCAATAAAATGCGTTAGAAATTGATAGGCAGGCAGGCAGTTTACTACAAGTATCATTCATTCAAGTTTTTAAGGAGGCTAAAGCAGGCGGGTAAGGCCATAAGCGGACCGCAGTAAACAGCTTGTCATCTCCGTCCACCAAGCTAACAACCCACCTAGTACATCAAACAGGCAAAAATAATTAAAAAAGAAATCCAGCGCGATACTAAACAGGCAGCAAGCGGGCGACTGACAGAGATGGCGAAAGCCAGTGTCGTGGGATACAGGCGCACGGTGACGGTTAGCCTTCGTGCTAACAATCTGCTCTGAGCCGGGCGCAGAGTGAACGAAAGCAGCGGGGCGCTTTGGTTAGTTTATCCTAGTTATGATAACCGGTTACCCGCTGGAGCCCTCGTGCTGGGTTTGGTGTGACTGAGGTTTTTTCTGCGCTCTCGCGCCCGTCAGCGCTCGTGACAGCCCGCTGTGCCGCCTCGCGCCGCGCCGCCCGTATGCATTCAAATCGGCTCATTAAAGCCGCACAAAATGACAGCCCGCGCCAAATATATGGACACGGTTGGCGATTCCGTCTTACTTCGCCCTCCACAACGTCGTGGTAAGCGGGAGGTGGGTCAAATCCTCCCGTACCGCTCCCGCTGCGACCTCCACCACTCTCTCCGTCCCCACCGGATCCGGGCCCAGGGGCAGGGCCACTCTCCATCGGCTCGTAGCCGTATCCGAGTCCGGGGCTTTCGTTCGTCAGAAGAGCCACCGCCTCGTTAATGTCATTTTTGGCCAAGCGAAGAGCCTTCCGGATGGCGACGGGGTCCGGGAAGCCCATGCAGAGCAGCGTGGTCATGTGCTGCTCCTCCTCGGTCTCCATTGTTCACGTTCGTCGGCGCCTCGCTTGCTAGCGTAGCAGCTTACAGCGCGCACTCATGCCCGAGCACGTCGCCATGTTTACAGTCCGTGCCCCTCTCCTCCGCCCGGTCGCGATAGGCTGCCCTTCGCCAGCGAGCAGGCGTTGCCTTCCCCCGCTACGCGCTGCCTACGACCCACCTCCTTTTAAGGGTGAATATGGGGAAAGCACATGCATGCGCGATAAGACCAACACGTTGTCAGTGTTGCCACCGTTAATTCACGCAGTTAGTATGCATTAACAATTATAATGTCGGTATAAGCAAACTAAATTAGGCGGTACATCAAAGAATATCTCATTCTACATCGCCAGCATCGCAACGCCGCTAAATTTTTAACCCATGGTACGGTCCCTTTAAAAGGGGGCGGGCACAACAGCGGTTGTCCAATCGTACGATGCTAGGAGGGCGAAGCTGCCGTCACGTGAATAGCACCCCGGTCATGTGACAGGCCGAGCTCGAACATGGCGGTTAGCGAAGCGGACGCTGGCGATGTAGATGTCGCGGCGATCGCTGCACGTCAATCCGAACCCGGTTTAAGGATGGGTACGGAACCGCAGGCGCATGCCGTTGACTCAGATGGTTTAGAAAGTGGACCCAAGTCTCTCGTATCTACGTCCAAGAAACCTGGCAACAATAGTGAGTGGATAAAATTAGCTGCTGAATAGCTTGGGGGTATCTTAACATTGTCACACTGCAACTACAACAAACAATACAACTAATCAACGAATTACCATTTATACTATTTACTATACATGGCTACCAGCCAGTAGAACAAATTATACAGGATGAAATCGCAATTTACCGTATTTGTAAATTTTTGCACGTTTTGAAATGTAGGTACACGGTTATGATGCAAAATCACGAGTATTATTTAGTCTATCAAAGAAATGTTTGTGGAATGGATTTCCCAGTCTGGCTGAATAAATGTCGTAGTTTGTTTCGGCGATTTTGGGTTGCGTGTGGATTGCTAGTTGGACCACGGACGGTCAGTTGCATGCTAAATCTTCTAGGGGAGAATTAATCTCCAGTTCGCATAAAAAAACTAATTGTCCAACTGTGCCAGCACGCGCTTGACATCCCACATGCTGTTTTCCACAGATGACGGAGGAGTCGAGACGGCTGAAGAGGCCACGGAACCAGCAGAGCCGGACATAAACGAGCTGTGCAAGGATATGTTTTACAAGATGTCCATCTTTTTGCAAGGAGAGCTCACAGGTGTCTGCTTTTGCTACACGTGTGACAAAACTATATATATAAATTATAAAACCATATTTCACGTCTATGTAATGTAGGTGTATTGTATATAAATGTTACAATGTTTTGAAGAGCATCTTACATGTCAATCCTTATATATGTCCATATTTTGATGGCCCTTTCCCAGCCACCTGTGAGGATTACAAGCTCCTTGAAAACATGAACAAGCTCACCAGCCTGAAGTACATGGAAATGAAGGACATCTCCATAAACATCAGTCGTAACCTTCAGGATCTGAATCAGAAATGTGAGAGCTGTTCATCAGACGCATTCGCCAGAATGAAGTTTTGTGTAAAGTCTAACGTATAGCCCTAACTGACATAATATCTTTTCATCCAAGACTTGGGCGTTAGTCTTAGTGTCTGATTCCTCCCTATCTGTAGTGTGCAGTAAAGCTGCTGGGTTTCTGTGAAAGAGCTGTGTTTAGTGATTAGCTGGTACAGATAGCTTGTTTTCATTCTGTCATTCCTGGGGCTCGCTGACTGTGGCTTTGACCACGCAATCAAGATGCCAGCCTGCAGCCATATCTTGACCAGATCAACCAGATCGAGGAGCAGGTTACGGCACTGGAGCAAGCAGCCTACAAACTGGACGCCTACTCCAAAAAGCTTGGTGTGTACCCCCCACAAAGACATATACTATCCCGCAGGCACATCAGCTGCTGCGTGAGTGGATAGCCGGTACAATAATTTGTTCTTGTTCAGCTCATTGGCTGTTGGTTACTTCTTTGAGTGATGTAGGATTATAATATCCAAGTTTCTCCTACAGACCAAAAACATGCATTTAGGCTAATTGGTGCCTCTAAATTGCCCTTAATCTGTGAGTGTATGTGTGTGTTTTGCGATGGACTAGCATCCTGTACTGGGTGTACCCCAGCCTTGTGCTCTGTACTGCCTGCATTAAGCTCTGTACCCCTCTGGGATGGATGGATGGATGATGTGCTTACTCAGAACTGCTAGTCACAGAATGTTCTTCATGTCTTTTTTTAGAGGCCAAGTTTAAAAAATTGGAGAAGAGATGAGCTTGGATCCCAGTTGGAAGGACTGCATGGAGTCATCCAAACGACTCTCCCACTGGACGTACCAGTTCTTCCGCTTCCTCCCTAACTTTTCGAACTGGTGCACAGAGTGGCAGGCACTGCAACTGGTGGACCGCAGGTCACGACCCAAGGAGCCTAACAGGACACTCTGTTTCTTTCGAAGATCTGCTGTGATTTCCTCTTAGAGGCTTAGAATAGATGTGTCCCTGTTTGAAGGAAGAGGTGTTT
>JAODLD010000049.1:14983753-15000298 GCA_026781065.1 Mormyrops boulengeri
CAGTGCAACTTTTTAATGGTGAAGTTTCCCTTCGGCTTCTTCCACTCAAGAGGTCAAGTACAAAACTGTTAAGTTGATGGACTGCTTGTTGAATACTAACAATATACAAACTGTGTTTTTTTTTGCACTTGATCTGAAATTATTGCATCAATTTATTAATCTTATTGCAATTTATTAATCTTATTGCACTTCTGAATAAAATAAATCTGGGAAAATTTCTTAAGTGATTCCAACTTTTTTCCTTCAATGTAATATTTCACCCACCTTATCGGGTCTTTGATGTTGTGTGACGGTTTCCACTAACTGGTGTACTTTGGGGATGGTGCCTGGAAAATCATTTACACCCTTCTTGACATGTCCTGTTCGTCTAGATTTTTTTTTCCAGCATGCAGCTTAATGTTAGGGAAAATATAGCCTGTTGCTGAGCTATAAAAATGTTAATTGCTGTATAGTGGATGCACATTTTTGTATTTCATTATGCCATCAAGTCTTCCTCCCATTAAAATCATTGTATGTTTTTAAACGAAAAAGGACTTATGGCTATGAACCTGGCATCCTGTCCCAAGTGCCTCTCTGTTTTCTGTTTCCCTCCACCTACGCCGGGGCTTTGTACAAGCAAAATGTGCTCTGGTTGCCCACAGTTGATTTTTAATGCACAAAGCAGGTTTTGGGCAATATGGTGAACATATTAAGGTCGTATTTCAGTGTCAGCTCTGTGGAGCTCAGCTGCTTCCTTAGGCATGGTCCAGCATAGAGAAGCTGTAGATTTTCCACTGCCTCCTTCACTGAGCCTGTGTTTGTGATTCCCAGTAATGACCACACTGAATCTAAGATTACAACTACTGTGACAGGTATCTCTTTACAATACTAAATGTAAAATGCGGTTTCAGACAGATAACGGTGTGTGTGCAACCGGAGGATAGTAATTGTTAACAGTACATCAAATATTTCAAAAGGCGACCTCAAAAATTAAGTTAACCTAAGCGTAAAGATCATTTAATAATATCCTGAATTTTTTAGAAGTAGCCACACAAGTAGAGCACAATATTTCGTGGCCTTTGACTGTTCCAGTGAAACATCTTATGTTCAATAGAAAGGTCATATTGGCTGTAAGGCTTGTGTGTTAATCCAATATGTAACACCAAAAATATACCACTAGATGGGAGCATTACCCTGTTTTCCCACAACCAGTCGGGCAGATGTTCTCAAACTACCATGTTGCAACACAAGTCTTGTAAAACTGACTGTAATATTATAAATGAAATATAAATACTATGTTTAATATCTATCTATCTATCTATCTATCTATCTATCTATCTATCTATCTATCTATCTATCTGTCTGTCTGTCCAGTCGTCTGCCTATCTATCTATCTATCTATCTATCTGTCTATCTATCAATCAATCAATCAATCAATCATGTCCCCGACTTAATACCACAGCATGTTTGGCCTGTATCGCAGCGATCTCTGTATGTCACTACAAAAACAAACGACAAATTACAATACCTGAAACCTCTGATTCACATAACAATATGGTTTATTTGCAAGGCGTCCTCACATTCGGTCACTTTCGTATAAGAAAACATTCTTTGTCTCTTTTATTTTGTTATTTTACTGTCAGTCTTTTTCCAGTAAAACATTTAGAATAATTTCTGCTGGGTTGTCACACAGGGTTGCCTTCTTTGTTCATATGACCTTCCGCATCATTTTCCCCATCATAAATCACTGTTGCTACAAAGCCTGTTTCGAAACTTTGTCAGAGTGAGACTGTACTCTCTGCAGTCTGATTAATACGTTGGCCCTGATCACCTATGTACAGTAAACCTGTGACCCACTTACTCGCTCGCCTTTTCACCAGAACCTCCTAACGATCACTTCAGGCAAAGGGATTACCGTGGTACTCAGGTTACTGTCTCTTATGGTTGACTGGTAATCGGACTCAACTCGCGACAAACTAACGAGACACTCATGCATGTAAGAATCCGTACAAAATCCTTATGCAAATCTTAAAAGGCATATCTAATGCAAAATGTTCCCGCACTTAGTTGCTCGTTTTTTTGCACAATACACGATGATTTTCATTTTAGGCTATTGCATTTCGTTTTGGCAGTCACAGACGAAGGCCACATCCCCTCATCCCCCCATCGTCTCAAAACCGAACCTCCTTCCCCAGAGGGTGACATGCGTTCATGATTTACTCTCGAGCGTCTCCCCTGTTTTAAGGTGAGTCCTGCGTCCCCTGCGTTTTTTGGCCAAGCGGATAAGATCATCCCTGGCAGGTTTCCGTGACTGACATCGGAGCAAGCCGCACGGGCGCAGACCTACCGGAGAAAGTGATTTTGTCAGGCTCCGCATTCGGTTCCAGTTACTCGCTGCCAATTCACTGCAGTTTGAAGCGAAACAGAATTTCTTCACTTCAGCTCTGTGTTCTTCGATACGCTGAGAAAAACTGGACCAGACATTATGATTTGCAATAAAGTTTAGAGTTTACAAAATCGTGACCGCGATATGGCACAAACATTGGTCCAAATTAAGCTTGTTTTTAGAAATATCGTTATATTACATTGAAATATTGTAAATTCTGACTAAGGATATCTTGTTTACAAAATTATACACATATTCTGTAAATCATCTTGTAAACCGCCACTTTGGGAACCATTGCTCTAAGATTTGACTAATTGTCCTGAACAATTAGCCCTGGAAAGGTTCAGGATGTTAACTGATTTTAAATCCATCTCCTAAAGGCTGGCTCACTACCACAGCCCCCATAAATCCCCCCTCCCTGGCCAGTATATCACTCAAAAACTTTAACTATAGTTTGAAAACATGCCCCCCATTCTCAAAAAGGCTGCTCCTATCACTGCTTCTTAAATTCCAAATAATATTTATCCTCTGTGTGTATGAGAAACACCCTGGAAGTCTGGGAAGATTTTTTAAAAAGAGTCCCAGGGGTGTTTTTCTATGTCCCCCCCAAAATCACTCGGTCCTCCCTGCTGGGGACTCCAAAGAAGGCTTTACGCCGGGAGTAATTAGCCTAGCTAATTAGGCGTCTCACCAAACCTCTGTCCGACGGAACCTAAAGGCTACAGGTGGGATTGTGGCCTTCCTGCAAGAAGGTCATAGGTCAGCAATCACCAAATTATCCAGGGTAAATATTTATTACTAGCAGGGCTTTTGGCACAGATCTACTCCAACTTGACCCCTCTGACTAATTCAAGGTCACACAGCTGCCTGGGGGTCAGATCTGAGAATAGTTTTATAAACTGGATGCCGCTGAAACACGGCTGTGAGGTGCAGCTCCATACCCGCATTCCACATTTAAGGCGCCCCCAAACTTGGAGGCTCGGAACCTCAGGAGGCATACGTAGAATCAAAAGAAGCTTCCTTTCATAACAGACACCTGCAAGACTGTGTAGGATTTGGGCTGGGAGCGAAGACATGTGCGTGCACAGTAGGCCTGTGCATCCCGGAGATGCAGTGAACCTTGGGGCTTTCCTGGACAGGAGGCTTAGGAACCTGAAGGTCAGAGTCTGAAGACGTTCCTGAAAGAGTGCTCCGGTCAGCGGAATGCTGGCATGACGCACACGGACGCATGGCACCGCCACTGGGGCTCGAACCAGCGCCTACCCCACGTCATCATGGGGGGGCTCAAGAAAAACAGCCTCAGAATGACCGTGACAGTGCTAGATCAGCAATTGTTTCCTGCCTTGGTGGGTCACTCATGTGGGCTTTGTCAAGAAGTCAGCTTGCTAACCGGCTTTTGTTTGTCCTGGCACAGAAACGCCCCGCTGAGGTCCTAAATGTGAACTGGTCCTTCAACATAGCTTCGATTTAATTTAAGACCCTGCTGGCTCCCTTTGTCCACATCAGCTTTTTGAACAGAACCAACGTTTTTACAGCTTTCCGGACTTTTGATACTGAGCAAGTCCTTTTTAATGTGGCAGGTGGTGACAACAATCAAATGACCATCATTAATTTGCCCTGCTGGTTGAGAGTACATAGTTTATTTAATTTAAGGACATGTTTTTATCTACCTTCCACAAACCCAGAAATGGTGCCCCTTGCTCAAACAGCTGAACTGGTCATGATAATTAAAAGCACGTTTCGCCTAATGAGCCCGCATCCCGCTCAGGGCTCACTGTTGGCATGGGCAACAATAACGTGACGCGAATAGCCCAAGCTAATCTGGGCCAGGGTCTATCACGATGGACGGGCCACCGGGAAAGGTGACCCTGCTCAGGACCTACTGGTCTGTCACGTGAGTATTTGGAAACTGAATTGAAGGAGGATACGGGGCATCCGTTGATCAGGGCCCAAATCAGGCATTTAGGAATCAGGTCAAAGTGACATGATAATTGATCATTTTCATTGACCCCCCCTGAGGAAATTCTTTTCACACCTCCCCCGATTTGCTCTCTCTAGATCAGGGGTGGCCAATCTTATCCGCAAAGGGCCGGTGTGTGTGCAGGTTTTTGGGGTAACCTTTAGGTCAGCTGTTCAAACTCAGGTGTGAGGACTCTTCAGCCAATCAGTCCTCTAATTAGTAATCGCAGGTGCAGCAAAAACCTGCATACACAGCTGGATAAGATTGGCCCCCCCTGCTCTAGATGAAAGCAAGCTGGCCACCCCCCATAGCAGCACCCAGGGAGCTGGGGGTTAAGGGCCTTGCTGAAGGACCCGCAGACATGTCAAGGCTGGATTCAAACCAACAACCTATCAATCACAGACACAGAGGCTCAGTCCACTGAGCCACGCATGCTCAGAACTGTTGGGCATAATGATGACCTCCAAGCAATATGTGAGGGGGGTCTTAATTTTTACATCGTGCAGAAAGGGGGCGGAAAATCATTAGCGATAATAATCACAAAAGTCACAGATTTTGATAGCCCGTTGACGCGTACTGGTTTGTACCAAAATTCCAGGTGAGGGGGGGCTGGATAGCGTCAAACTTCCCAAGACCCTCGCAGCTGGACCCACAAGGTGTGTGAGCATGTAATTACAGGCCTGCTGCCTCCCGTCACATGCCTGCCACTAACTCCGGCAGCATAGGAGATGCTGTGCTCCTGCCCCCAGGCCACACTCGTTGCCACGGCGATATGTAAGATGGGAACCATGGCGATCGGAGGCCACGGGGGGGAGGCTGCTGAGAGGTTCTTAGGCGTGTGTGTTTTCCTAGCTGAAATAAACGGTCACAGGCAGTGCTTGGCGGACCAAGTCGAACATCTGTAACCTATTGCATGTGTGTTTCTCCCTGACCATGAGGCTTATAGTGCTAGTCGCTCTGCCTGGCTGTGAGATGCCCTCAGCCCGACCGGCAGTGCTAACAGCAAAGCCTCTCTCATAACTACACTTCCAGTCGATGTCCGTAACTGGCACGCCCCCTGCAGGCTGGCTTCAAAGCCACACCAACGTTTACCAAATTTCTTTTGGAAAGTCAGCGGGACCTTCCCTTCCCGTAAACGCACAAGCGATCTCTGTTCCTTTCTACTGACTCACTGCGCTCGCCGGGGAAGAGAAACACACCAGCATTGCACTGTCGCCATGACGCGTAATAACAAGGTTAAGAAGGAGATAAAAATAAAAATAATAATAAAAATCAAGAGCTGGTCAGCATCAGAAGTCGGGGCTTTTTTCCCCTTGGCATTTTCCTGGAAGTCTGTTTGTCACAGAGATCTGACAGAATATCTACTCATGTCTTATTCCTTATTCCTTATCTCATCCGAATTCACTAGCATTTCCGCAGATCTTACGGACTATTCTGGGATGCCTTACGGTCACTCATTACCATGCATCCCTGTCCGATTGCAACATTCTTTAACCTCTATTACAGCCTAATAGTAGACTGTAAATAAATTCAGTAAAAAAGCAACTGCATCGCATGCAGGAAATTAGATGTGTTCTTTCCCAGGAGAGATAACAGTTATAAAATCACCTGAGGCAATTATTATAAATGCTATAACATGGATAAAATAATATTACAGGAATATCAAGTTCACATTAACTCATTATATAATTTGGAAGTGTATGTTTTGGTTTGTTCTCTGCTTTGTGTCCTGGGTTTGGGTCCAACACCCCGAAGATTTTGGAGCTTATTAATGTGCCTGAATTCTACCCTGCGGACAGCGGGAAAGAGTGTGCCAGGGCATGATCCATGTTCCCCTTTCTGTTACTTATTGGTCGCTCTTTAGGTCGCTCGGTTCCTGTTTGCTGCGGAAGATGCCGGTCGCTCACTCATTCACTCCCCAAATCTTTTACTTGTTTGAGGCAGGGGCAGTGGCAGGAGACAGGAAGCTCAGCACTCTTGAGAGGAAGTTAGGAAAGTTATGGACCAGATAACCGATACCAGCAGCTACCCAGGGTGGCGCCCGTCCTGTCGTTTGTAAGTTTGGGACTTTTTTTGGTGCTGGGAGAAAGGAAGGATATGCTAGGACCTCTGGGCCAGGCATGAGATTAGAACCTGGGCCGAATTAATCGAGAAACGCAAAGCCAAGTCCCCCTTTTGTAATCCGGACTGTTTCTAGGTCATGCTGATACTCTCATCAACTCCAGAACCTCCGGTCAGCATTGCATAACATCTACCATCACTCAGGTGTTAACCAGGTCAACTGTGCCCATATTTAGAAAAAAAAATTGCTACGAAATGCCATACCTCCTCCTTGTTTAGTAACTAAAGTGACTGCGGTAGTTCCAGCTGTTTACAGCCTGTGTATTTATAAGGGGAAACGGTAGGTGCCACAGGCCACTGGAAGTACGCGGAGCACCTTCTTTGTAAACACCGCGCTCCTGAAACCGCGTGTTCCCTTAACAATGCCAAGCAGTGGGAGCAGTGAGCAGACAAACCAAACAAAACTCTTCACACACTATAAAAAGACCTGCATTGTCCCAGAGGTGATTCATGACAATGGGTCCTCAAGGGCTGCCCTGCCTAAGACCAGCGGAGCTCACCTGTTATTGTAATCCATCACGGGGAGAGACCGGCTAGCGGCCGCCGTGTTTTTCCATACACTACGAGACAGATGTATTGAGTACTTGCTGTCAACGCCATTAAAAACTGAAAACCCTCTGGGTGTCCACTGAACTGGTGATGTCAGACTGCTATTAGATAAAACAATCAGAATTGATATTCAGTGTTCTGGTCCAGTCCTTAAATACTATTTTAGTCGCAAACCTGAGACTCCCTCCTCGCTTTTTCGTATGTCGAATAATCCAATCCACCAAATAAACAATCAATTGTTCCAAAATAAATAATTTCATTCCTACATGTAGAAGGATGTTGGGCTGGGAATGAGCTAGAGCTTATTTAATGTTCTCAAATTAACCGATAGGTCTTAAATATAAATTTTTGGTAGTGAGTTATTTCTAGGTTTTATTAAGTTATTGAGTTTTGTTTATAACTGAATTGCCGTCACTTTATGCTGCTGGTCCTGAGTCATCTGAGTCATGTTAAAAATGACAATTAATGAACTGGAACCTTGAACCTTCTTATTCGACTCGTATGAATCCGGAACCTGAAAGACGGGATCCAGGAGGATTCTGCTTCCGACTTAATGCAGAATGCAGGTCTAACAAACGCAAAGGACAAAAACCTGGATACACGGTGTGGCCTGATCCGCCCAACGGGGCCCATTTAATCCCAAACAAGGCTATCAATCTAATAGGGCTCAGATGGGACTCGATACCTGTAGCGCCGGTAGACTAGTGGTCAGTCACTCAGATAACGGGCGAAGGTACGACGCATAATGACGAAAGAAAGCATGACGTTGTCGCTAAGCAGAGTAGCAGAAACGGAGTGATTGTTGGTTAACGTGTGAGGCAAAGCAAAGTTATGTTGAGGCTTCTAGAGGAAGCCTGTGAATGATCGTCCAGGAACAAACCGGCCCATACTGTATCTTCACTTTCTTTAATCTTCATTTTGAAAACCCAAGTTTCCCCAGCGTAGATATGGACGCCGCTAAAACCCGGACAGCTGGGAGGGGGCAGATCGAAATCGTCGGGGCCTTTCCCTGCTGGGGTCGCCCCTGAAGATCGCCCTATTAATTCACTGGGAGAATTCCCCTCGGTCCTGGGGTGTAAATCGCAACGGCCCTCTGTTTACCTATACCTCCCCCTCCGATGCCCACCACACTGATCTCATAACCCCGCCCACAGGAATGCAGGGGTGGACAACTGTGCGTCGGTATGATGTCAGACAGGGATCACGGCTGCCGCTGCCTGCCACGCTTCCAGGAAGGATTAGCACAGGCTGTGAGCATCCCCGGAATCTGCAATTAGGCATGGTGTCTGGGATGTCTCACTCGGCTAACTGATATTCTGTGCAGGGGCGCGCTTACAAGAGCCTTAGCAAGTGTTAGTGTGTCACAGAGGAAGGGAAAGTGAGGCTGGGGTGCTCTGCGCCTTTGGAAATCAAGCAAAGGAGTAAGGCTTCCTCTAAGGGCACCCTTAAAGTTAGCATGCACTAACTGTGATTATTGACAGAACACATAAATACTGTACCAACCATCACTGCAGTGTTGTTCATTATGCAAATAACCATGTTGTTTTTCAAAAATCGTAACTCTAAATCCTTCTTTCGCCTACTTCTCTATCATGGGGCACACACTCTCACACCGTCGTCACACGACGACGACCACGACAGTGTTATTTACAGAGCCATCCCCAGATGAATCAACACATTTTAAAAGTTTAAAATTATGCACCACTATAAAAATAGGCCCCCACAAGCCTAAGAAAGAGTATGGATGGATGGAACAGATCCATCTGTTATTGTTATCGGTAACGGGGGGAGATGGTGTGCTTTCCCTTTAGTCATGTGGAACATGGAGAAAGAGCTGGAACTGGCTGGACCTGCCCAGTTTAGCAACCAGATTTTATTTGCGATTCCATCTGCTAATTGCAAGAACAATAATTACATAAGAGCCACACGACGGTGGGCACCACCTTTGCTGAGCGCGATGGGAGGTAACCAAATATGCGGACAGGAGAACTTCCCATTCCTGTAAATTCCTATTTCCAGGAACCAGAACTTTCCTCTGGGCAGTGATTCAACAATGCCTGAATTGCGGCATGCGGGGGCCTATCACGTATTTGGGTGTTTATTTCGGGACGAAGCCTCGACGACCTTCTTGGCTGCGAGCTCATGTCCCATGAGGGACATTTCTGTGGCTTCTGGCATTCTGTTATTTTCTGCTTGCTTTCATTACACACCTCTAAAGCTGCCTTCTTTCCTGTTTTCAGATGACAAATCCCTCTTTTAGTGGGTGACTGGGTTTTCGGGAGTCGGTTATCGGGAGTCGGCGTTCGCCGCGGTTCCTGTTCGCGTTCTGTCGCCTAACTCGTGGTGTGATTTTTATAGCCATCCCTGTCTGATTTACAGCATCGCTTGAAGATCTGCTCGTCACCCTGCGCGCGTGATGTTTTATGAGCTCCGCCGCGCCCCATTCTTGCTGGGCCGGAGTCCCTGGGTCGTCGCCGTGGTTTGAGCGCGTACGGCGCAGCGCGTCTGGTACCGAGGACGCGGCGAAGCAGCCCTGGCTCTGTTTGCGTCGGCTGGGCTGGGATGTCCCATTCGATTCTGGGTAGCTGATAAACAGCAAAGCCATGAGTGGAGATGCCCGCAAATGACTAACAGGCCGTTCAAATCCGTGCCCGTGTCCACATGCCTGCAGCCCAACTCACAGCTAAATTGGTTTTTATTGACTCTTTTGTCCTAAAAGCTGGTGCGTTTTTTTATGATGGAAGGAACAAATTGTCCCTCGCTGCGGCCCAATACGTGGAAATGCATTTGTTTTTACCCTTTTTACGCATTTTGCAGTCAGGCTATGCTGCACTGCCGCCCCCTTGCCTGCTTTCAGATTTTCAGAGATGCCTAAGAGTTTCAAACAGGGACATTTCTGTTACTTTCTGGAAGTTGGGAGTCTGCCTGAGAATGAGGCAGCAAATGAGCTCCTCTCATAAAAAAGCAGAAGGAATGTTTAGTACAAGGATGTGAGATTTTTTTTCGTGTTTTTTTGACCTACTGTGACATGGCATTCAGAGCCAAAATACGAGCAAAGCAAAGATTGTCACAATATAATGAACTCAGAGAGTGCATGGAGGAAGCTGCGAGTCAATGAGCTCATTTTATAAGCATCTGCGCTGAGATGAAACATGTTGCATCCTTCATGTTCACCATGGGACTGTGGCCTACTTTCTCCCCTCTAGAGGCTGAGCTACTTTTCGAACAGGTGATGTTTTGATGAGTCAAGATTCCAAGAAAAAAAAAATCCTTGATTTCCCAGAATGCCATGCTGGGCTCTCTCGGGGAGTATGTGGGCGGGACATCATCGCCATGACAACGACCATGGAATCCAAAGCCGGGAAGTGTGAAAGTCCCACAAGGTGAACATTCCTGATGTTTGCTGCAGTTGTTCTGGCCCTCCGACAGTGTGACCCCCAGCCGCGGTGAACCACAGAGACGTGAGAAGCAAGGGCTCTTTTATTAAAGGCAGCTCTTTGGATCGACTGTCTCTGCATCTTCGTCCCGCCTGGGCGTTATTGGGAAATCGGGGCTTTGGAGCAGCAGCAGTCCAGCCGAAAATGAAATGGACATTCTCCCAGTTGTTTTACTTTCTGAAGCAAACACACAGAAACTGGTGAATTTTAATTGAATGGCCAATTACATTATAGGGTGAAATCATTAAAAAATTTATGCGATTGTTGTCTGTGATGCAGAAAACATGCTTCTCTTGAAAGAAATTTTCAGACACAATATTTTGTGGAGCTTTTTTCTCTTAATAAGACATCAGTAGATATTAATTCACAGTAATATTTGATAGCTATATGATGTATTTTGGCTTTATTAGCACTC
Source organism: Mormyrops boulengeri (assembly GCA_026781065.1). Lineage (NCBI taxonomy): Eukaryota > Metazoa > Chordata > Actinopteri > Osteoglossiformes > Mormyridae > Mormyrops > Mormyrops boulengeri. Next base: position 14,994,601 of record JAODLD010000049.1, read on the forward strand.
CTTTGATTTATAATTTAATGATAATGTAATAACACAATGCTTCAGCTGGAATAAGTAAACCTGGGGGTGTCACCCTCCACGAGTTCCCCCCGGGACTGCCTCCTCCTACCCCCCGCCCCCACTGTGTCCTCAGGACTTCACACGACATTCCCATCTGCCCAGTTACACCGAAAAGCCAAGCCGATCTGACAGGATATGAGGAGAGGATGGAGCACATGTGAGGCCCCGGGTCTCCGTGTGGGTGACAGATTTGTACCCCGAGGCATCTATGGTCTGCCAGCAGGAGGCGCCAGGAAGCCGACATGTACTCTTTGCACCCCGTTTGTTAGGAGGACTCCGAACTTTGTTGGGAGACTTGTCTGGGTTTTCAGCACGATGTGGCTTTTGACCGCTCTGGATCTGGAATCCGAGCCACTCTTCCCCCCCCATCCCTACACTCCTACACCTCCACACCATACAGAAAATCTGTGACTGTCATAGTGGGAGGTGACCAGTGTGGCCCCCCCCCCCCAATCCATTCGCACAGGACGTTTCAGGACCGATCAGAAGAATTATGAAGGAGATTATGAAGAAGCCAGTGACATTAGCAGCACCCACTCAAAGGCGGAAACTCAAAGCAGATTGGAGACTGGATTAGCAGCAATTACGAACTGACTTATATTCCACAAGAATCCATTTCCCATTTGTAACAGATGCGCCTAGAAGGGAGAGTTTGTGACTGGGGGGTTGGAACAGAACGAGAGTGAGCGTCAGATTAGGTTCAGCTATCTGTCTCTTGGCGGGATGGCGCAGGGGTGCCAGCTGTCATGCGTCGGGCGCGACTCTCACAAAGAAATCTCACGGCACATCCATATCTTTCCATTAAAATATGGCCATGATTGGCTGACATAAAGGTGACACCACGGGATTGGTCAGCAGAACTAATTATGCAGTGACCAGTATGTTTTGCATCGCCCCATGTGTTTCTGTAAATAGTGTAAATTCATATGTGTGTTTATGTTGTAAACAGTAAATATCACAACTGTGTAATGTGCACCATGGGACGCTTCTGTTTCATTAGCGCGTAACCATGAGTGTCATGTAACTTCTGTCTGTGTGCCACTGCTAGTATTAGACCAATAGTGCCTGTTAATAAAGAGAACTACTTCCTCTTTAAAAAGGCTGCCATCTCCTTTATTAAAATGAATCACGAACTCGCCACAGTAGGTATGTTTGCGCTCTGTATGCGGTCTGCTGCATCTAAAACATTCTGTGCCCTCTTGGGTTGTGGAGTGACATAGAAGAAATGCCATTTATCGTATTCGAGGTCTGCAGCCACCTTCAAATGACTAGAGCTGTAGGTGTTCAGTCAGCTGCCTGTCCCTCCTTCACTGTCACTGTCAGCAATGGCGGCTCTCCTGGCCAGTCTCGCACCCACCTTACCTGCCTGTACAGTGCACTTTGTTCCGGTCTGACATGTGACCTGCATGGCTGCTGAGCTTCCAGAAGCATGCCAGCAGGGGGCAACATACTGAGATGGGGTATCAGACAACGTCTAGGAGATAAAGCAGAGAGAGCATGGAGAAGAAGCCCTGGGTATATTTACACACACACACGTGCAAATACACATACACACACACATGTGCACATAGACACAGACACACACACTCGTGCACATACACACAGACACACACACACACACACACACACACACACGCACACACACACACACACACTCGTGCACACATGTCGAGTAAACATATCTTTATGGGGGCCGCTTATTCATTTCTATGGGAAAAATGCTAACGTTAACTATGACAACCTTAACCCCTGCCCAGCCCTAACCATAACCATAAGTAACCAAGCATTTTTAGTTTTTTCATTGCAGTCACAGATTTTTATATTAATCACGTTGTGGGGACATTGTGCCCCCATAAGGTAAGGTATACCCGCTCACACACACACACACACACGCACACACACACAGTCACACACATACATAGTCACACACACACGCACACACACACACACACATAGTCACACACACACTTCCCTGATGCCTCACACTGAGTCATAGGTCACTCCATCAATCTTCATTTCATCTATAGCTCCTGGTATCCTTGGTGGCAGCCAGATTGTTCATAGACGAATTAAAATTCTAATGAGATTTAAAAAAACCCTCTCCACTGTTTTTCTCTGCTGTGAAATCCTAGGGCCCCCCACCCCGTGGCCCCAGAGGACAGAATGCTAGCATACAGTGATTTAAACCAGCCCACAATGCAACACTGCTCATGATTTATTAATCACCCGAGGCCTGAGAATTACTGAAAACATTTGCTTGGCTGTCTGTTGCATTATCTGCGCTCTCGCATTATCTGCGCTCTCGATGTGCGGTGGACGGACTGTAGTCCTGCACCTGGGAACACAGTTAAGCTATTAATGATGGACTGCTTAGCTGGATGTGTAAACTATAGATAACTGCAGGGTGCTGGGGGGTGGGGGGCAGCAGGGGTGACAGCCTGGGCCCTGTTTTCAGACGTGAGGTGCTGATTATAAACACAACAGATACAGCATGGCCCCCTCTGCCGGGTCAGGGGTTCAAGGGGCCGGCCAGGTCTCCCTGTGGCCCCAACGCTGCCCTCGCTCTCCCTGGAGAGAAGCCGCCAATCACACAAATCCCTCACGTGCAGGAAGTGCCAGTCAGCCGGGGCAGGAATGCAGGTCCGATTTTCCAGGAAAACGCACTCAGCGTACCGTCAGGTCTGGGTGAGGGGTTAATGCCGAGAGCCCCCCCCCGCAATATAAATCATACAGCTGACCAGCAAACAACTCTGGTTGGTCCTAGGGCAGCCTATGATTCGATGATTTAAATACACTTAGATTTCACATTGTTTCGTATTGATTCCAGCATTGACTTTGTGAAATACTGCATGATGGGAAAGTTTTTCTCTGTTTTACAAGGATTGAATTTTATTTGGCAATTTTATGCGGCTGATCTTACATTGTTTTGCCTCCTGGAATTGGTCCTATATGGTTCATAAAAGGAATAACCTTTGACAGTGAGAATGTCCAGGGAATAGCTAAGGAAAATGGTGGACAGGCTTCTTAAAAACAACATCTCTCTCAACCTTTATATGTAATGGCACAGGAAATCCAAATGATCACTGTTGTGAATATTTGTAGCTGCTCGTGGATTTTAATTTATCTCTTTTCTGGCTATATTTTGGAAAAATCCCCCTTCTGAGTTTGACCCCTCCCTTGTTGATACATGGACCGATTCTGGAGGGTCACATGAGTCCCCAAAGCTAGTAAATTCACGTTTAGAAAATACGGGATTTGCAGTACTCCCACGGCGAGCGTCACCCGGAAACGCCTGTGACACAACAGGGCGTCTTTATGCGTTACCGAGCCAACTGGGACCCGTGTGTCACAGGCATGCTGTAAAAAACCCCCCAGAAACATAAGTGAAATACCTCAGCGTTGACAAGAACCATACATCTTCAGAAACAGCTCCCTCAAACTGAATGAGTGGTAAAAAAAAACATAACTCAGGAGCATTGAAAAGTGAGCCGATTACTGGGGTTATAAAATGCAACCTTTTCCAGGAAATATTTTGAGAGCTATTAGCTACATCCCCAGGGCTGTACGTGTGGTTAATAGCTGCCGCTCAGCCGACGAGGCCGTGATGCAGGGCTCGTTAAATGAACCTTAAACAGAAGGATCATATTTTTACGAGCTCTGTTTTACGTTCGTATATACATAGGAAGTTGTAAAAGATAGAATAAACACAGTATATGAACTGTATATGTAATTAATTAAAAAAAGACCCCATCTTGAATAAGGAGCTGGTTGGTTGTGGGTGGGGGGGGCATATGAAGCAGGATTTCTTGCACACAAATACCCCCCATAGAATAGAACCATATTTAGATTTCCTCCCTGTACATTAATCCGGATCTCACGAATGGCGGAAAACTGAAAACAATGTAGACAGGATTCCTTTAATGGGATCGGAGGCCTCCGGAGAATCAGCAGGTTCAGCCCAACGGTGGCATAACTCTGCTTTATCTACATTTATTGGTCTTGCGTGCTTTTCTCCTTTGAAACACAAACAGCGTGTGACCTCATGGCGAGATACAGTAGCGTTACTATATACTGTAGAAACGGGGTCGGGGGGGGGGGGGGGCGGGGGTTAAGCGGTAGGTCCGGATCACAAACATGAGGCAAGGGGCCCCCCCAGCCCGTCACAGGGTGCACACCCAGCGTCACACGCTACGGATAAGGTAGGGTCAGCAGATCACCTGACTGCGAGTCCGTGGGCTGCGGGAGGCGGTGCAGTCATGGAGGAGAACATGAAAACTATGGTGACCCATTATCCAGACAGTCCAGAGTTTCAGCCCTCTGTCCTCCTATTAGCCCTCTTGTCCTCATTTTTAGAAGGTTTTCAGCGTGTTACCACCTAATCCACGCCAGACAGGACACTTTGAGCTACTTCAGGTTTTACAAACATCTTTACGACCGAAAGGCTCCTGTGATTGGCTAAAAACTTCAGTTCTTCTTGTGCTCTGACTGGTTTGATTTTTGATTGAAAGACACATCCAGCTGTTTCACATTAACATTAGTGACGCATGCATGATTAGAGGAAACTGACCAATCAGCACACAGCAAGAACTCAGTGCTTAGGTGATATCCAGGCCCTTTTGATTGAAATGGTAGTTTACAAACCCTGTCATGGCTTAAAGTGTCCTTCCTGACATGGATTAGTTGGTAACCCTAGTCATGCCAGTGGTCACCCTAATGCAAACAGTGGGAATGGAACCAATGCTGAAAGAATGAGGTCACAGCGGTACCTACTGTGAGTAAGTTTAATGGATAAACTGCAAACTGTTACTGCTCTTAGCTTTTAGCATATCTGCTTCTGGAGCCTGGTACAGCTAGCTAGCGCTTCTAGGGCATTAACCAAAAGTCTACATTGTACTCTGACCTCAAAATACTTTCATTTGTCAGTCTATGTTTGGAGACTCAAAGGGGAAATGCCCTGTTAGCCTGGCAGCGGCTCGACTGAACAAACAAACCAACAAACAGCGTTCACCTTGGCTTTCTCACTCCAGAGAGGGTATCTTTAGAAACCGACGGGAAATCCTGGAGGCCCCCTCATCGCAAACAGGCTCCCGCTCCCAAACTTCCATGGGGAAGTAACGTTGGATTCCAGGGACACCTCCGACGCCACCCTTCCCATCTCCGTCCAGGGAAATCGCTACCAGCATTGTTGGACTCTCAGAGAAATATCCCCTGGAATTAACACTCTGCAGCTTAGGAGCCCATTAAGTTTGTGGCAGAGACTTGGACGGATGGCTTGTAAACCACCCCCCCCCCCCAACAAACAAACAAACAAATAAATACGAGCATTTCCCTCCTCTTTTGTTATGAATCCATGCTTTACTGCGGCCAATTCGCTGCGCATGCAGAACGAAGATAGTAGTCCTATATCGGACAAAATCATTTTATCATATGGGTCAGATATTTTTTTTGTTAAATTGTTTAGTTGTGAAACTGTACCTGAAACAGTGTTAGTCTTATTTTAAATGATGACTTTTTATTATTCTAAAATCATTTACAAATGTTAGTTACATTGCATCCGTTCACAATGTCAATATTGTGTATGTGTCCATTGTGATGTAATGATATACATCAGACATTGCACCCCTCCCAGGGGTGCTGT
>JAODLD010000049.1:15000398-15024609 GCA_026781065.1 Mormyrops boulengeri
TCTGCCCCCCCCCAGGAGCCACTGCAGCCACCATGCTGATCTTCATCATGCCGTCCGCCTTCTACCCTTTAAAAAATTTGGAGCATAATATATTTTATTCATTGGTCTGAGTTGGGGGCCCAATATTGGGCTTTCATGGGGCCCAAAATCTTTAAAGTCACCCTTGCACCCCCCCGCCGCAATCGACGCCCGTCAGCAGGGTGAACCCGGTCCCTCCCAATGTCAAACTCCTTCCAACACCACTGACAGGTGCTATTGTACAAAGTGATGTGCAAGTGAGGCAGGTTAAACGTCACAAGCATGCAGCTGTGCCTCACTAATAAGTCACAGTAACAGACGAGGGACAAGCTCACATTTATTATGTTATTATTATATGTATTTAGTATGTGGGCGGTGCTGCTAGGCTAAACGTCCAATGATTGTGATCCGCAAAAGGCTCAATACACATGAAGAATAACAGTGACATGGGACGTCAATGAAGCCATGGGGCAAAATTAACGTTTATCCATCTGTACTGTCTGTATGTCACAATCGTACAATTATTTCTGTTCAAGGCAGAAACAAACAGCATGTTTCTAATGAGGAAATCGGCTACCACCCGCTCTGTCGAGTCAAAGTCTATTTCTGAAAATCCCTCTATTCCTGTTTCTTAACGGGAATTTAACACCGAAACCAGGACAATTTAGGTCCTGAAGAGTGACCTCCCGTGTCCTGCGAAGATGGGGAATGTGATCACATTTAGAGCTTATCCCATGCATTAAAATATCCAGGTTCTGAAGTGTACAAACTGTGAACCACTTCAGACCTGAATATCAGTTAAGCGACTGAACGCATGTGAGCATGAAGGCAGGCGCCCTGCAGCCCAGCGGAGCAGAGATCCCAGGAAGGGAGGAACCCGACCACCGCGTCCCGCACAATGTCACGCTGTTTCCACTAATTGTTCCTTGGCTGAGGGGAGTCGTCTAAATTTGGCGTTTTGTTTACAAATTCACAGAGCAGCTTTTTGGATCCCGACACCCTCGAGCTTTAAATCCAGCCATACCGACACCAGGATGGGATGCTAGCTAAGAAGAGCTGGGCCTTCCCCTCGACTGCTCGCTCTGCCTGTAAGATCCAGGTCGTCCTGTTGTTTATCCAGGTGGACTAACATGGAAATTCACCCATTCCTATGGATCCCTTTGCTCCATGCCAACTGTCGGCTCTCAATGCATGAGCCAGTGATCAAACTGCAAGCTTTATTCATTAGTTTGAATTGTGGTGCCAGAGACTTTCAGCTTGGTTAACTGATGTCTCTGAATTGGCCGTAGTGTGTACGTGTGTGTGTGTGTGTGTGTGTGTAGGCATGTATATATTACATGACGTTTGGTCCCCAAAATGTGATTAAAAACCTGATATTTTGACGCTGTGGGGACCACAGGGGGACTCCTAATTTTATAAAAATCTGTGACTGCAATAAAAAAGCTAAAAATGCCAAAAGTCTTGTATTTTGTTTGGTTACTTATGGTTAAGGGTACGACTGGGTAGGGGTTAAGGGTGTCATAATTGGGATTAGGGTTACACCCGTAGAAATGAATGGAGAGTCCCCACAAAGATATAGATACCTAATCTATGTTTGCGCCCCCACCCTGCTATGGACTGGCATCCTGTCCCAGGTGTCCTCTGCCTTGTACTCAGTAAGCAACGGGGCATGTGATTTAGCAAGGGGAAAGTGGCTCTTGATCCAGAGCAGAGTGTGTGATACGACATGGACTGAGGCTGAGAGTGTGGCACAGATGTTCTGGCTCAGTGCTATTAAAAACCAGGCAGAGGGGTCTGAGCAGAGCTGTGCTTCAAACAGAGGACACATCTGGGCACCACGCTGCCCCCCCCCCGCCACAGTGACACTCAGCCAGGGGGGCAGCGAGAAAAGACATGCAGAGAGAAAAGAAACAGCAACACTCGTTATTGGCAACACACTTCCCCTTCATTTGCTGCGTAGTTTGGAGAATACGCTGGGAACTTCTGCAGGCCATATGTTATCATCTCACGGTAACATGCAGCACTATGTCTGAGAGAAAGATGAGTGATGCACTAAAGAAATGAGTGAAGCATCAACAGCATCAGGTGTTTATATATTATGAAGTTTTACACCAGCAAACTGACCAATCGGAATTGAAAAGAAGGGAAAAATAGTTGTTGTGATTGGCCAGGTATTTCAAGGAGGGGCAGAAAGGTAATCTAGAGGGGACCGCCCTCAAAGCTGCCCTCAGTCCCGGTCATACTGTAATCTATGTCATTTGGACTGATAACACAACAACAGCACTGATATGTGACCCATTCCCTCAGCAGTGACCCCCCCACCCAGCAGGACGGGAGGGTAGAGCAGGGTGTGACTGCCTGGATTTATCAGAGGGGGAAGTTTGTTTCTAACCGTGGGTCAAAATTCTGACGTCAATCCCCCCCAGGCCCCCAAGACAGGACATCCTGCTAGGCGAGGCCCCTCACCTGAAGAGCACAGCTCTGGCACGGAGGATTCCAGGGGGGCCAGCTGGGTGCGGCAAGCCCAGTGTGAGTGAGGGCTCCCGCCGATGCCGTGCCCCCCAGTGCCATGACATTCACACCTATGAAATTTGTCACGCTGCCAAAAGTAGAGGAGGCAAATCCGCTTGTATGTTGGGGCTAGATTGGAACCTGCAGCCAAAGGGGTATGAGGTAAGAGCGGCACCCTCTCACACACAGTGTTACCCCAGGACAGACGCTGAGACCCAAACACACTCCTTTTGATTCATTATTATTATGTTATTTTTATACTTTACTATCTGTCTAATACTTGTTAATCAATTTTTCCCTCAACTGAAAACCACTTTGGGTTAACTCCTGTTGTTTGCTATACAAATAAATGTCTTGACTTGATTTCTGTAACCTCTATACCTTTCAAAATAAAAGATCAGGCAGACAATTATAATAGTTTAAGGGGACTTATTCACTGAAATTACATATCCACCGGTGATCCAGCAATTAATTTCTGTCCTCTGCAGAGGACATCACGTTTTTGCTCCTGTCTCTCACACTATACATGTGGCACTCCATGAAGTCCTGTTGCTCCCTAAAAATGACAGGTAGTACTTTAAGTATGAGGTAGATAAGTAAAAATCAAAATTAGAAAAAAATCCCCACTGGCTCTTGGGAGGATATATAAACTATAAAAATATTAAAAGAAAATGCAAAAGCAGCAAATAAAATATCTTATACCATGGTGCTGTTGAATGCTCGATTCTGATTGGCCGATTCATTTTCTATAACCACACACATAATGCCAGCCATGCGAATCACAGTAAGAAATCAATGTTTTTATTAATTCTAACTAATGGTACTTAAAATTTCAGCTGTACAACACAATTTAAAATGAATGAAAGACAGATGCGGGTGGCATGGTGGAGCAGTGGTTAGCACTGTTCCCTTATGCCTCTGGGCCCAGGGTTCGAGCCTCCACCATGGCTCCATGTGTGTGGAGTTCGCATGTTCTTCCCTGTGCCATCATGGGGTTTCCTTCACAAAGGCTGGTCTCCCCCCCCACTGTCCAAAAACATGCTAAAGCTAACTAGCATCACCAAAGTGTCCATAGGTGTGTGAGTGTGCCCTGTGATGTGTTGGCACCCCGTCCTGGGTTGTTCCCTGCCTTGTGCCCATAGCCTTCAGACGCCCCCCCCACAACCCTGAATAGGACAAGCACATACAGAAAATGGATGGACAGAAACAGTTCACCGCTGGCAAAAAAAAGTAACTCTACTAACAAACATGCCTTTTGGCTCATAAACAGAAAAAAAATGTCTTTAGATGCAAATGTACAAGCCAAATGCACAGTAACTGTAGTATAAATGATTTAATGTGCCCCAGGCTGTGTATTATAAAATTCTAAATGCACGGCTGTGCAGGCAAAGGATCTGTAGTCCATCCATCCATTTTCTGAAACCACTGAATCCCAACTGGGGTCGTGGGGGGGACCGGAGCCTATCCCGGGAAAAACGGGTGCAGGCGGGAACCAACCCTGGGCAGTCGCCAACACAGCACAGGGCGCACACACTCACACACACACTCACACGCACACTCACACAACTACAGGGCCAATTTAGACACACACTGACTGAAGTGATAAATGTAAATAAAAAAATATAACTACAATCCAGAGACAGCTAATGAAATGGCGTGTTAACCATCGAATTAATCCAATAAGTTTGTCTTACCTCATAGCATATACTGGACACAGTTATTCTGGTATCCATGGTGGGGGGAATGTTTATTTTCAGTAACATGTTTTTGAATATCACCCCCCCCCCCCCATCTGTAAGATCTCAGTCAGTGGCGGATGGAGGTTCCCCACTACTCACCGCACCTGTAGCGTCCAAAATAAGCAGCGGGTCAGAACCGGGTCACTTCCTGCCTGCCTCTGATGACAAGCAAAGGGCAGGAGACTGATGGTGGCTTTTTACTCCATTACAGCCCCAACCTCTTCATGTGTGACTGGTGGAAGGGAGAAGCTAATGGCAATCAGGCAAACTCACAGGTCAGAGGACAATCAGAGCTCCACTCACTTAGCCTGGATTTCTTAAATAATATCCAACTCTGTAAAGGGACAAAGTGTAATGTCATCTGAGGTGTGTATCAGAGGTGGATTATTCAAATCCAGACCAAGATTTTGTTTCAACCAACTAGTTGAATATAAAGAATCACAGACACAGAGTACTCAACTGGTTGGTTGAAACAAAATCTTGGTCTGGATTAGTACTATCTGGACCCGAACTATCCACCTCTGGTGTATATTAATTAAATAAAAATATCAGACTTTATACAAAATAAACTCATAATAAGGCTAAGAATCCTGCTAAATGTGTAAATGCGGCAGCCCGGAAGGTCTTTGCGAGTGTGACTGGCGTATGGATGGAGTGCTGACTCTTGGCCCACGTCGCCGCTCAATTGCTGTCGTGGGTGACAACGGAAGCTGCCTTTCCATGAGTGATGGTGGCGCATTACCCGCTAATGAGACTAAAAGAGTAGCAAGTACAAGCACGACCTGGGATTAGTGGTAACCTCAGGTCGCTGGCAAGCAAAAGAGTCTTCTGGGGTTGAGTTTTGTACCTAGAACAAAGGGCAGTGCCAAGCATTCAGGCCACAGGGCCCAGTGTGACCAGTCACCTGACTGGTCACATGGTCCCCCTTAACACCTTTTAAGTCAGCATGTGCAGCAAGGAGCCGCCTGCCAGCAGCTTGGCCCGTGGAATTCCATAGCAGGTGTGAAGAGTTTATGTTTCCTCCTCTTCCTCCTAGATATTCCTGCCCATCCCAGTAACTATCTGTAATGCTTCCTCTCGGTGTCTGAGGCAATGCACAATGCACATTTATGTTTAATTTGTACATTTTAAGGTATATCTTTAGTTCAAAAGTAATTTTTTTAATCTAGTATAGTATTTTTTGTATATAATTCTGTGTTATGTCTTTCTTTATGCTTACCTTGTGTCTATGTGTTTCTGTCGTTTATATTTATAATTTTGTGATCAATGTTGACACACCACAGCACAACAACAAAATGTGTCCTCGGCATTTAACCCATACGTGACATAGCAGGGGGCAGCTAATTCAGCACAGAGGGCGCAGTACCTTAGTCAGGGAACTTCAGTGGTACCTTGCTGGTTAGGGATTCAAATTAGCAATCTTTTAATTACAAGTGCACTTCTCTAACCATTAGGCCACCACTGCCCCACTAAATTTCCCTTTGGGGTAAATAGTATGCCATATCTGAATCTGAATGAATGTTGGTGGAAAGACACCTTTAAACCCGACCTGACTTGACACCTTTAAGGCGTAATGTTTACTGACTTGGCTACATCGTTGGGCCAATCAAAAAGTTAGTGCTGATTAGCCTCAGAAGCCCAGTGGTACCCACTGCGGGGTAAGCAGTTACGGAACATGGACGTATGGAGGAGAGGCATTGTCCGGGTTCATCACCGCGTGCATGGAATAATCAGGGGCCTACAGCCTTCCTCTTTGCACATATTTCATTTCAGCACACATGCAGACAGCTTACATGTCTATACAAGAAATGCAATAGTCTATAAAAATCTCAATAAAATATCCTCTCTGAGTTTGTCTCTCATCTCTGAGATGTGCTCATCATCTCTGCTCAATTGTCCTGACAGTTGCTTGGCTCTCTGGAAAATAGCCCCTAATTTCTCATCAAAGTGGCTGAATCTCTCTTAACCTAATTTCCTGTACCCTGTGAAGTCAAATTACCATGGAAGTGAACTTCGGTTAGACATTTTGGGGGGGGGGTCTTCCTGTCGAAGATCACAAGCTGCCAGGTCACCCCTGACCACTGCCCTCTGACTTCCGCTACCATTTGTCTCATACGTCTTTCTGCCCCCCATCGATTCTCCTCCCTGCGGGTTTGGTGCTACATTCATTAAGCTCTTGTCTGAAAGCACTTAGAGTCCTTTAACTGAGATGTCATACCGCAGTTCAATAGCCGAGCCCCCCACAGATCCTACAAGATGAACGGCGATGGCTTAAAGCTTTTAAAAGGTTAACACTCCATCTCACTTGACAGCTTCAGGAGAGAGATGCTGGAGATGATTATTTTTGCTCTTTGGGATGGCTATAGATTGCCATGTCTCACACAACTACTGTGTAAAAAGCGTGACTGTGAGCTTGCAGGTGGCGTGGTGATCAAACACATAGACTCCACAGTGGGGGCACTTACAAATGACATGCAGTCACTGAAGATATCACATGACTGTCGATAGGACAGAACTGCATACACTAAGACCTCATTCACAACCTGTAATCTTGGATTCCTCAGTCAGGGAGGGGGGGCGGGGCGTGCTTAAGGTTCCTTTATCATCTCGTCAGAGGAGATACTGAAATTCCCGAGCATCGTAAAGCGACCGTGTTGTTTACACTGACAGTACAGTTAAGTCAGTTCATATCACTATCTTCATATTTTTAATCTCCTTATCCCTTCGGTTGATTACTATGACAAGGAAGACATTGATATGTTAAGTGTCCTTCCACACTCCGTGACCACTTGCCAAATATGTGGAGCCCGGAGCCCATCCCAGGAGGTGTAGGGTACAGGACGTTGGGAGAAAATCCCCACAAATGTGGGCTGACCATGTTCCTCACAAGGCTCATGAATCAAAACGGCAGCCTTGATAACTTAGGGGCTTAAATGCTGAACCACTTTGCATCCTGAAATTAAAGGATGGTTTATAAATTGCTTGCTTTTGAAGTTGCAGGCTATAAAATACTTGTTGGACTCATTCTGTGTACATGTATTGGCCCTGCGATGGACTGGGTGTACCCCAGCCCTGTGCCCTGTGCATTCTGGGATAGGCTCCAGGGACCCCCACAACCCAGACCAGGATAAGCAGTTGGAAATGGATGGTTAGTTACTGACTGGTTGTCAATACAAAGTCTACATTGCATTGACCTCAGTTAAGGGTCTGTCTACAATTTGCCGGACTCTCTCCCCTACGGAATTCATCTCAGAGTGTGTCCTCAAATGCACCCAGCCCATTCTCAAGTTTGCCGTCATCCGTATGAGTCAACCAGCCAAATCGGGGATGCTGGAGGTGAAAAATGAGACACGAACATTCACTTTTGCACGCTGCTTCTGCCATTGGAAGAAAGTTTCGTTATTGAAACATCGGCTTGCTCGGAGCTCCATGTGCAATGCTTGGAGGGATGTGACGATAAGCTTCTGGAGTTGTGGGATCGTGGCAGCTGACGGCAGCAGACAGCAGATGTTACGTCGTGCCTGCTGAGCACAGCCAGGCCTCAGCTGAAGCTTAGCTCTGTCAGAGATTCCACATCCCCACCAAAGTGCTGGCGTGCCCCAGCGCAAGTTACTAAAGCTGTGGATCCCTGTGGATGTTGGGTCAAGGTAACGTTAGTGTGAGATGCTTAGTGATGAAAAGCTCAGGGTAGCGACCAATTAAAAGTCAGTTTAAACCCCCCCCCCCCCCCACCAAAAACCTGTGGAACATATATATCCAATCTATATCTAGTAATGTAGTATATGCAAAGTGGGAAATATTTATGAAGTCTGCAACTAAAACTGTACTAGAGTATATGATAGGCCTATTTTTTGGTCTTAAAAATTCAGTTATCTCGATTTATTTTTATGTAGCGTCATTCACAACAGAGTTGCCCATAAGCACTATATAACAATGAATTGAATTGAAATGAATTTGAATTGAATTGAATTGGATTGATTTGATTTGAATTCGAATCGAATTGAGGATTTGTGACGCATTCAAATATATGGTACCTGGGAGCACGCCATCACATCATTTTAAAAACCTCTAAGGCTACTACAGTCTAAATTTTACATCAGGTATGTTATATTAAGCAGTGGATATAAAAAGTGCAAACACCCCAGTTAAAATGCCAGGTTTTTGTGATGTGAAAAAATAAATCGAAAAATCATTTCAAATCTTTTCCCACCTTTGATGTGACCCACAAGCAATTCAATTGAAAAACACATCTGTTAGTGGGAAAAAAATAAAAAACATAGAAGAAGAATTGTATTGTAGGGCTGCCCTGTGCCACAGCTTGGTCAGAAGCAGGATGGCAGAGTTCAGACAACTGAACGGACTCAGCAGATTATAATCTAACAAGAATGACCCTAATATAAAGAATGAGAGGGAGCGGAAGCGTCCGTCTCCCAGCACATCGGCCCAGCCAACTCTGTTCAAACCCTCAGAGCGATTACAGCGATCCCGACCAGCTGGGTTTCATGTTCAGACTGCCTTTCCCTACCTGAGCCAAATCACCCAGCTTTTCAGCTTACAAAACGCAGACGCTTTCAAATTTCTACGCTTTAATTATTGGACATGCAAATGATTTATGTGGGGTAGATGGTTTCGAGCTTTGAATAATATTTCCTGTGGTTTAATCAGCATAATAATTTGAATGAAAATTGTGCATATGGAATTTAAGGGAAATGATAGATTAGACACTTAACATGATTCAGATTTTAGTTCTTGTTTTTCTACCCAAATGCTAATCACCTCTTTGCTGGTGCTGTCTGTGGGGGGGGGGGTGGCGGGTGTAGTGATTTACTGGACACCCTTATGGCCATTATGGATGTGGGTTGATGCCTGCAGTGTATGTGTGGAATCACACATGTATGTGTGCACCAGTTTCCTTCCGTATGTACGGATCGGCAATCCCAAACTGGCGTGGTGTCGCGTGCATGCCCGAATGCCCTTCATAGTCTTTTAAAAAGCCCACCACATTCTACAAATATTTTCACACTCGGGAGCCCACGGCCGGCCGAGGAAGCACTCCTCCCCGTTTCCCCTCTCCTCCGATCCAGGCATACCTGTCTGCCCGCCTATGAAATGTGTTTCATAGTAAATGGAGAAATGTAAACAGGTACCTGCTTGTGGGGCAGGAGAGGCGACCCAGCTGTGAACCCCTAACCCAGACTACTATGAATTCTGGTCAGTTGAAAAAAAAAAAATTGGCAGGAAAAGTATCGGACTTGAAAGGGAAGCGAACAGCCAGCGTTTTGTGCGTCCGCTGCGCCACCCACGGCCCCCGTTTCCTCCTGTTCATTTCCCGCTGGAGACCGTCTGTTGATCCCCGTGAATGGAGATGGGCCCGCCCCGCCCGGCTGGCCTGGGGGCCCTGCGAGGGCCCCGCCCCCTCCACGGCTCACACGCACTGTGCCCGATCGGGGCCCCATTAAGTGGAGCAGCTACGATGCACGGTCTCATGATGCAACCAACCGGGACGAGGTGGCACCATGTGGTCACTGCGTAATGGTAAAAAGCCTCAGGAGATGCACATTTACATTACAGTGTCCAAAGCAATTTACGCTTTTTACAGTAGGGGTTAGGGTTACGATTTACATGAGCTCTTTGGGATTTGAACCCATGACCTTTGGGTTGTTAGTGCAACACTCTACTTGTTGAGCTACATATAACAAAAGCACTTCCTGACTCACAGCGAGACACACATCATACCTGTGGAATCCCAGACTCACATGTGCAGTGCCCACTAAGCATACTGTCTCACTGGCGGTTCTCATCTCCCAGAGGGATGAGGGATCCAGCCCAGACCAGACAAAAACATACATTAGGAATGGAATCCTGTAGAGCAGAACGTAAATGCTACTCTTCTGGTTCACTAAATCCGTTCATGTTGACGTCAGGTAAGATTAAAGTGGGACCTTTATACATTATAATGATCTATAAACAGCAACTTATAAACTACGCCAGCGTCTAATCCCACCCCCCTCTTTAAATTCTTACTTGTTTTATGTTTACATGATTTAGTTTATTTGCTTATAATACAACTATTAGACATAATTAGCATTACTCACTCATCCAGTCTGAAACTTAGACGTCTCAAGCTATGTAATTTCAGTGGTAAAATTACCTAGTATCGTTTCAAAGGTCTGAATAAGTAAAAAACATGCTTATAATTTTTTGTTTATCATTCTAGAAAAAACGAGCGAATGATTATTCATGTCAGCCCAGTTGTTAGTAAATTGGTTGCTGAAGTTTGCTGTTTCTCCCGGGTCTGATACCGTTGGTTCTGGGTTCTCAGCACCCCTGTCCACCTTTGTGGGATCTGAGCCACCACTGAACCGGCCTTAAACAGAGCGGGGTTCACGGTACGTCAGCAAATTGAGCCGCGGAGAGCAGATTTCACAAAGGCCTGCTGAACCCAACGGTGTGATTTATCTTATGTTGGGCAGATCGGTCATTAATCAGTAGCCACACCAGCTGAAATAATCGCTGTTTCTGTTATATTCCCTGGTGAGTCAGTTTTCTGGTGGATCACAGACACCCTGAGCGACGTGGGAATGGGGGGGGGAGGCCCTGCCACTCTCTAATAACACCTCCCCTGGAACATACCTGCTCAACCTGCCCACATCTGGTCCTCATTAGCCCAGCTCATCAGTCTACATGCCCGACCGCACCCTCCAGCTGCACCCCCCCGACCATGGCTGAACACGTGGCTGTTATCACAGCCAAGCCCAGTGTGCCATCTCAAGGCAGCATGAACAGAGCTGCTGACGGGCACGTAGGCAGAACAGGATCGTTAGCTGGCGGCAAACCACACGGAAAGGCCATCTCACAGCAGAGGCGCCGTTTTACAGTGATTTACAGTCATTTTTACTCCAAGACAGGAGATTGCGGACCTTCACTTAGCCCCCTGTAGGCCTTAGTGATAATTCCCAACTGGAATTGTAGTAACAGCTGGAGAATGCAGACTGACACAACTCTGACATTAAAATTTATGGTGGAAAGAAATGCAGGGGTCTTGAAACAAACAGCAGTCTTGAGACCAACAGGAGTCTTAGCTGAAATGCAAGTTTGAATCGCTTATCCTCAGTGAACATGCCAGCTCCAGACTAATCTGGTGAGGACGCATTGCCTGTTCCTCTGTAAAGCCCACAGAAGCTGTTCTCAGCCACATTAATGTGACGCACTGCTCTCAGCCAGGGTCACGAGACTGAATTGGTCTGGGTCACATGTCTGAATTGACCCGGGTCACATGACTTGTTGCTTCACAGTCATACACACGGTCCAGGAATCTGCAGACAGCTCCTGGGCCTTTTTCATTCAGTGCTTTGGATCCCAGCATACTCTCTGTGTATATCTATGCCATTCTCCCCCCCAAAATGAATTCCTACCTACAAATCTCTCCATCTCACCTGCAGGCCTGTGGGGCGGACACAGCGAAAGCCCTGCTACCCCCCGGGGAAGCCTGGTGAGCGGCACGTGTGGGAGCCCCCCCCCCCAGCGGCGAGCTGAGGCCATCGGCCAGGAGCGAAAACATCACGCTGCGGGCTGAGCCAGAGGCAGGATGTCGGGTATCCTGTTCAAAGGTCTGCACACATCTCCTGTTTGTCTTGGCGTCCGCTGCACCTACTCAGAGGGAATGATCATGCTGAGGCCCCTTGGAAGCGAAGAGCTCCGTCAAGGCTGGCCTGTCCAAGGCACACACACGCCTTGCAATATACACTGTGAATCCAGTGATTTACTGCAGGCCTGAGCTAGGCTCTGACGTTCAAGTGACAGCCTTGGCGATCTTAAACAACGTAATATATATATTTTACTAGTGCTGAAATTGATACTGGAAGGAAAAATGATCAAATGAACACATCTAGGGGGTGTTCACAGCAGAAGCAGGAGCCTCTGGGATCTTCAGGGTCTGCTCAGGCTTGATGTGTTTACCGTGCACATGGATGCGGAGGATCGGCGAGAAAATGTCCAACTCTGTCCACACTGGCGAGTCAGTTTCTGTGGGGTTCTGATGGGGGCACAGATATCAGGACTGACACTCACTGAGAACTGATTCGGCTTTCTATGATAATACAGGTTGAAAAGCGGAGTGTCCTGGTGATCCCATGGCTCTTGGTGGACCAGAGACGGGCACAAGAGGGGAAATGGGGAAACTGTGGTGTTTTTTAAGCTGGAGTTTAAACAGCTGCACCTCCGCTGCCGCCGCAATATAAAGTTTCGAAGGGAAGGGGCGGGGCCTCGTGATGCAGGCAACAGGAGGACGGAACGGCCATGGTGTCCGGGTCCGGACAGGAGGCGGGCGATGAAGAGCGAGAACAAAAGGGGAAATAAAATAAACAGGCATCAGGTCTAGGCAACAGCTAAAACGGGCCTGACCCCATCTGAGGTGGGATATTTGAAAAGCTTTTATTAAAACATATGTTCCTTTATTACAGCCTTGACACGCGGCGTCTGGAGCCTGCGGGTGGACGAAATTCATTTAGTGTTAAATGTCACGAGGGGAAACTAACGCTTGATTTTGCCTGTTAAAGAAAAACAGCGACGGGAAAATCAATGGAAATAAATGGAAGTTACTTGAAATGCAAATATTATTCTTTATACTGGATAATTCCATTTATCCACCCAACCATAACCAACTCCATCCATCTATAAACACTAGTACAGGGTCGCCAGGAGCCAATGGGGCACGAGGAGGCCACTCACCCTAGGAAGTCAGAGTACCGGGGGGGGAATGGAGAACACACACACTCAAACAGAGAGCAGGGGTGGGATTCGAACCCACGACCCTGGAAGCATATAGGGACAGCAATTAATTTGCTTCACATTCCAGCAGGTGCTTTCAGCATCTCAAACGATGCGATGCATCCAAGACATAAACATCCTCATACAAGCCGAACTCAAAGACTAAATTACTGTGCTTGCTTCACTATCCCTCTCAAACAGCTGCTTTTCACGACCCCCGGAGGACGTTCTGATACGGTCAGCCAAAACCGGACACCCACCGACGTTGCGCAAAAACCGCATCACTTCTTGTAAACATCCTCTGAAGACCCACCTATGACGCCATGAGGCGGCAAAGGGCGCCTTCTCCTCGAGGTCTTCGGGAAGTCCGTCTTCCCTGTGCTTGTGGTTCCCGTTCCCTATAGCTCTGGTTCATCCGTCTGACAGAAAACCACTGTTGTGAAGAGCACTAGAGATATTCTGAAGTTGTCCACGATGGTACCAGTGATGGGATGAGGGGGTCTGGTTGCCTCCTCTCAAAATCGTCTTGGGTTTATTTGAGGATCCCATATGCATAGCAGACCCTGAGTCAACATTATGACGAAGACCTTTAAACCTGTTAAGCAACAGCAGATGTCTTCATTATTGTTTTTATGGCCGCCTTAATCTCCCTTCAGACTCGGTACAGCTTTGTTATTTCGGACCCAATATTTCGTGACAGTGGTTAAGGCATCTTTTAGAAACCAGAAGCTAGGGACTACAGAAGCTTGATGATACTGAACCTTTCTGAGAGCCTCCCGGTACATTATGTGCAACTCGGAGCCCTATCCAATGCACGAGGATAAAAAAAACCTGCGAATGACTTAATGACTAACATCTCCGCCGTGCTTGCAGTGATCACAGGAATGTTTATTTAGATGGATGGGCCAACAGGCAGCTGCTCTGAATTACGAACAATACGGGAGATTCATCCTGCATATGTTGTGAATTTCCTCCCCTCCCCCAAGAGTCAGAGTTATTAGCCTCTTTTGGTACCTTATTTCCCAGCCCCCCCCACCCTTAAGCTCTCTGGAGAATACCACATCTGGGGGGGGGGGGCGTGTACCTCTGTTGCCGGTTGGCGCAGAAACTAAAAGAGGTTGTGCAGAATATATGCATGAGGGGACCTGAAGTGATGGAAACTGAGATGATAGAGTGCTGGTGGTAGTGGGGGGGCATAGTTGTTTTAGTGGCTGGGGGAGCTCCAGGGAAATGCCCCCCCACCACCTCCACGATGATTGAAGGAGTCCAAGTGTGCCTCAAGACGCCAGCACAGCATCAACGTGGCGTGATGCAAACCTGGCTGCAAAGCTTGAACATCGACGATCGCTGCAGATGTGGCCAAAAACTGGGCTACCAATCAACAGCGACAACAGAAAACACCTGGACCCATGCTCATAAATACATCAATTCCATCATAATCATAAAAGACAAAGCGTTTTCTCAAACACACCTTTCTCCAATTCATAAACCACATCCAAAATGTACAACATCGTGAACAAAGTTCTCCTGTTTCTGAAACAGTGTGAGTCTGGTGGATCCTGCGGCTCTGGGTGAAAGTGCGGTTAAAGAAGTGGAATTTGGGATTAAAGTATCCCGCTCTAAATGCAACTGGTGTCATACCAATAATTCAGGTTTCAGACAGATATTTTATAAAATATAACACATTCACGTGTTTTGGAGGGAAAGGGGAGGATTGAGGTCAAGATGGGATTTTTGAGGAGAGCTGAGGCTGATGTTAGGAAGCTGACGATGACACACAGGATTCTGGGAATAGTTGGCTGAGAGAAGTAGATGTTCCTGCAACCCTAACTAGGATAAACCAGTAATAGATGGATGGAGAGGTAGATGATGACTCTGGGCACATATTATCTTGGTATTTGATATTCAGAGAAAGTAAGAGCTGTGCAGGAGCGAGATGACAGATCCTTATGCACCATTAGCAGCCGATTGCAGTCTTGTGAAAGAACACGCTTAGGGCTGCAAAACCTCATCTTCTGGAAAAGATGGAACAGATCCAAGCATATGAAATGGGCACAGTTATTAATATCCTCAGGTTATCACGGGTAGTGAACCGAGCAAACGCAAACAATCCTTTTGTCCCGTACCTGAAAACAAACAACCACAGAAAACCTGTCAGTCGGCTTATTGCCCTGGGGATCTCATGCGGAGTGATCCTGCTGATCCCAAAACACATGCAGTCCACGGGATACATGGACTGGATATGTTCATAAGTAAGTGCAATTTCTGTGGAATGAGTGAGTTTTGGAAATTCAAAGATAGTTCTTCGTTGGATTACATGAGAACAAAGTGAGTTTTGGTTTGCAATATTGTAACATATGAAGAGGAAGCCTGACTTTAGGTCATTGGCAGTTTCATCTCAAAAACAACATCAAATGGATTGAGTGTTGGAAATTTACTCTTCAACAGGTTACAGGTGAGTTAAGGGGCGTGTAACCTGACACTATCCCCCCATTGCCCCCCATCCCCTAAAACATCCACACCCTTCCACTGTGTGCCTGCTTGGGAATTGGACTTGGGCCCACTAAGGCTTAGACAAAAGATCTGCTCTATCAACACAATATATATCCTGAAGCCAGTACCCTGCGGACATTAGCATTGGCATTAATCTAGCAAGTAGCCCTGCATGACTTTGGACAGTAGCATTAGCCTAGCAAGTAGGTCTGCATGACTGTGGATGTTAGCGTTAGCGTAGCAAATAGGCCTTGCACGTCTGTGGATGTTAGTGTTAGCCTAGTGAGTAGTCCTGCACGAGTGTAGACTTTAGCATTAGTCTAGCAAGTAGGTCTGCATGACTGTGGATGTTAGCATTACCCTAGCAGATTGGTTTTGCATGACTGTGGACTTTAGCAATAGCCTAGTGAGTAAGTCTGCATGACTGTGGACATAAGCATTAGCCTAGCGAGTAGCTCTGCATGACTGTGGACATTAGCATTAGCCTAGCGAGTAGCTCTGCATGACTGTGGACATTAGCATAAGCCTAGCGAGTAGCTCTGCATGACTGTGGACATTAGCATTAGGCTAGCGAGTAGCTCTGCATGACTTTGGATGGGGAATCATTACCTCCTTTGCAAAGAATGTTAAAAAAAGGTTTGATGCAGTTAAGTAATGGATATTCCTCTGTAACTCCATTTGATACTTGTTCAACATCCCCAAACCCTGGCATCCTGTTTCCATCGGGTTACGCTAGATCTTACAAAAGCTCACACTCTCCTTGAACTCACTGATCAATCCGATGAATAAGAGAGCTCCTGAAAAGGAGGCCTGGCATCTGGGAGCAATGAATGCGCCATTAAAGTTACAAAACGCCATCAGGACTGCTTGCGCCCGCCGGGTCACACAATGCCATTATTGACCACTTGGACCAGCTTCAAACACCCATCCCTGGAAATTTGGCAAGCCGGGATGGCAGCCGAAGGCCTGCCCCCACGGAAACTTGCGTCAGGTTCCACCGGAAACGTGATGAAGGCACAGCTTTGGAGAGGGAAGGGCGTCCTGTCACAGCAGCCATTTCTCCATCATGGAAATCGTCGCATGATTTTCAAACAAATAAAACCTAAAACGTGGCTTTTTGGTGATTTAAAGAGATGACCTGCTCTCATTCGACTTTTCTGTTCCCCCCTCGGCGGATGACAGGATGTTGAACTTGGCGGGGGACGGGAAAACGGAGAGGTGTAATTTCCACCCTGTTCGCACATTAAGAGCATTACGGTGAGACTGTTTTTGCCCCCTGGCCATCGCAGCTGTGGCACATTCTCCGGGAGGTGTGGCGGCCCTTTAAGAGGGCTGACAGACTTGTCTGGCCGCGGATCACAGGGACTGGTGCTAATGACTGGGAACGGGGTCTCAGAGGCTGCTGCTTGGGTGAAGTTGGCCACCTGCAGGCCAGCACGGCCTGGCGCAGAAGGGCACGGCTCGGTCCCGATGCCTCGCTTTCTTGGCCCGGTCGCTTATCTTCAAAGTGCCGAAGCGTCGGGTTGCTGTGATGCACGCCTCAGCTATGTCGAGCATCGTGGATGTGATGAACATGGGAATTAAACTGATAAGATGATTTGCAGGAGCTTTTGGGTATAAACAAAACAGCTACAACGCTGATCTTGTAATGATGAAATAGTTGTGCGGGGTCAGATGAAGAGGATTAAGCGCCCCTGGGCAACAGCACACATGACATCACATCAGAAAAAAACAGATTGGTGGCTCACAAAATTCAGAATCATCTAACAAAGGGAAAACGTTACATAAGCCTTTAATGAGTGCCATATTAAAAGAACAATATACAATCATGTTAAATTTTTAATGATATTAAATCACATTAACTTGTTAAAAGACCAGGGGGGGTCTTGTGAGGTTGCTCTGCTTGGTGTCTCCCCCCCCGAGGACATGGTGCCCATAAGGTTAATCTGGCCCAAATATGAGAGGTGATTTCTAGGCCAGAGGCAGATAGTTGAAGTCCAGAGAGTGAAAATCCAGATCAAGATTTCAGCCAACCAGTTGAGTACGATGTGACTGTGACTCTTTATACTCAACTGGTTGGTTAAAACAAAATCTTGGTCTGGATTCTTACTTTCTGGACCTGTACTATCGATCTCATTGCACATTGGTAACAGGTGAATAAGCATTGCGACACAGAATGGTATTCCGTGCAGGGTGGACCTCTGCCCTGTTCTGCCTGGGATAAGCTCCAGGCCCCCCGCGGCCCTGACCATGGATAAGCAGCGGGAAGAGTCATGGGCAGATTTCCAACACTGCCTCACAACCATCAGCAATGATTGAACTCTCAGGTTGGGAATCAGCCCCATCGCCCTCTTTCACAAGAACTTGTGCAGTAGAGGTTTACAGGGGGTAGTGAGTGTGTCCTGGGAAGCACAGGGCACGTTGCAGGGGGCACCCAGGGTGGGATACAGGGCTTGTGGCAGGGGGATGCTAATGTGCCCCACTGTGTGCTTTTGGGCTCATTGAGTCCCCAGAGTTCATCCATCCAGGGGAAACATCAAAGCCCTACGGCCAGCAGGACAGTGACCCTGGAAGTGTGATCACAGCCATTAGCTGCTAAGATGCTCATACCCATAACACCTGGTCACATTTTCACACCAGTGATGCCATCCTGAGGTAGCCATTTGGGTATGTTGAGTGGGCACCAGTGTCTGAATTGGGGGGATCTCCTGGTGGGTATAAGTTCTTGTTGTTGTTGGTGGTGATGTGGTGACGACAGTAAAAGTTGTCTGAGGTCTTAAAGGAGGTCCTGGGACAGTTATTAAATCAGTAACAATTAGTTTGATTTGGGGTCATGCCCCGCCCACCCCCGCAATGTCAGGCTCATCCCTGCCATGCCCCGCCCACCCCTCTTTTACACAGTTACAAGAGCAGATTTGAAACCATGCTGGGTCCTGAATCTACCAACATATAGAAGTTCCAGTGTTTCCTAACTTTACCTAAAAGCACATTTTAAATTTTTATAGTGGGGAGGAGCTTATTGGATGAAAATTAAGGGCAAAGCTCGAGCCAGATCATGCCATAGATGGTTCGAGAAGCATGGGAGTCAGAGCGGGGTTCCGTCCCTGGTCCCGGGAAGCTCTGTGCACAGTGCCCTGGGCTTTCTTAATCCACAGGCCTGGCGCTAAGGATTCACTAAGAGGCCGAAAGCCCATGGGTCCAGCCGTAACCCCCGGCTCAGGGGTCGTTTATCCTCTGACTAAATTATAGCGGTATGAAATTTATGACCTCCAGAGCAGCCCGCCGTAAGAAATGACCCAGGAGGGGTTGTTGAGGCCCCGGGAAAACAGGAATGATTCACAATTCATGTGATTAATAAAAGAGATTATTAAAAGGTGCCTGGCAGCGTGTCAGCAGCAGGTCACCGCAGTCATTCAGGCCCCCGTCCAAACCTGGGGTAGGGGGTCGAGTCATGAACTGAGCTGTTTACGAAGGTATTTTTCACGGCGATAAGTGATGTGACGTGACTGATTAATGAGATTATAACTTCATTCAGTGGCCAAAGGGAGAAGACTGCAACTGCGAAACCAAAGCTAACATGCTATAAAAATATTAAAAATGCAGACTTTAAAAGGTCAAGAAATTATTAATCATTAAATACATTGAGAAGGTCTGGCTAACAGCACACTATAATGACTTTTAGTACCTCGTTTCCTGAATGATGTATCCAAACCAGACTGGCCCTTCGCTTGGCTAACACACTGCACCATGTTTTAACACCGTAACACCCTAACAGCCTTCTAACACCACTTCCAAACTCATCCCCAGTGCTGTTCTTGGGCACAGCCTCCAACCACCCAATTGTGGGCAAAATTAGTTGACTGTCAGACCCTATTATTGACTTAAGAATTAAATAAGCTTTTGGTAAAAAAGATTATGAAGGTTATGTTTTAGCAGAGGGTAATATCTTACACACTGCTACCCTGGGGGGAATTAATGACTAAATAGAGAGCAGGTTTGGTCAATAATCAGATCTGGGGCTCTGTGTTACAGCATAACACACAAAGGAAAAAAAACTTCTGTCATTCATCTGGGATGAATTATGGAACATAAGTAAGGTAATGATGGACCAGGACAGACTCCCACAATACACTGCTGGCCCCTCACAGGTAATGATGGAGCAGGACAGACTCCCACAATGCACTGCTGGCCCCTCACAGGTAATGATGGACCAGGACAGACTCCCACAATACACTGCTGGCCCCTCACAGGTAATAATGGAGCAGGACAGACTCCCACAATGCACTGCTGGCCCCTCACAGGTAATGATGGACCAGGACGGACTCCCACAATGCACTGCTGGCCCCTCACAGGTAATGATGGACCAGGACGGACTCCCACAATGCACTGCTGACCCCTCACAGGTAATGATGGACCAGGACAGACTTCCACAATGCACTGCTGGCCCCTCACAGGTAATGATGGACCAGGACAGACTCCCACAATGCACTGCTGGCCCCTCACTCACAGGTTCCCGAGGTCCTTCCCGATGAGAATGTGCTGAACATATACAGCCATCTACATGAAGTCATCACCAATCTAACTTTCATTTTCGATTTCCCAGCATGCCTTTCAATCAAAACGGGACAGCTAGCCAATGAAAAGCTCACTCATCTTTCATGAAGCTTTATTAGTTTTCCTTCATTTATTTCTTAGGGCTTGTAACGAGGCAAGACGGTAATAAAAACCAGGCAAAGAGTGGAGGGCGATTGAGCCAAGCGATGGCATGCAAGATTAATGGAGACATGGTTTGTTTTACCAGCAACTCTGTGTCTCCAGGAGTCCAAATGAAATCTTTTTGCGAGATTAATGGTCACACCCAAGACGGAAACTGAATGGACTGTATATTTAGCTGGGGAGTTCCTCATCTTGTACAGGAAGCGTCTAAAAGGATTCTGTGGTTTGGGATTAATTACAAGGAACAGGGTGTGAGTGTGTGAGGGGTATCGATAGTGATTTCATGCCTCCAGTTCACTAAAGCAACAGCAAGTCGAGGCGTTAAACTGCTACATTACTCTTACTCCACATTGCGAGAACTGCTGGGGGGGCGAGGGGGTCGCATATGGGGCCTCTGGACCTGGGTACATTAAATCCGACTGCTGCCGTTTTCATATAAATCTCCATTTAATTTTTCTCTAACAACTGGCTCTGACTGCACATCTGAAAAAAGTTTGAGGTTTCAGACACGAAACGCCTCGTAAATGGAATGAGTTTCATTCCCGCCGCTAAGTGATTTTCCGTCTGCGCACACACTTCAGACAACGTTATTGCGGCTAATTTTTCAGGCACGTGTCCTGTTTGCATGATAACCGGCGTCGTAAGGCTCAGGCCGGGCAGTTTGCAGGGACTGACAGAGATTGTGTTCTGGGATTGTCACACAAGTGGAAATAAATTGACTTTTTATTTATATTTTTGTCTGATGCCTGTAAGGAGCGTTAGCCTCCAAATTATAAGGTGGTTTATTTCTTAACTGAGCCAAAAGGTCTCATTTTACACTTAATGCATGTGAAACAGGTGGGCGGGTGGCTGGAGGGGGCCGGGGGGGGTTTCACGGCTTCGCGTCTCTGGGATCATAGGTCTGATTTCCATCCTTGAACCTCTGGATTGTGTTTGCAAGTCCTCCCTGTATTCAGTGAGGCATGTCAACTGGGGGGGCAGACTGGAGCCAGCCATTCTGTTAGGGGGGCCAGATGTATTTGACCTTTCTGTCCTCCAAATATTACGCTAGATTGCCAGCATTAAGGACCATTTCTTGTTCAGACTGTCTTGCTTCCACAAGGTAGATTATTTTTTCTGTCATTAACTTTGCTTTTCACCAACGGAAGCTAATCAACCAGCCGGCACACCCACGTTAAGGGTCGGTCAAGAAAATGTGCTTATGTTTGTGTTTTGTCTGTTCCCAGCACACAAAATTTTACCCCATATATATAAATGTAATTAATAATAATAGAAATAATTATAATACATTTATTTCACATCCAAGAAGCATACGTATTTAGGGGTGGCACGGGGGGGCATGTATGTTGTCACAGGGGCACTGCCCCCTCACCCCCCCCAAGAACTGCCCCTGTGCAACCAGGTGGGCTGGCATCAGTAATTTGCTCAGAGGTGGACATTTCAGTTCCAGAAAGTAAAGATCCAAACCAGGATTTTGTTTCAACCAACCAGTTGGGCATAAAGAGTCACGGTCACAGAGTACTCAACTGGTTGGTTGAAACAAAATCTTGGTCTGGATTTTTACTTTCTGGACCTGAAATGTCCGTCTCTGAATTTGCTGGCAGTGAGTGTGAGTTTGTGCCCTGCAGTGGACTGGCATCCCATCCCAGGGAGCCGCCTGCCTTGTACCCTCTGCTTCCCGGGAAGGGCTACAGAACTGCCCTGATGCTGTATTATGTAAGTGCTTACGGAAGATGGATGGCCTATGCAAATGTCCTTTACAGACGCTGTTGGTCGGTTTCAGAGATAAACTGTATACAGAGACTGTAAGCACACGCGGTGTGCACAGAGTGTTTCTGTAAACGGTCCTGTCTCCATCCCGCTACGCTGCTCCTTGCTATTTACCCCTCACTCCTTCTTTTCAAACAACGGAAATAAAGCAGGGTTTCTAAAATGTCCCTAATATCCAGGGTCTTTTACGTCAAGCCTCGATCGAAATCAAAAGCACCGCCTTCGCGAAGTGCCGTTACGCAATTTGATGAAAACCAGTGAAGCGAACCCCAAGTTCACCGCAGGGGCGTCCAAGAAGGTGCACTCAGCTTGACGAATGCTTGAGTCATCCGAGAGGCGCTTCTCGAGCATCCCGGCCGGGCTTTCTGTGACCCCCGGCCGTCTCTGAGAATCATCCTTATGCTCTACTTATTTGGAAAATCATGCCACATTACTCTTCTCTATGATCCTTCAACGTCCAAGTCAGTTAAAAAAAAAAACAAAGACCGATAGATCAATCCATCCGAAACCCAACTGGGGTTGTGGGGGGGGGGGAACTGGAGCCCATCCTGGGAACAATGGGTGCAGGATCCAACCCTGGGCAGTCACCGACACACTGCAGGGTACACACACAGGGCCAATTTAGATTCACCAATCAACCAATCCTGCATGCATTTGGACCATGGGACTAAACCAGAGTCCCTGGTAGAAACCCACGCGAACACAGGAAGAGCGTGCAAACTCCACACAGAAAGAACCCGGGACCAAACCCAGGACCTTCTTGCTGTGAGGCAGCAGCGCTAACTGCTGCACCACTGCACCACCCCATGAATGAAGATAATCAAAGTAAATATTTACATGAATGAAACAATACAAACGTGTGGCCTCGTGGCGCAATGGTAGCGCACCTGACTCCAGATCAGAAGGTTGCGTGTTCAAATCACGTCGGGGTCAATAAGGTTGAATCTTAACAACTGTTTGCTTCGTCTGTGTGTCATTTTGGTGACAGTGTGTGGCTCACCAGGTAAGGCCATTGTGTGCTGTTACCGGAAGGTTGCTGGTTCAAACACCAAGAGCGCCAGAGTGGTTTCTCCCTTGGGGCCCTGGATAAATGCATCTGTTAAAAACATTTTAAAAATACTTAAACTTCATGGTAAGAATAATGGGTGATTTATTCGCAATGTCTAATAGCTATCCCGTTGTGGATTTTGATGTATATATATTTTTTTAGGCTCAATAAACAGAAGATAATAAGCCTTCAGGATCTACAGGACACAACTATCTGCAGATATCTCCACCCCCTTAGGAATGTTACACGGTTCATGTGTGGTGACCCTGTGGACCAGCTATTAGTCCTCAGGCCCCATATCCTCAGAGGTGTTGAACCACATCCATACTCTATATACATCTCTAAACAAGTTTAATTTCTTGGAGAATGCCAAAGTGGGCGCCTCCACCACTATGTTAAAGCTGTCCTGCACTGAGAGAAGATCTCCCTGGGAGATCTCAATCCTGGAAACGGTATAAGCCATAGGGTCACTAGCTGCGGAGGGCGGGGGGGGGGAACCAACAGTGGCCTAAATTTCCATCCTACCCCTGTTCATCTAAGAGCGGAGCAACAAATGCATCTCTGCCAAAAGATTCCCCAGTTCTGAGGGACGAGCTATAAGGCTCAGAGAACTCGTGGTTACTGGAAGTGCCCTTGCGGTGTGCGGAATGTTGGGGACGTTACTCTGGCCAGGTGGGGCTTCTTTCACCGCGATAATAGACAAGGAGAGACAGTGGTGCTGAAATGATCCTGACTAATTCCACATTTATAATAATCACATTTCTCGTCCCCGTTTTGAGGAAATGCCAGGCTGGCTATGAATCTGTCGCTTTTGAGATTTGAACATACAGACACACGCTTTGCTCTTTACCTTAAACCCAGAGAACTGAGCATCTGCTCCTTCAAACACTCTTCGCCGATTACACACGAATTTGGGGGGGGGGGGGGTAATCCCCTGACCTCACCCCTCCTCCAAACACCCTCCTTCTACCCCCCCACCCCCACCTGCCCCTTGAAACCTCCATGGCCTCACGAGTGTCACGGTGTGGAATGTTACTGTGGAGTGACGTCACACACAAAACCGATCCATCAGCCTTCAGCAGACGCTGATCTGTTTAGTGTTCGGCAGCCTTAAAGGACAAAGCGGGGGGGGGGGGCCCCCAACCGC
>JAODLD010000049.1:15024709-15040825 GCA_026781065.1 Mormyrops boulengeri
CAAACAAAAAACCCCCCCCACTCCCCCCCCCTCTGCGGTTTTTTTTTTTTTTTTCCGGCACCCCAACCCCCCACCGCGGGGGGGGGGGGCACACTACAGCAAAATACAAAAGGTGGGCAAGAGATATTAATCTGCACTGTACTGCATAAGGCTATAATTAGTATGGTAGTACAATAGTATATTAATAAATATAACAATATTTGTGAGTGTGTCCCTGATTCTTAATATGTCAGAATACATTTAAAATACGCAGGCCCGAGAATAGTTCCTCTCTTTCCTACGAAATGCCTGTCCCACTGCCAGCTTTACCTAAATGTACCCCCAAGGACGAAGGCCTGAACCCCACTAAAGATGATGCCTAAAATCTGACCCAGAATACATCTGTCACATTTATACCCGACGTTTGCTTGCCAAATTGGCTTTTCGTGCAGGAATCTCGCAGTTAACGGAGATTACAGTGTGGAAAAGCAACACCGTGAGAGTTCCGGTTAAGTTCGGAGGAATAAGCCGATTTCATTTTTGTTTCCTTGTGAAAATGCAATGAAGAGATTTGGGAGCAGAACCATGATGAGCAACTACAGGTTATATCAACAGAGAGCAACAAAGCTGATGTCAAAATGATCTTTTAGATCATAATGTCCTCAGTGTGTCAGTTTCACTGGATTAAACTCGTTTTTCTTGCCTTATACATTTTTGCCCTTTCGTAGCAGTTTGCTAATGATTTATAGACTTCGGATCCTTGGAGGAAAGTCTGCTATAAATCCTAGAGCTTCAAAATATGTCCAGCTTCAGAGAAAATCCTCCAAAGCTGGGCCACAGTGACACACTCATTCAGATGTAAACAGGACCCACCAACAAACATTCCTGGTTACTTTTCCAGATGCAGTTTCCAGACTGAATTTCAGATTTCAGTTTTTACCGGACACGTTGAATCAATTCGTATGATATGTGCCAATGCAGATTCGGTCAGACTACATAAAAGTGTAACTATGAGACCACAAAAATGTAACAACAATCAAATTGCACAATGCAGGAGACATTTTGGATGGGGAGCCAGTTACAGAACAAGAATGGCTGTTTATAAATGTTTATATGCAGGGGCCTGTTTATAAGCACCAGATTTCTGTTATCCATATGCAAAATGGAGACAAACTCCAAAATCTAACCCTGGAATTTGACTCCAAACCGTGGAAAGTAACACTGTGTCCATGGAAAACGCAGCAGAAACCCATTTTCCTCTCCAGCATCTCAATTGTTGGGAACTTCCTGTCAGATTCAGGCTCATGGCCCTCAGTTAGGTGAACAGAACTTGCCGGAAGCAGCCAACCCTCCGAGCACATCTTCCTTCAATGAAGACCCCTCAAAGTTTCACCTGAGATCTACTTTGGTCCTACCTGAGGTCCTGTCTGTTTTGGGAGAGATATCAGTTTGGTGTGTCAGAAACAGGGAGAATTTAAGAAACAGACATTTTTGGCTTTATTTAGGGAGCACTGCAAACTGTAGGCTAATCTGAAAGGTCAGACCAGATATATTCGGAGCAGCGGCTGAACTTTAATCAGAGTTTCACAATAGTTTTTATGGTTAGGTTAGGCTAGCAAAAAATATGAGTGATGCAAAAATGCTAAACACTGGGATACCCCAAACCTGGAGTGACCAAAAGCACAGCTCCATCAGGCGAGACGGGGGACGCATCCTAAGGGGTCCCTACGGTGGGTCCCTTTCAGGAGGTGTGAGTACCTCAGATTTGTTTTGTTATTTTGTGTTCCTCACACGTTTCCACAATGCTGTCCCAAAGGGGGTGAGTGTGTGTGTGTGTGTGTGTGTGTGTGGGGGGGGAATGCCCCGCTCTCTCATTAGCTGACTGTGACCAGCACGTAATTGAACCCTTATGTATGTAATCAGAATCCCTGTGACAAAACAGGTTAACTCTCTGCTGTAATATTCCCCTTTGACCCCCCCTTTATAACTATAACTGAAATTTAGGTCCTCGGAAAGGCAGCCTGAACAGCCAGCTGGAGCTGATTATAACCCCACCGGTGTGAGGCCCCATCTGGGGGGGGGCATAGGTACAGCAAAAACAGACCCTCCTGTCATCCCTAGTTCCTCTGTCCCAAATTGCCAAGAACAGACCATTATGTAACCATTACAAACTGACACAGACCCCCATCTATCCCAAAGCTATGCCAACAGCAAGGCTATTAGGTATCAAACACTGAGAAGGGCTCTGGCAGACCTTAATCGCATCGAGGGACCATCGCGAGTACGCCCGGCATCCATTCAAATGGCAGTTTTCCCATAATCCCACTGCGATCTGCAGGTTGGGAAGAGTCTTCCATGTCCAAAAAAATTGAGAAGACTGCATAGTTGCTTTTGCACGTTGGTAGGGCTACAATAACAATGTTTAGAATAATATTTATGCAAGCCTCTGCAGTATTTTCATTTGATTGTCTTGCATCACTTACATAAATACACTCTGATGTAAATAAATAGATAATTGGTGGGATGGCTTATGCAGCACTACACTAAAATGGCTCATTTGTTGCAGGGAGACAAAGAGACCTTGTGGGTTTTGATCAGTGGCTCTGCTTCTGTCAGTCACAACTTTCCTTTCCTCCCTCTGGATACCTCCTTCGGTTGGCCCCTGCCTCTCTTCCCTATTCTCTAACTCCCAGCTATCCAAATATGATACGATGCCCCCGTTGTACA
Organism: Mormyrops boulengeri; assembly: GCA_026781065.1. Lineage (NCBI taxonomy): Eukaryota > Metazoa > Chordata > Actinopteri > Osteoglossiformes > Mormyridae > Mormyrops > Mormyrops boulengeri. The sequence goes on from JAODLD010000049.1 coordinate 15,027,416, forward strand.
TAAATACTCATCCAATGTGGGGTCGGGGTAGGCTCACAAAGGCAGGTCACCAAAGCAGAGTAGCGAAAATCTCACGAATCATTCATTGAGGGAAGGTGAACATCTGGAGAAGATCCAAACTCCCTCCAAGAGCTGGGAGGTCACATCCGACCCGAAGAGTTACTGTGCCATCTATCTGCCATGTTGTCCAGTACAGGGTAATGGCAAGCCTATCCTAGGTACACCCAGGACAGCACCCACAGAGCGTCTTAATATCACACAACATTAAATGTAGGCGCAGCACTATGAGACCAAAGTCCAACAGTTCTCTTGTGCCAGAGAACAGTCTAGATGCTTCTGTTGGTAATGGCTGTCTTACGGCTCAAAGCCAGGGCTAACGTTACAGCAAGCAGGCAAGAAAGAACCTGGTAAATATTTAGCAACTGGACCGAGACACTGAGATTGAATCACTTCAGGGTTTCAATTCCTTTATTTCATCGCCAGTGTGCGGGGGTTAAACCTCCCTCAGTCTACCCTGCTTGTGGGGCAGAGGGTGAGGGAGACGGGATAAGCAGCCCCCCCCTCGTATTTCCACGACACCCAATTGCACGCTGGCAGCTCATAATACCCTCCGAAGAGAATTGTAGCCTCTGGTTTGCACTTTGACTTTGAGCCCAGCTGGGCAATGGCTCCCCCTTCGCCAAGATTCCACAATGCCGAAAGTCCCCATTCAGTTTGTTACTTGGCCCTCATTTCGTCCTCGAGGTCAGACTTTCGGCAATCGGGGTGTGCGAGATTTCGCCTGACAGTGTCGAAAAGCTAAATGGTGCCCGGCCTGATAAGCCAACGTTAGACTCCGGGAAACAACCTGGATGAAAATCACATACATCAGCACCGAGCAATCAAGACGACATCGCTGCAGTTTTCGTTGTACGTGTTCATCCGAGCCTGATTTATCTGCGGCTAAGCCAGCGGGAGGCTAATGTTGGTCTAGTTTACGTAATGGGGCTGACGTGACCCGCGGCTCTGCGAGGGGCCACCGGTGACACGAAGTGACGTAATGCTGTTTTACCTGCAGACTCAACTCCTCCAGGAGCACTTGTACCTCCAGCTCATAATCTCTGACTCCCCCTTTCACCTTCTCAGGTTGCGTTCGCCATTCAACCGCGTCTTCGTTATGATGTCATCTTCTTTTTGACGAGCCCCACGGGGGAGGAAAACGCCTCTGGCACTTTTCCCACGGCTCAGAAGAAGCGCAACGCTGTGTTGGGATGTTTAAGCAGCACTGCTACAGCTGATGTGCTTTAAATCACGCAAAACCGCGCATCTGTGATTTAAAACCTTTCCAGACTCGGAGAGCTCACGCATCGGGCAAAGATTTCATTCCGCACTTGATGGACTCTTTATTTAAACCTCTTAACTGTGATTAAACTGTGAATAACTTGGGGGAATTCTGCTTTAATATTAAGCCAAACGCTGCTGGTTGAGACGGAAATGCCCCGTGAACTTGCAGATGTGTTTCGCTTACTTTGTGCCGTTAAATTGCATTGTTAAGAATGGAGGTACCCACAAGAACACAAATGTAAAAAGAAAAAAAAAACCATAGATGGGACACAAACACTGTTCAGCACTTTTTTTTAAGCCCCCGCTTAAAGTGTTTGCGTACATTTTGTGTGGTCGAACCGGCTCATTCTTGGGATTCTTTCCTGCAACATTTCCATCAAAAATACGAACGCAATCTCAGTTAGAAAAGGATAAATCTGTGTAAAGATCAAAGGTGCAGATTTTACTGATGTTGACAGATGTAGACATTTTACTTGAACATTCTCATTAAACAGAATAACTTAATGAAACGCCGCCCAGCAAATAGACTACATGAACACCCCCAGTCTTTCTGTAGTGTAAATGACATTCCCCTCCCAGTTTCCTCCACCCCTCCTCGCTCTGAGTTTTTACATTCAAGGCTTGTTTGATATTTAAGATCATTAACCTTTACAGACATACTGGCTCAGCATAAACACCCCAGTCTTTGATGTGCAGCTCGAAAATGTTGTGACTTCCTGGAAAACCCAGCCATGATCTGACTCTAGTGAAGTATCAGTGAGGGGACTTTTGTTCCACATGTTTAAGGATACCAAGCTCAAGGAAATGAAGTCGATTTGATAAAGGTGTTATCTTGTGAAAAGACAGACCCCCCCCCCCTTAGTATATCTGAGCCTTTGGTCACATATTGTTGTTATTCCTGTAGTCTGACTTTGGGCGGAAAAAAGAAATTACATACTGTGCCAGTCAGGGAAGTTCTTAGTAAAAAATGATTTATGATTTGCTCACGGCTTAATGAACATTTTCCAGGCCGCCGGCACTGAAAGGGACTGGCAGGCTGGTTAGTCCTGTAAAACAGATGGTAATCGTCCTTTAATTGTTCTTGGATTGCTAGCAAACGAGCAGCTCTCCCCCAGAGACAGACGCAGGAGTTGGGGTTATAGGTGTTGCCATGTATGTGTTTGGGGTTAGAAAGTTCATGTCACGCACACGGCTCACTGCCCGGGGTCTGTCCTGACCTGTTATCTGCGGACTCGTCAGGCCAATCTCAGTGCAGGAGACAGGAGTACGACCCGCGTCCTTCCCTCGACAGGCAGACGGGCCACCGCTTCCTGCCGCCCTGGCCATGCATCCTGCGGTCAGGCCTGAACCTGCGAAAGTCTTCATGAAGGATTCTGACCTGCGTTCCTGCCATCCGCCTGCGGGGGCACCGTTCGGCAGCAAGGGAGCACAATTTCTTCCGTTCTGTCTTTCCTCGGATCTCTAGACTGTTTCTGGTCTGGCTTGCACTTCAGAAAGCTGGGGGGGGGGGAGGGGGGTGGTGAGGAGACGACACCGATGGGGAGCCAGGAGACGCCCCCAGCGGACAGTGGGCCCTTTGTGACTGTGCCCCGGCCTGTATTTAATTCGTGGCCACCGGTCTCCCCTGGCCCCCCCCCCCCCCCCCAAAGGGCAGCATCCTGCCCCACATGCAGGCCAATCCTGCCCAGTGGACATTAAAGTCCAGGAACGGGACCTGGCCCCCGGACACAGACGGTCGGGTGACTCTCAGACTCCAGTGTTCTTACTAAGGCTGCTATACAAAGCTGTTGAGATGGACCGTCTTCAAAGAAGTCAGTGTTTCCTCTGCACAGATCGATTTAAAACGCTCTCTCCTTTCCTTTCTGAGGCTTTCTGGAAAACTTCCGGGGAGGTGACAGAAAACCTCACAAGATCATCCGAGGTTTCTTTAAAAGTGAACATGCCAAAGTCAATGGTGCTCATCCTGTGTTTACGGATCTAAGGACTGACACTTCGCCCCTGTTTGAGTTTGTTGGCTGCTTTTCTTACCTCCTGTTTGTTATTTATTGGCCACTGTGTCCTCAAGGACCATATTTTGTCCACATGACAATAAATGAACTCAAACCTTCAACCTAATTCTGTTTATAAGACTGGGAGGCCGCGGGCTGAACTGGGGTGGACAGTCACCCAGTTCTGCTGAGCCTCAGTCTCAGAAACCCAATTCACTGGTCAGGGTGGGTCTGACGTGGGAACCAGGAGGAGCCAATGATGTATTTAACCAGACTATTTGCATCCTCGATTGATATAGTATATAACAGCCAATAGTGCCTGAGGCTAACAGTTATGTAATTAATTAACAATTAATGTAATGATTTAAATTAAGAAGCTGACGTTTAACAACATACAGTTTTATTAAATCATTACATTGTTTACAATCCTATAATCGTAACTATATTTATACTGTGCTGTTTTGTAACCATGGAACGTGTGTTTACATTAAAAACTTTGAAGAGTCGTGATGCGGATGTGTATGTCTGTCTGGTACTGAGCGCAGTCAAGGCAGGAGAACAGACGCGGGGGGCGTGGAGTCCCCCCCCCCCCCCGGAGATAGTCCCCCAGCGGACGGACTCTCATGGGTGGCTGAGAAACAGGGTGAGGTCAGGGGTCCCAATGCCAGCCCCCGTCTGTAAGGAGATGCCGGTGTGGACATGTGGTGGGGGGGGGGGACACACCAGCAGACATCACCCTGCGTCGAGAGACAGGGAGACACCACCACTCTCAGCATCAGGCTTCTGTAGCTGCTGTCCAGCAGGAACATCTCAGATGGAAGCGTCAAACAGTGACCTCACCGGCGTGGCTGCTTGGACCCAAATCTCCCAGTCCTCCCCCGGGCCGCAGCCACCAACACTACTGTCCACAGTGAGCACGCATACCCCTGCCAGGTCACGTCTGATGGATAAGCAAGCAGTTTGATAATGGTTCCGAGAACATTCCAGAATGTCCATGGCGGTCACAGAAAGGACGTACAGCATGTAGCCGTTTTCCGATGTGGTCTTTTGTTCACGCTGAGAAGTGACCCACTGCTCCGAGGTTCAAGGTTATTTTATTACCTTCTGCACAAAGAACATTGAAATTCATAGTTGCCTGTTTCCTGAAGACAATTAAACATTAAGTATAGTAGCCAATAATGAACAAATAACAGAAAATGCCAAATGCCCGGGACTTACAGGCACAGGAGGTGTAAAATGGTGCCATTTACAAAATGAACTCGTTATGGTTGGACTCGCTTCCCCCGTTCAGAAACGGCCCCCCAATTTACCGATGGGTCTATAAAAAACATGAATGTTTTTGTCGGGAATCAGGTTTGGGAGCTTCAGGATGACCGCACAGGTTTGGAAGTCCATGTCGGTGTGGTTTATCGTTATTCTTTATTTAATATGCGAGGCGTAAATGATTTTTCCGGAAGGTGCAGAGGCACTACGTGAGTTAGGAGGCCGAGTCCTGGCAGTGGAGGTTTAGGACAAGCCTTCCACAGCCTGCCCCCCAGGGAGGAAGCCCCAAGACGGGGTAAGAGGAAGTGGCCAGCCATTTGTACCGTTAGTGCGTCAGCACCAGCCCACTGAGCTAATGCCCCCCCCCACCTCAGAATGCTGTCATTAATTAGCAGACGACTCAGCGCTGGACCACCCGCTCGATCACCCCCCCCCCCCAGCTCTGGCCTTTATGACCCCCAACACCCCCGTAAAGCAGCATAACATGGCCCTTAATGACAGCAGAACCAATAGTGACACTGAAGCCTGGAGATGCTGCCACGTTGACGCTGTCACGGCGACGCTGTCATGGTGACGCTACCCCAGCCACACATACCCAAGAAGGCCGTGTTGGACTCCGTGTTTGTATGTGCTATCTGACACTTACAATCACACATCGACCAGCATGTTTACATTTCTCCATAAGGTACGAGCGTACTGCAGGATACACATTTCCTCCTGTTGTCCGAAGTCCGTAAATATTAAACAGTGAATTCCTTCCTGCGCTCTGGAGGACGGTAAAAAAGACACGCTGCCGTGAGAGGTCGGACCCGCTACACATGTGCCCCTGACAAACCCGTCCATCACCGAAACAACGGGAACTTGGCCGGAAGCCAGTCGCTGCACAAGGACACAGGATACATTTTTCATGGACTTAAACGAACAGAGGAAGATTAAAGTGCCGACACAGCTGCAGCTAGTGTAACCTGCAATTATCACAAAGAATTAAACAAAAATGGTTTGATTTTGTAAGAACTTGTGTCTCACAATTCCAGCGATGGTAGATTTTGATTCCTGCCCCAGACCCCCGTGGGTCACCCTGGCGCCTGGGTAACCCAGCGCATCCTTCCCCGTCCAAAAACGTGTGACCAGCAGGTGGCCTTGCCGAGACAGAGTTATCAGGTGCGGAGAGATAGAGGGATGAGCTGTAAAAGTAAGAGAATATGAATATGAGAAGTGACAATGGCGCATATGTGAGGAGAATGAGCCAGCAGGATCGGACAATCAGGGCTTCACTGGTCCAGCTCCGGAGGACCACTGGGTGGTCTGATCAGGGAGATGAGCTTTCAGGGGTGGGTGAGATCAGGGGTCCGAACGCCAACCACCGCCTGTAAGGAGATGCCGATGTGGACATGTGGTGGGTGGGGGGGGGGGGCACACCAGCAGACACTACCCTGCGTTGAGAGACAGGGAGACACCACCACTCTCAGCATCAGACCTCTGTAGCTGCTGTCCAGCAGGAACATCTCAGATGGAAGCGTCAAACAGTGACCTCACCGGCGTGGCTGCTTGAACCCAAATCTCCCAGTCCTTCCCCGGCCCGCAGCCACCAACACTACTGTCCACAGTGAGCATCTCAGCACAGGGGCTTCTGGGAGATGAGAGCATGCGAACCCCTGCCGGTTCACGTCTGATCGATAAGTAAGCAGTTTGAGAACGGTTCCAAGAACATTCCAGAATCTCCAGGGCGGTCACGGATAGGATGTACAGTACATAGCCATTTTCCGGTGTGGTCCTTTTTCATTCTGAGAATCAATTTGCTGCTCCAAGGTTCAAGTTAAAGATTCTTCCAGAAGGTGCATAGACACTGCATTGTCACTAGGCCTGGAGGAGGACGGCTTAGCCTAAAAACCCAAATTTCACAATCCATGCAGGCAGCTGTGTGGGGACCCTCATAAACTCTGTCTAACCTCCCCCCCCCCCCCCCACCGAGTCCATCCTCACATACTTGGCAGGAATCAGCCGGCCAACGTGACGTAGACAGAACACTGCCCCTATCGCATGAGCTGGACACGTTTCTGGGAACTCAGCTGTTTCTGAGCCGGATCCCCACTGGCGGTGAGGTCATCAGTGTGCACAGCTCATCAATCAGTGGGAAATGGCGTGACAACCAGCCTCAATCTCCATCGAGCCCGGCCTCCACTGAGGGACACACTGTCCGATTCACTCACCCATTCTTACAGGTGTCACCAGAACAGCCACAGAAGCTGGGGGCCTGGTGGATAGCAGGAGCCATCTGGACCTAGCGGTATATAAGTCATTCGTCTGTGTCTTTTTGCTGGCCAGCAGGTGGCGTGGTCATTAAGGGCACCGGCCTCTAGTAGAGCTAAGTCATGACAAAGTGTTGCCTCCTGGAACAGCAGCGTGGGTCGGTAATTTGATTCCAGAGCCTGTTGAACTGGTGTGTTCCTTCCCCGGCTTCCCTTGGGCCTCTGCAGTTCCGTCTTACTGTCCATAAGCCCATGTGTGAGGCTGCTCCCTACGCTTCCTGGAATGGGCTACGGGGTCACCGTGACCCCGTACCAGACAAGCATCTATGGAAGATGGATGACAAAAAGAATTTAAATCTCTTTGGAAAGACATGTCAACAAATGTAATTAAATGTAAAACTGAAAAGGTCAAATCCTCTACCTCTTGCTGGAAAGAGAAATAAAACCAAACACTATGGACTGGTCTGTAAAAACATCTGGAGAAGAGGCTTGTTGATCAGTCTTTAATTTAAATGTTGGGTGTCGAAGAGTGAAAACGAACCATGAATTTAGATGTGAAGGGGAGTTGGCCTTGGATGTGATACCTGACTCCATGTTTTTGCACAATGCTAATCCTGGTCAGATTAGAAAAGCGAGACCTTAATATGAGAAAATATGAAAGATGATGTGCAATAAACCGCAGCAGATTAGCTCTGCCTGACCGGCAGGCCTTCAGAGAACATAAATAACCCAGAGCGGAATCTTGCCCAAACAAACTGAGACAGTATCATATTCTCCTCCGCACAGATGGGGCGTTTAGCCTTGAATAGCATGCTCTTTGCTTATTTGGTGTATGCCCTTTTGTGGGGGGGGGATTTGCTGCATGCACCAAAGAGGCAAAGACCGGGGGGGATAAGCCATGCCATTTGGGAGCGAGGGGAATGCAAACAAAAGGCAGCCGACTCCGCATCGGCCTGAGGGAAGTGTAAGAAGACAGCCGGTGTGTCCAACTTCGGAAAGATCCGGAAGGTAAATGATAGGTAAAGTCACAGGTGACGGAAATAAACACACAGATAGCGTTAGCACAACCTGACATACCCCCACCCTTTTACCCCATCTATAGGTCAATAATCACGTTTGTTATAACAAGGCTGTCACTACAGAGACCAAGCAGGTTTTGTTTAGTCTACACCCCCGGGCGGTGATCTTTCACCTTTGACCCATTGATTGGAGAAGCGTTGAACTTTGTTGATGCTGACGGGGGACACACGCAGATTCCGGGGTGTGATGTTACTTGTTTTTCCCACTGAAATAGCAGTCGGAAAATTAATTTCCGACACGCTGACATTGCCGCGTATGTGCCGCGCATGCTTCCGCGTCACGTCATTCGGGGGTGACCCAGCGATACGTCAGCGGGCCTCCTGAAATCAGGCCCCTTTCTGCTGACGAGGGATCGCATTCCTAAGCTCTCACCCAGCTAGCCAGTATCTGAGTCATCTCTTCATTAGCCAGACCGTTACGATGTTCCCGTAACCATATGAAGTTATCTAAAGAAAACAGAATCACTATTGATTCATGCACTGACAGTGCCATGGGTGAGCTACCAAGTTTACACACGTCAGGGGAAAGTACCCTATGTCAGGAAAACTGCGTGAAATGAATGCAGACATGTTTCTAAAGGTAATCAGGACCGTCATCCCCAGTGCTGCGTGATACAATATCCCCATCGCTACGGCCCTTGGCCTGTACTCGTTTTCCTCAGAAACAGAGCTTGCGTTGACCACACCACCCGCTCATGTTTCTGGCAGGGGATCCGAAACGCTAAACATGTGTCGTGTTCAGTTTTTACATGTTATTCCTGTGTGCCAGACTAATTGCAAACTTTTGTTCACAGCATGGATGCAGGTTTAAGAGGAATAATTCAATCCGTTTGCTGGGAGGGGGGAAAAACAGCTGCCCCCCCCATCCCCCTCCCCCCCGCGAGCAAGAGCGCCTCCCTGGCTTTCATGCGCTGCGTTGGCCCACCTGCTATTGATTGCAGGCTTTGCTGATTCATTACCGAGAAGCTATTACACACAGAGGGAGATTCGTTCAGGCGTCTTGTGATTGTTCTACTTGCAGTACAAATGGAACATTACCCTCGATGTTCCGAGCACATGGCCCGGTCCGGGTTCCAGTCCAGAATTCCATTCTATTCCAGAATTCTTTCCTTGATGAACCCTTGACAGGCACACCAAATTATTTTTCAACTAAAAAATGTTTCACATGCAAGCGATTCGGTCCCTGATTCAATCCACTGGAATCAGATACGGGTAAAACAACTGGTGACTAGTAACAAGAGAACACAGCGAATAATGCAGCCTACATCTAGATGGATTTCTAACCCAGATGCTGTGATTACAGAACGTTCTGGAGACCATAGCAGACCAGCCATGCGGCCATAGCAGAGCAGCTCTGCTTAATTAATGACATTACAAAGCATTACATTGGGTTTAATCCCATACAAGCATTCCCCCCACCAACTCAAAAACGCTTTCCACATCAAAGTTCTCCTCTGGCAAAGGCTTATATCAATAAACACAAACAAACCAGACTTGGGAGGCAAAAATGATGATGCGATTTTTGGAGGGAAACAGCCTGTTTCATTTGCCACCATTTCCACGGGGGAAAAGGCGATGTGCTTTTATTTAGCAACCAGGGTCAAAGGTCAGGGGCAAAGGTCATCAAGGCTACCAGCGCCTTGTCTGTCAGCGGCGTGGAGCATTTGGAAGCTACCAAATCCACATTCCTTGGTAAGACGCCATGATAAAGATATTAGACACCAACATCTATCCAATACACCTCCGGCTATTGGTCACAGTTATAGGTTTGTTTATATCAGCTATAGATATGAATAATTAAATGCCTTCCTTATAACGTCGATTTACATGCCAAGTCCGCGGCCTCCACGGCCAACATTCAGCTCAGGGTCACAGGCGACAGTCATCAGTAAATCAACCCATGACACTTACCATGTGACATATGGACACCACTTAAAATATAAGCAGCCTAGTGGGCGGGGCTTAGCCCCTGCCAGCTTTGCAAACCTTCGAGAAAGCTCATATTGTTTACGGCTGTGGTGAGTTTAGAGTTAGAGCTCCAGGTGTTCCTTACGATCTGCAAATGGACTCTTTTTTAAAAAAAAAAACATGTGACCTGGCCTAGGTTTAATTTCCTCAACATGCAGTGACATAAAATGCCCATTTAAGAGAAACACAGGCTTTTATTTAAGCTTGGACCTTACCCTCGCTGGCCCGAGACACCGGTAGTGAGACGGGCGATGATGTAATCCCCAGAGACCCAGCCCGGGAGGGGCCGCGCCGGCCAGGTCAGGGTGACACGCGGAGCCTTGCTGTCGGAACAATGACGAGAGGGGAAAAAAAAAGCATGACGACAGCAGACCTTCAGTCACAGGCTCGATGGGAACTGGCCTGTGGGAAGGACGATATTTCAGCAAGACGGGAAACCCGAAAATCAGCGGCATGGCCGACTCTCCCATTTCTGGAGCCCGCTTATCTGGGTTTGGATGGGGCTGGGATTTCCTTGTCAGAGGATGTCCATGCCAGACAGGAAGTGATGTCACCCCCAATGCGTTGGCGTTGAGTGGCATATTAAACTGAGACCTTGGCTGAGGTGGTAATATGGTGCCTCTTCTTGCCTGGTCTGCAGAGTTACTCTGCGGCTGCGCTCCAGAAGAGCCCCCCCCCCATTCTGCACTGCATGCGAACTCCTCAGTGCACGACCGTGCTGGAAGCCCAAAACCACACTCGACTCTCGACGGATATTCCCCGACCAGTGCCTGACTTTACCCACAGGACCTGTATTCATATTTCAGGCCACCTTACTCAAGGGTCCTGCTGCCAGACACCCCGGGAGTGAACCTACAAGACCATATCAACCACTGTGTCACCTTGCGTTATGATTAATAGCTATTATCACTTATGCTCTACTGCTGTTAGGCAGTGACATTAGGGTCTAAAATCGATCCCACCTGGATTCTTGACAGCGATACTTCCTGCTCTTGTTCTCACCATTATCTGTAGGCCCCACATGGCATTTTATGGAACATTGCCCTAAAAATGTGCATGATGAAAATGCCCATAAGGCATAGGGTGATATTTAGTACACAGGTGTATGTCACAGTCAGCAGTGAGTCAGAGTCTGTGATGTGGGGTGGGGGGGTGGATGTGGTTTTTCCTTGCCTGATTCACAGCACATTTCCACATCTGGATGCCCAGAAGGTTTGTGGGTGAGAGCAATTTTTTGTGGGGGGCAATCAACGATGATTTACATATTTAAAATAAGCTCAGAAATGTTTCCAACCACCCCCCCCCCCCCCCCCCATGGAAGCATCCTCAAAGATAAAAACGGGGGTTTGTCTGCAGTCCCCGCCTGCCACTGCTGGTGACGATATGTGACTGCGACAGGAATGGGGGGGGGTGGGTGATTTATGGGGGTGCTCTGACTGCCCCATTCCTCCCGAAATGACTTAACCCCGTTATGGGGGAGGGCGCTCAGCTCAAATCGATACCAAACAAGCTCCAAGCATACATGGAGCAGAAACCACAAATGTGTTGGCTTCCGGGACGGTGTGCGGGAACTGGTGAGGGGGGTCCCCCACTGGCCCGGGATTGATGTTCCTGGGGGAACTGCCAGGTGTTCTCTCCCAAGGAATTCCCCTCAGCTCTGATCATTTTTCCTTCCCCTAGATCATGCATCAGACATCGATAGATGGATTTTCAGCCCCAATTTGCCCTTCTTCAGAATAAATGTCATAATCATTGCGCAGGGGAGCCGGGACTTTCCATGCAGAGGAGTTACAGCTGGCCGCAGACACACCTGCTTTCACAGGACTTTCATTCATGGAGTACCTTTGTTATCCGCTGTCCTCTGTTCTTTATTTTACGGCCATGCAATTTTAAAATTTCACACCGCAACAAAATCTCTGAACATCTGGAAATGAGCATCTGGGGCAGAGTGTTTAGAGACCAGAGCCACAGGTGATTAAAATGACAACCCCCCCGCCTCTCCGGTGTGTCTCGGGAGATATCGCTGAGAGATGCTGGCGACGGGAAAGCCAGAGAGACGTGAATGTGGCGACCGCACCTGGGCACGCAGTGACCTGTTGGCCGTCTTGGACATGTGACGGGATGTGGGGGGGGGTGGTGATGTGGGACAGCCAGCACAAAGTGGGGGCCGACTCTACACCCCTAGGAGGTCCTGCCAAACCAAAAAAGCGATTCCTGGTGTTTGTCAGCAAAGTTCCTTCCCTTAGCTATTTATAACGCCCCACCAGCCCATTGTCCCGGATCTTTCCTCTCACAGCCCTCCTTGTCCTTCCCATCCACTTTCGATCGCTCAGATCGTGGTATTTATGGCCCCCGGATGGGACTGTGGGAAGGGGACCTGAGGACAGTCCCAGGCAGTGAGGGTGAGTGTCTGGCTTTTTGTTGGGGGTGGGGTGGCTTAACGTGGTGTAAACTGGTACGTTAATCCGAAGACATCCGTTTTCCCTCATGCTCTGAGGCATGCGGTGACAAAAATGTCCAGTAAGTCTCCTTGTATTCGGCAAACATGCATGCCAACAGTGTGAGGACTTGGTCAACTGGGGTGATGAGCAACCATCGGTACATTTTCCAAGACCAGAGACTTCAAACTCCTCCAGTAATCAGAGCATCCTGGCGCTTACAAGCCAGAATTCTCCCAGGCATGTGAAGGAGTGACCACCAGTTCTGAACATCACCACTAGAGGGAGTAAAAGGCAGTCTTGAGTAGTCAGAGGTATACTCCATAGACGAAACCGTACCAGACTCACACGAGATAATGCTCTGTTGTGTGTTACCTCACCTATAATTTAAATTATGCTACGCCGTCCTCCTTTTAAGCACAAGTCATAGAAAAAATGGAGTGACTTTACGTAAAATGACCTTGGCTGAGAGCTATTTCGTTTTTACACTAAACCTCACAAACATTACGAAATGCCCACGCAGGATAAGCGTTTCAGTATGACTGTCTTACGGTGGCATACAGGCCCACTAATAGCCCGATTAAATACTGACTGCGGATGTTTGGAGCTGCTTGTAATCTCAGCAATAAGGAGACCTTTAATTCCTCAGAAGTTTGCTTATTTTTGCATAAACCTGGTAACCGAGTAGGTATTCAGATGTTAGCGTGGGGTGAGTGCCAGCCAGTGAAGGCAGCTAAATGCTAGCTAACCAGCTAGTGATTACGTGGCTAGGATGTCGCCTGATGCTGTTTTTGTGTACAACCATGGCCTATAGAAAAAATGGCACATCAAGGGTCCAACAGCAAATACCATCACGTCACTGGTACGTCACCTCCTAGGTGTAGGAAAAACTGAACTGATCTGCATGCTGGATGTTTAAAGGTCCAACAGCTGAGACTGAACTGTCCAAAGTGCACGTGGGCTTTCCATGTGGCATGCGGTTCAGAGGAACATTCAGGTCCAGTGCTGGTTCACGACCTCCCCAGTCCAAATAAATATAAGTGTGTGTGTGTTTTCTCTCATCTTTAAAGGGGGGAACATGAGCTGATGGCCCCGGCATGGG
>JAODLD010000049.1:15048035-15076980 GCA_026781065.1 Mormyrops boulengeri
CCCCCCCCCCCCCCCCCCAGCCCCCCCCCCCCCCCCCGCCCCCCCCCCCCCCCCCCCCCCCCCCCCCCCCCCCCCCCCGCCTCCTTGGGGAGTGGGGGCCAGCCAAAACCACATTCAGCACATTCCTGTTCTGCAGGGGCCGTCTTACACGGAATGACTTAATGAAACTGAGGGTGGTCCTCCTCAGCCAGGGGTCAGGTGATCAGAGCAGCTTTAGCAACCAACCATGAGGGCCACGTGTCACAGAGGACTTAGCTCACTGCAATCTTGAGGCTGTGTTAGCAATACATGTAGTCATGTAGAGCAGTGTTTCCCAGTCCGCTCCTCGGGGACCCACAGCCACTCCACACTTTTGCTCCCTCAGCTGGGAGGGAGCAAAAACATGGACTGTCTGTAGGTCCCTGAGGATGGAATTGGGAAACACTGATGCAGAGTAAAGCAAAGCAGAGGGAAGTTAGTTCTAAACACTTACAGTGAAGCCATCCACCTACCTGTTATCATAACCATTTATACATCAGAGAGTCACCGTTAGCCAATCCCAGGCAGCATAGGACATAAGGCTGGGGACACCCTGGACTGGATTCCAGTCCATTGCTGCTAACAGTGACCAATACATAAATATTATCATACCACTTAGGCAAAGTAACTTATATTGGAGGTCATTTATACAGCTGAGTCCTTTACTGGAGCAGTTCAGGGTAAATTTCCAGCTCAGGGGTAAAACACTGGTGGGGCCCAATCCAGCAAGCTTCATGTATTCATATGACATCACCGGTTGCCCTAAAGAAATTCATATGAACCAAAAGAAGACTGCAGGCAACCGTAAGACAGCCATGCAGCAGCATTTCGAATGGGGGCTGCCATTCCCTGTAAGGTCCGGGGACCCACTGACCTGACGCTCGACATCGAGCGTTTCTACTGCAGAGAATCAGAGCGGGTATAGAAGGGGAAACTAGGTGGCCTGCAGCTTCAGCTCTGCGGCTCAGAGGAGCAGAACTCGGTAAGTCTCCTCTTCGCTTTCGCTTGGAGGAGACTCCCATCTGAGGCGAGCACTTCTGGATGCCTGTCTTGAAGAGCCTCATGTTGTGTTTGGCTGTACTGACATCTTCCCAGCCAGATGTTCCAGCCTGCAGTATAGACAACCACAATCCTTACTGCTGATGTTACTAAATATAAATATTATACTGTACATGTGATGCTGATTGGGGTAGACGGATGGATGGGTGAGAATGCTAAGCTAATTCATTGGCCTGTTCTCGATTAGGTTAAATTTGCATGCCACCTTAAAAACAGAAATAATTAACATCTTAGTTAGAAAAATAAACACCCTGATTATTTAAGCTGAGCCGTGGCGTGTTTTCTGAAGTGCTGAATTAGATTCCTTACTAATGAATCTCGTTTTAAGCATTTTAATCACACACACTAACGGTGAGATGAACGCTTCCCTCTCCTCATCACTTCACGAGAATTTAAGAAGAAGTCAACGATAACTAACTATGTCCCCCGACCAACCAGTTTAAAACTTCTGTCCAGGTTACTACAGATATGTTGAGTCTCTGTGAAGGATAACAGATGGCACTTTTGTGGTGTTAAAGTGCAGATAAAAACCTCAAACCAAAGCCATAACCCCAACCCACCACCCCCCAAGGAGAGTGCCATTTCCGCCCCAGTGCTTTTAACTGCCAGTTAGGGTGACCAGTGATGTCGTACTTATTACAGTAGAGTCAGTGCAAGACAGGGGGCAGACAGAATGAATGGAAGGCAAGTCATTGGCGTTTCATTGGAGAATGTTTAAGGGAAAAAGGAGAGGGGAAAATCTGCAGCCACCCCTCCCCCACAGTAAAGACACATAAAAAGCAGCCCCCCCCAAACCTCCCTGCACAATGAATCTGACCTTTACAAACCAAAGGCAGCTGGGAGTGTTATTGATGCTTATGTGAGGATCCCAGCCTAGGGAGTAGGGGGCTTGGAGGGGTGACTATAGACCCCACCCCCAACAGCAAGGGCTCTGCCCTCTATAAAGCACTAAACGTCTGAACAGGGCTACAGTTATTACTGTCAAAGTGCTCAAAGGAGGGACAGAGAATGATTTGATTGTAATCTACATACAACATGTGTGTTATTAATTGTCCATGATGCCCACCAGGATTTGTCAGCAATGTGAGGGAAATCACGCTATTTTGTAACCGAATGCCACAGATTAAATGAAACAGAATCTACTTGTTCATTCAGGATTTCCTACAATATTGAACTTCTAACTCCTTAGCAGGCGGGCTTTGCCACTGGAATTAAATAGGAAATCTGTGTCTAACATCTTAATCCTGTAGTTTCATCCATCAGTTCGTTTTCAGTAACCATTTATCCTCCCAGGTTGACGGTAATGCAGAAGAGACAGGAAGTCCGAGGATGAGACATGAGGACAGGCAGTCATAGGGTCCACACACAAGCCCCAAGAAGACCCCCCTCAAACAGGCAACACAGAGGGTCTGTATTTGGTCACAAAGACAAGTCGCTTAGCCACTATGTTTCCTGCTGAACATCCTATGAGCACCTAGGTACACATCTAGCACATTGCCAATATCTTTTGGATCTGGATCTTTCTTGAGATCACCCAAGAGCTTCCACCACATGTTCAACACTTGTTGATTTGCACTATTATGGGTTGCGGGCTGGGGGGGGGGGGTGGGTATCTGAAGACACATTGCCAGGTTTCTCTAGACAACAAAAGGGCCATCTGCTCCCCACCGAC
This sequence comes from Mormyrops boulengeri, assembly GCA_026781065.1. Lineage (NCBI taxonomy): Eukaryota > Metazoa > Chordata > Actinopteri > Osteoglossiformes > Mormyridae > Mormyrops > Mormyrops boulengeri. The sequence continues at coordinate 15,050,785 of JAODLD010000049.1, forward strand.
CCTTGACCTCCGGGTCATGCACCCACCCCGCTCCAGCATCGTCTCGATGGGCACCAGCATCTCCGAGGCGTTTCCACTCCCCTCTCCTGGGAAGACTGCGTCCAAGAAATGGACACCACCACTAATGGAGGGGGGGGATCGAGTTATTGAGAAATAACAGAAACATGAAATGGACCGAGCCAACGAGAGCCACTGACAGACATTCAGACACAGAAACAGTCCTTGAACGTTCGCCATTACAGCCCAGACCTCCCCTGTCCCAGTTCCCAGCTTCCTCCCCAGGACTGCAACATAACTGGGCCAACTCCTGTCCTTAGCTAACTTCAGGGCCAAGCAAGCACCAAAAATGTGTTTCGTTTTCGGTCTGTCCTCATGGGCAGGGTCCAATGTAATCATTGTATACAGAAAGAAACATCATCATTACATTAATGAATAGATATTTAACACTAGTGGAGTGCCTGACTCTCTCTCTCTTTCTCTCTTTCCTGTCCTTCATTCTGGAGGGAGTTCCCTTAGCGAGCTTTCTTTAAGTTATTCATATCTTGCCTGCCAGAAATTAGGGACAGCGTCTCGTACTGATGACCATGTAATGTATTCCTCAAGGAGGTCGCGGGTGTATATAGCCTGGGACGGGGGACCTCAGGGGAGGGGGCAACTAGCTCTGACCTGAAACGAATAAATTCAGAGCAAGAGGTGAGTGGAGCACGAGAGACACTTAATCTCGGACTGGGGGGAAGGAGCCCCTCAGACGGAGCCAAATCCTTCTCCGTAATCACTGCAGGGTCTCACAGGAGCCTGTAACCTGTAGCCGCATTTTTTGGCAGATGATTTACAAGGGACTGAACGCCACGGTGCTCAGCTAACTGGGGCCAGGCGGCGTGCAGAGACGTTGGGACGGCGAAATGTCTGTAAGGACCCTTAAAATCCATGTGGAGCTCTGGACACTGCTGTGTTATGCAGTTAAGCCATTAAATATAGATTTTATTCCGTTTGACTTCATCCTTTTTTACTGGTTCCATGACTTGCGTGTGCAATTTCACCAAACTTTTATAGAAGTTTCGGTAACATATAGTACCTCAGTTACTACTCAGTTAGTACCTCAGTTATTACTCAAGTACAAATCATGAATAAATATGAACTGCATGAAATACATGAACCATTATGATGAATTAATGATGAGGATAGTATGTAACTAACACTGGCTAATATATTAAGTAACAGTGTACTACTACATTATTTGAGCCCCCTCGAGAGATGTGTTTCCAAAGAATCGATTTCTTGGGAATATTTCAGCACGGGCTTGCTGGACTATTAAATGTAGGCAGTACACTACACTGACGATTAGGAGTTAAAACATTATGTGCTTTCTGCAATTATACGGCCTACCATTTAAGTAGAACAGAATAAAACCCCTTTTCTGGTTCTAATAAGCACCGATGTCGTCAAAAAAGAAAAAAAAATCTTAGGGAAGTGCATTTGTAGGGAGCTTTTTGGTGACCGCAGATGGCAGTGATGTATTGTATCTGTGGTTAGTCTGAGCCCACACCCCAAGGTTGAAGCACAGTTAGAGATATGAAGGGTTTGAATCGGGATTAAGAAGATCACTATAAATCACTCAAGTGGACCAGAACCGGCCCGACATCAAGAGGATGTTTTCATCACCACTGATACATGGAAACCGACTGGACAATCACTCGTGGACCGCTTGCTGTGGAAACCAGAGATCAGGCTGGCAAGGTCCCCGTCCCACATTACACAGCTGTGAGTCACTGTGTCTTTCGGAAAGGTGCAGTCCCACAATGCATCGGGGCATCGTATCCGTGCAGGGGCCCTGCTTGCGAGGTCGCTGTATAATAATCTCAATCGTCCAGAAGGCCCAGGGCACATCTTTAATCAACGCCTTCAGAATGGAGAGATTTTATGTAAACATCAAATTACTTTCCACAAATCAAGTTGTTAGGAAAGTCAGAGCACTTGAAGTTGAAAACCTTCATTAGGCCCCTCAGTAAGTAAACAGGAAATACACTAGTGACCAAAATTGTGGAAAGACTTCCAATTTTTAGAAATCGCAGACCTTTATTCAACTGTTGCTCCAGTTACTAATTTAATCGTCCAATGTATGAAATTTGTAACATTCTTTGATCACTTATAAACATTACTGGTAATATTTGTGTAGTTATCTTTAAAGCGTAATGCCAAAAATGCTAGGTGTTTCCACAGTTTTGGCCACTAGTGTAGAACTAAATGGTTTCTAGTAAAAATTGAGAATGTAGATACGTAGATGGCTGATGGGGTCATTTCAGGGTGAGAAACATCTGAAAGACGTTAAGAACATCCAGTGTTGGCCGTTTTGGAGTGTCCACCAGGGCACGCACCGCTAATGGTGCAGAAACAGGACCCAGAAGCATGAGTGATACCTTCAGGACGCCAACGTCTTGCACACAAGATACTGGGTGTCTCATATACAAATGGAGATACATTATATAATATATTTTACATTATAATACATTCAGTCTATTCATATGTGCATTACTAATTGGTGTCTTGTAAGGCCGATCTACTGGGGTGGGGTCGATATTAGGATTGTGGTACCAAACACATAAACAGGGAGGTTCAGGTCCGTTTTAGTTTCTTGCAACTCCGAGGTCCAGAGAACTTGTTTTGTGGCGAGAGTGCTGGGATTTTGCTAAAGCTCAACCCATAAACTAGAGGACTTCACATCTGGTGCCAGGATCTGGGGTGGAGACTGTAAAACTAGGGAAGGGGGTCTCTACCCTTTGCTTTGCTCTCCCGGGTCCAGGTTGGTTACGACGGAAGAGGGTTAAAATGACCGCCATGTGTATATGGCAAGGAATGTTACCGCTACTGGTTTCCTAAAACACCACAAACATAAATGTATATTCAGTCTCACACACACATTACAGACACACTTAGACTTTGTGAGACGTCTTAGTTGCTACTGAGCATTTTAGAACCGGGAGCTTAACCATCACAGCGACGTCTTGGTGTAAAGGTACTCGTAGCTTGTTGACTGTTGACACACAGCAGTTTAAATTTAAGCCCCAGTGAATGCCTGTATCTAGTAAAATCTTTGCTGAAAGTCTAGCTTTATGCTAAAGCTACCGTGCATCATATGACAGAAGATCAGCATAATCTATTACTCTATGAGGAGCTCGTGAAGGGAATGGCAGACTTATAATTCATAGATTCCTCTAGAAATATTTCTGGCAAAGAGGAATATATGCAGGAAATAAATTTTAACTGAAAACACAGTTTATGTATACGGAGCAGGGCTAAGCTGGACAGTGTGGTGCGTCTTGTACGCTAAGGAGTTTTACTGCTCCCAGTTAGTCGTTTCTGAAGGGACACTTGACGTGAAATTCAGCTGTGGTCAAAGCACTGTTGTCTCAGGGTTTACCGAAAGTTCTCCTGCTAAACAAAACGCCGTTTGCAGGATCCTCTGTTGAAATGCGACATGGATTTTATTGGGTCGTACAGGGCTGCGAGAACAGGACACGTCGTAGAGCTTCCTTTGGCTCTTGTGCAGAGTTGAGGGGCTGGTTTTTGTGGGTAATCACCTGTTAGAAAGGCAGATGAAAGGTAAGGGATGGGCTGCCTCACGTCAGCACCGTGGCGCCAGGACCTAACTGGAAGCAGACGCCGACAGGAACACAGAGATGACCGTAGGGATCAAAGCCTCACCTGGTTTCTGTCCATCTCAAGTGTTAGCAAGCCGATGCATATTTCGGAGTGCAGAATAAGTACCGGTCTGAGTTCAGCCCCTCGCCTCCTGACAGAGACATCTCAGCCACTCAGTCATGGAACATCTCTGCTAAAGTGACCTTTTCATTTCAGCAATAAACATGAAAAACAAAACACAGATTGTCTCAGTATCAACTTAGCATGTAACTGCATCAACTGCCAAAACTCACAAATGATAGAAAAGTTCATGACTTCCAAGCAGACGATGACTTTTTACAAGGACCTCCTCATTTCATTTGCTCATTTTTTGCATAAATATTCAGTTTGAAAGAAGCCAAAGACCTGAACTTTACTTCCAGTGGTGTGTGGTCTCCAGGAAGGAATTCTGTTACTACTAATCAGACACATATGAAGAAAGGCAACTACAGGCCTTGTTTTTCACTAAGAAGAACATGGTCTACATTTCCACAGTGTACATTAATAAAGATTGTTAGCCAGAAGCATAACTACAGCCTTGGGAGAGTGTACCCAGCCAGTAGCCTGGATACCCCAATGTTAGCCCTGTGTTTTTCCCACTCGATGGTATAATCACCTGTTCTCTCCAAGCAGTGATGGCATCTGCTAAGTATGTTAAGACTAACGGCCACCTCCGCGCCCCGCACAGCCTGCCCCTTGATGGCGGCCCCGGTTGTTTCGCAGGGAACGTTCTGGAATCATGGTTATCAAACACCATGAGCCCCCACAGCGTCCTGCTGCCGTCCAGCGAACCCCTGTCTGAAGTAGAGACATTGATGACGAAAAATGGACAGATGAGGTTAACAGACGGATAGCGTGTACCAAGGGGCTGAGGAACTGGGAAGAGCGAAGTGTGAGCTGGGGGGACATGTACCCCCAATATTTAATTTGGCTTCATTCATTCCCCCCATTATACAGATCTTTTGTATACAAATGAAATTGTGTCCCCCAATATCAAACTCTCCTACACCATTGAGTGGATCTATCCATACATAAGTTTATTCCTATAGCTTAACTCAGTGTCTCTTCCCGGGGGACCCCCAGACAATTCACATTTCTGCTTCCTCCCAGAGGAACTGAACAATGAAGCCGTCAAGGACACCGAATACCTGGTATAGGTGTGTTGGGAGCTGGGAGGGAACAAATATTTGGACGGTCTGGGGTTCCCTGAGTAACACTGGGGTACAGGTTAAGCTGAGTGACTGCGGATAAAGAGCGCGTGGTAGTGCCTCACACCTGCAGGGTATGGGTTCGAGTCCCACTCCTGGCTGTGTGCATGTGAACTGTGCGCGATCTCTCTGTATAATACAGGTTTCTTCTACATACTCTGCTTACCTTCCATAGACTCGGCTTCATTATACTGCCCATGAACTGTGACTGAAGGTACCTGCATACTTCAAAAGTTGATGGAATCAATGTCATTTCAGCATCCCGGCTCCACCGTTTGTCCGCACTGCCGGTGCAGGGTTGCTAAGGTGAATTTTTTTTTGTTTGTTCAGCTCACGATTGGCTGATGTAAATGTGATGTCATGGAGTTAGTCTAATTATGCAGTTAGCAGCAAGCCACCTTGTGTGTGTCTGCAAACAGCAAAAATTAACATGTGTATTTGTGCATTCATGCTGTGAATAATGTATGTTGTAACCATAATGTTGTGGACTGTTTTGTTAACGTGTAAATGTTGTGTAACTTCTGTCTGTGTCGCTGCTAGTATTAGACCAATAGTGGCTGTTAATAAAGAGAATTACTTCCTCTTTAAAAAGGCTGCCATCTCCTTTATTAAAATGAATTACGCACTCGCCACAGTAGGTATGTTTGCGCTCTGTATGTGGTCTGCTGCATCTAAAACATTCTGCACCCTCTAGGTTTGTGGAATGACACAGAATGAATGTGGTGTTGGCATTGTTAATCACGCAACAGGTTCTCGCAGATGTGTTAGACTTCGTTTTGTCTGGACGTCCTTTGAAGTGCGCGGCCACCTTAACAGTCCTGCCATAGAGCCCGTCTGCAGTCCTGTGCTTCCAGGAAGAGGCTAGAGTCTTCACTGCCAGCCCGTGTTGGATAAGCAGCTTTAGAAGAGGGATGAACAGATAAACATGACAGCTTCCTTCATCTGCAGACAGGGCGGGAAGATTTTGAGGGCATGCATTAAGATGACGCATTTCTCGTTGACCTCTGACCAGCATACGGCTGAGTGCTTTCGTCTGTGAACCCAGCAAACACTGCCCGGCAAGTTGCCTGCTGATCTTCCGCAGACCCCAGCCGGCAGCTGCGAAGCAGAATGTTCCAGAACGTCTGATTTACAGCACCGACCTCAATCAGCAAAACCCATATGAGATGAGGATTTCCCGCTCGATAAAACGGACCCTTTCACAATTCCCAGCCGGTTCCTGGGCTCGAGTCAGACTGCCGGACCACACGCTGCAGCACAAACACATCCCAGCTCAGCAAGCTCTCGCTTCTCCGAGGAGCATCCAGACCCTAGGGAGAGCCAGGGCTTGCAAAGCATCAATAAAAATGTCAACCAGACACACACACTTCTCGCAATCGACCTGGCGAGCCGATCTTGTAGCTGTTTCGCCCGTGGGAACGTACGACTCAACAAAACAAAAAAGAAACATCAGGGCTCCATTTTACACGTTGCAAGTATCCTAAAATCGCCAGACCGAACCTCTGGGATTATTTGCCACCCCCACATAATAAAGAGCACTTAAAGGCGCTGAGCAGAAATGCCACCCCCCTGCGCTTACCCTTTAACCGCCAGGAATGTCCGTCTCATACTGCACGTGTTGCTTTAAAGGCCAGAGTTTATTACCTGTGACTATTACAATTTTCTAGGGAGGAATATCTCTGCACCCCATTTCCCGCAGCCGGCTTGGAATGCGGGCCGTTTCCCTCGAGGAAGTGCAGTGCAGTGCGCCCCCCTCCCCTCACCACATCCTTCATAGGGAAGCAGCTGAGAGAACCCCCAACCTCTGGACCCCTTTCCTGCAACCCCACCCTCACTCCCACCCTGCCACCAGCCCGCCAGGAGGCCCCACCCAATCTACAGTAGCCTCTTGTCCTGTTTTCTCTGTTAGGAATTTCCCCTTCACCTTGGGAACAGGGGACACGTCCCTTTCCCTCCATATGGAAGACAGGTGGACGGAGGCTTTAGGAGATGGATGCATCATCTCAAGGTTGCCGGTTTGGGATGCATAAGGAAAACCCACAGCTAGACCCCCGGGCCAGAGATATCACCCACAGAACACCGCTGAATCTAAGTAAATTATGAAAAGGGCAAGTTGTTAGTTATAAAGAAAGACTTCTTACGGTCCATGTTAGCAAATTGCCATGCAGTCCCCATTTTGTAACATCAGAAGACAAACACAATGGGTATCAAATTTTACAACCAATGGCAAAGTGTTGCCTGACGTGTGAGAATACGGAGGGGTTATATGTACCGAGTGATTTAAAGGTTGATTTTTTTTTAAAGGAAAGATTTAGTTTCTCTTAAAAAATGTACATCCTACAAGAGCTGAATTTAACATCAGCGTCCGTCAGTGTCAAGCCTGCCTGACTTACCATATGTCTGAAAAGGTCACATAGAATGATGCAGATCGTAGGAGACAAATGCAAAGCTGGCCGTTCTATTCGGCTGATTGCCAAACCAGTCTAAAGGATCTTCGCAAGCCGATAAGGCTGGTTCTGGGAACCCACTTGGCATTTGATCTTGTGAATAACTCCTTAACTAATTATATGCATCTGTATGAGAGACAAGCATCTAGTTAATTATACTTTGGGCCACGGCAGCCTGGATTCGGCGCTTGTCGACACTCTGAAACAACATTCATAAGCTTTGAGCCTTCGGCTGACACTGGGAGAGAAGCCAGGCTGGAAACGCAGCAGCGTGGACACCTACCTGCTCTCAACAGGCTGACGTTTATCTCTCAAAGAACCTCACGCTAGTGGAGTCTGAGAATGCAGAACGTCCCCATAATGAACGCGGGTCCTGAATGAGTCCCTGCAGGGGCATTGAGGACATCGCTGGCCTGGTCAGCTCTTATCATCCAAGCGCGACAGTGTTAGGTCTGCCAAGTGTCAAATGCACTGCAGTTGAGAGCAGGCTTGATGAAAGCCCAACCTAGACTCCCACTGGTCTTCACATACATTTCGACTACCTTGCTGGGAAGAGCTTGACTTACAGCTTTACTAACTTACAGTTGACCAATTTACAAACTAATCTAATTAAGTGATTGAGGTTGGAATTCGAACAAGAGATGATACCAGGACAGATTTTGATTTGGTGGCTCAGCAGTAGCATTGCTTCCACTCATGTTTGGGGTTTGGGGAAAGAATGCTACTTCTGCCCCATATGCATGTCGATGTCCACCCTGCATTTTCTGAGTTTCATCTCACCCTCCAAAAACACACAGCTTGTGTGTAACTGGAGGCCCTCTGCTTGTGTCGCGTCCTATCAGAAAGTCCCATGCCCTGGGTTTCCTGGGATAGGCTCCAGACGCACACTGACCCTGTACTGGTTGGTTATTTTTGGTAAATAAGTCAATTATGGATAATAGTGAATTACTAATGAGCTCACAACACTTCAGGTTCCGTGTGAGGGATTTTACAAGTTATTTCGCAATCCAGACGCAAATGCCTGGGAAAACCAGAGGCTCTCTCTCTCAGGTCAGTCAAATTGTAACCCTGGGAAAGCCAGCAATGTGGGGAAGCCTCCTAAAGTCCTTTCAGATGTCAGAGAACACTTTTGTATTTAATGAGCGTTACATTTCAATAGGATTTTTATGTATACATAAAGCCGGGCACATGAATGCAGTCAAACAGCTGACCTGGAGGGTTTGGGGCTGAGTTGAAGGTGACTCCGCCCTCTTTCACAGGACATCAAGCGGTCTGCAGCTGGAAGGATGCCGCGTGTAGTTAACATGTGCATCCTTTTTGAGCATTGGGTGCGGGTAGGAGCTCGCTTTGCGAAAGTCATTTTGTTTAGTAACTCAGAGGGACAGACATAGCCAAAAAGACATTAACGCAAGCTGCCGTTACTGGCACTGATGGAATATAAATATTGTTAATGTTCATGGGCCCTCAGTCACTGACCGCGCTTCCATCATCCCCGGGGAGAAATACTGGCCTCTGTGGAATTTCAGATACGGCACCAGAGAGACCAGTCTCGCAACCACGCATATAGTTTCGGCCATGTGTATTGTTTTGGCCTGAAGGAATGAGAACGACTACAGAGGAAAGAGAAATTTCATCCACCTAAAATATTCGGCTTATTTTGTGTAAAAATGACATACAGGAGAGAAACTGCACTGATAAAAAGGTTTTTATTCATTTTTATTTTGCAGGAAAGAAAAATTGCTAATACTTTTTTTTTGTACAAAAAGAGACCATACAAAAATACTAGGTGATTTTAATACAATCATAAATGTAGTTTTAAAAACTTTATTAAAATGTACTATCAAAAAAAAAAATCTAACTTCACTGAATAAAAATCTGTTGTTCAGTCCATGCTTTTCAAGCAGTAGTTGTAAATATAAACACAGGTCATTCATAGTGGACACTAATCAGGCTTATGGGCCAGTTCACAATTGGTTTGATCTATACAGAGGTGACAGAGGGGCCATGGCTGATGGGGGTGAAACAGACCGTACAGTGGGCGGGAGGAGAGAGAATGTGGTGCGTGCTGCCAGGACGGATGGCGGGAGGGTTTACGTTACGTTATGTACACATCCCAGAACAATGACAAAACATTTCAAAGAGTTTCACTTCTGTTCGCCCAAAGGAGAACATTAAAAATCCACAGTTTTCTTTTCCTTTTGCTTCATAACTATCTACATAAGATGAAAATCAATGTCCTTGACCCCCGACCCGGAATGGGTATCCTGTCATGGAGGCCCAGACTCTGTGTCCAGCTCCCGACACCAATGAGGCAGCGGGCACGAGTCAGATATATACTGGCCACACGATTGCCGACCCCCTCCCGACCAGCAGGAGGCAGTCAATGGTCAAACTGTGCCCCAGAGTCGATACGGAAAGGGGCTTCACCCGGCACTGACCCCCCAATACTATGAGGAGGCACAGCACAGCCACACATACAATACAGTGGGTGCAAAGTTGTTGGGGGGGGGGACAAGCTGTTATACCCTCAACCTGTCCCAGATAATACTTTTCAAAAAAGGTTGCAATATGCATACACTACACACAGTCCCTACACCTCCTCGCAGAAACTGCAAGGTCTCGGCATCCTAAAATCATGAACAACACACTTCATAGCTACTGATTTCAGGCTGTAAGGGATGACAACAGTTATGGAGTTTGGATATAGTGCTATAAGTTATTTTACACTGTTAATATTCCTGTATATGTGCATTGTGTGATAATAATTTTACAAGAATATCATTCCTAATAGTTAGGAATTTGTTGTTATAACTGGGCCAACATGGCTGAATTGGGATGGGGAGGGAATGAGGAGAAGCAAAAACGAGAGCCTCAAAAGGAGAACGAGAGCCAGCTGCACATCCAACATGACATCCATTCATCATTCATCCATCCCTCATTCATCCATCCATTTCTTCATTCATAGCCTATTGTTCTTGCTCTGCGAATCCACAGTCACAAATATGGGGAGACTCGGGCTTCGCGTCTGCCCACCCTCTCCTTTTTTGGAAACGGGCTCTAGCTAAAATGACAGACGAAAGGACAGACATTTCCTACAGGGGTGGGTGGGGGTGGGTCAAATGTCCGCCTCTCTTGCCTACATTCTACTGTCAGATGAGAAATCAGAGCAGCAGTTTGCTGGTCATGTGTCACAGGTGTGTTGGCGTTCTCCTTCCTGCACGCTCCAGGCCGTGCTGGGTGCCCCCTCACACCATGTTGTGGTGGTTGTTCCTCTCTATGATGTCTGCCGTGGGCAGCAGCTCCTTCTTCACCGGAGGGAGTGGCACACTGGTGCTCCTAGCTTTTGCCTTGAACAGGTCAGACACATAGAAAACCTAGAAGAGAGACATTTCTTCATCAGTGTCAGCCTCCACTCGAAAGGCAACAAAGAATGAGATGGATAGCTGATGAGTGACCCCCCCCCCCCCCAAGAAGATCTTATCGGTCCTCACTGCCAAGTAAATGACTGTAGCAAAACCCCTTGGCGGCACCCATCATGGTCTGCAGAAGGCCAAATGCAAGAATGAGTCACGCTACTGAAGGCTGGAAAGTTCTGCTCGACTCATGCAGAGTCTGTAAGGTCAATGGCATTCATGGTGGGGGGGGGGGGGCGGCTTTTCCTGCGCCTTGAGTGATGTCAAGCAGGATATAGAGGCTGATTTACCTGGAAGTGGTGCAAAGGATGTGGACTCTGAAAATCAGCCATTGTCAGAGACTTCCTCTTAGAGATCAGGACACACTGGCAAGTGAACAGCATGTGGCAAAGCACTTTAATGCATTTTAAATTAAATACTGATTCAACTCTGGCACACTGAGACTTGGAAAAGACTGGGAAAGATGGGTGACTTCTAGTCATTTTCCAGATGTTTTTAAAGCCGACCAGCGGACTCTCCATGGCGTGCCTCGACACACTTGTTTTTCGGCGTACACTAGGGGCAGCGGCACAGGGAACGGGAACATTCTGGAACAGAACTCTGTGTGCTAGCGGTACTGCTTTCCAAATAGGGCCCCAGTCAGTTACAGAGAGTCAAGACGAGTCCCACTTCCCAAGTGATCACATTTCAAACCTTAAGGAACATGTCCTTTTGTTAAACACAGTTCCTCCGGAGGGCCGGCTGTTAACTGAGGAATGAAAAGCAGGATTTCAACTTGATCCGAAGTGGGAGACGTGTACATCGCTCAACATCATAACATGCTTCAGGGAAGCCGTTGGAAAACAGTTATCAATGTTGTAGTATTCTTTAGACAATATCCACTTGTACGGAAGGAGAGATGTCAAGCATAGCCCAGTGTGACTCAGACTCGGGGAGAGGCGGGTCTGCCCTACGGAATTACATCATGCTATTTACTGGGAGACCTTGTCATGCCTTGAAGCAATTCCCATTCTGTAACAAAGGAGAGGCATTTCTGCTCACATTACTTCTTTGTGCTTAAGACTTGCCCTCTCCGTGTAGCACTCCGACCTCCGACCTCAGCTGAAGAGCTTCCAAGAGCCACACTGACACGCAAACGAGGCTTTCCTGTAACTTTGCTGCCGACAACGTACGGTCAGCAATGGGTGGGGGGAATCAGTGTGAGAGACTCTCCAGGACAAAGTGTGGGTCTCAGAGTCTCCAAGCAGAACCCCATCCAGCACCCCACCTAAAATAAGGCACGCAGACGAATGCAGACTGATATACTTCAGAGCGCCATCGTGGATGGCAGCGGATTGGTCTCTATAAACAGCAACTTCTATGGTGTCTGACTCATAAGAATGCAGAAGATTACACCGTAAAATTGCCTCCGATCCCATGGCCACTCACTGCATAGTGCCCTCTGCACTGCGCTCTTCTTCAGACCTCAGTGACACTGCGTTTGATGAGGGAGAAGAGCCCTCCAGTTCCACATACAAGAGGAGGCGCTTCCCAAGTATTCGATGGCGAGATGTTACACCTGCTTAGTCTCCCCCACCTCTGGCATCCCGGTAATGAACATTACCCAAAGTTATTCTTCCGAACTGGCCTTTGCTGGTAGAGATTAAGCTTATTCTCCCAAACGTCTTCAAACGAGTGATCAAACGGCAGATGGCTTACTTGGAGGGGTCCTATCTCAATGACCACATCGCAACGGCAATGTGTCGCCCCCCTGCTTATACCGGGCGATTCGTTGGCATGCGATTGTGATAGCAGCTCCCCCAGCATCACCATGGATACCCTCAGCGGGCTCCCCCTACAGTCCAGCACAGACATGTCGCCCACGAGCTCCGGTCTTGACAGCACCCTGAGCGGGGAAAATGAGTGAGGCAGGGCTGTTGAAAACAAAATGTGAATTTCCCTCTGAACATCTGCCTGAACACACAGAACTTGGAATTTGGTAGGCTTTGGCACCACATAGACAAAACCCATTACGAGACCCGGTCTTGAATTGAGTGTGAAAATACTGATTTTTTAGAGGGAAGTTTAAACTTTTTCCACTGTACCTGTGTACTTTCATAAATCTCATTTATACCACTGTGACACCCTTCCTCCCCTGTGCGGCAGTTTACATGCTGCAGCTTTTGACCATAAAATCCCAAAATGCAATAAATAACACTAATCGTGGCCCTTGGGAGCCTGAGAAGGAGGTGGACCCGATCTCTGAACATCACGCAACGCACTTCGTGTCACTGTTCCAGCTCAGGCTGCCTGGTCTCCTTTAAAGCCAGCGCAGAACTGGAGGATATTAAACATTTTTTAATTGCAGGCCATAAGCACTCGCAGATGTAGGCCTGGCTCACGCTCGGAGGCCAGCGGGGAGGTGGGCAGGGAGCTAAAGCGCTTCAGAAAGGATGTGACACATGAAACAGGCCAACAGGGCCTCCATCAACGGGGTGGTGCCGTGTCTGAGTCACTGAAATGGTATACGACCCGAGGAACACAAGCTGTACCACCAGAAAGCCCGCACAGGACTCTGAGGACGCACTGCTCTCGGAAGCAGATGCAATCCCAGAATACCACAAGCTGACCAATGGGTACGACTTCCAGGTCAAGGTGGGGATTGCAGGTTGCAGATGAGTCTGAACTCCCCAAGACAGAGATGACTCCATGGGGAAGGCGGCAGCAGACATAGGCAGACAGCGATGTCCTTTTTCGTTCAAAGCCAAGGACAAATTAAGAAAAATGGCAAAATATAAAAACAACGTCCCCAAATCGTGCTTTGTTAACCATAATTGCTCATTAAACTTGTTACTTGTAAATGCCTGCCAGACAAATATCGTGAAGGACAGGCTCAGACCAGGGGGGCACAAAGAACAATGGGGGGGGGGAGTATTAAACATCAGTCTGCACAATGAAAGATGTTGAGGACTATACAGTATGGTGTTTTCTTTTATAAAGATCAAGAGCTCCGTCTTGTCTAAGACTGGCTGGACAGAGTTTCTGCACAGCAAGCCAGTCCAGAGGAGGGAAGGTGATAAAATGTTCAAGAGAGCACAGGACCCCCTGAAGCGGACCTTTGCTTGCAAGTTTTTGCTAGATTTTCCAAATAAAGTCCAGCAATGGTGTTTATTTCCAGCACAACCTGTCCTTGTAAAAAGCAGAGGCTGGATATTTAAGCCAATTGACGGCCAACCAAGGAAATCATATAGAGCATCACAATCAGGCCTCATGGCGTTCGCCATCATGCTGGCAGGACATGGGGACTGAGGCACAGCCGGCGGAAAAGGAGCTGATATTGTACAAGTGATATTGTACAATTTTTTAATTATATTGGCTAAACATTAAGTGTTTGTAGTTATTTATCAGGTCCAGTGACCCACACAACTACATTTTTCATGAAGTTCATTGGGGTGTTAAATGTAATCATTTAAATATCAAGCTTGTGTATGTAATTATGGTCAACTATGCATTTAGTTCTGCAACTCAGAGACTGATCAAACTGATCAACATTCACCTCACTCCATCAGCCTCCCCGAAAAATATAAATTCCACCCACATTCATGGAAAGTTCAATTAAAAAAAATACTTACAATGCAGTAGGCCACCAATGCTCCCTGAGCGAATCCCGCCAGGACGTCGGTGGGGTGGTGCTTGTGGTCGGACACACGGGAGAGGCCGGTGTAGAAGGCCATCATCAGGAGGGTGAACTGCAGGAGGGGCCTCAGGAGACGGGCACCACGCCATGTGAAGCGGGACTGCAGGTAGAACTGGGGGGGGGGGGAGCAGACACACAAAAAGGATGAGTGCAACCGGTACATTTATCGGTGTGTAAAGAAGTCAGGACTGCCTCAACCAACAGCGGCCTATGACAGTGAAGGGAAAGAGCTTGAATGACAGACCAGGCAACAGAAATTATTTCCGACAAGTGATATCCTTGAATTAAAACTTAATCGTATGCAAACATCAACATTTTAAAGATCAAGAAGGTGGAACAAGAGACTAGTAGATGGTTATCTACCGAGGTTTCAACAATTAGTGGCGCGGTGACGGAGACCAGAGACCATAAACACAAAACAAACAAATACTGTGTAGATTCTCGGCCCTTTCATGCCTTGAATTCCTGTCCTGGCCGACACAATATGATTTGCATGCGACACAGAGACCCTAAGTACTTTGTTTGTGAGACAAAGGCAGGCGAGCTGAGGCCACAGCAAAGACACACAAGAACTCACAACATTCTTGTTTATTCTCCTTCCTGTAAGCACCCATCATGGGCCAGAGCTAGGGATCATGGGTCAGCAGAAGACCACCCTTAAACAGACTGAACTACCATTGGGCTTCATTGCCACTTGGGTTAGTTTTAGAAGATGTCTGATCATACTTTGCAGAAGACAGCACTGTCGTGGGAAATCCTTAAGAATTAGATAGATAGATGGATGGATGGATGGATAGATAGATAGATGCATTGTTAAAAGTTTAAGATGAAATTATGTCTAAATTATCCTTTCAATCTGGAGACCTGGCCGGTAGGTTCCACATACAATCCTATTATATGCAGAGGCGGTTGTTACAAGCTTCTCTTCCGGCAGATAAGGGGGCAGGTCTTGCTCTCCCCGAAGCCGGCTCATCCGCGGCGCGTTTATCAGTATTTACACACTGAGGGCACTGGTGAGGCACGGCTGTCCGACATTAACATCAGCATGTTAACGCACCTCCGTCTCCGGTGCCATAACATGTTAAAACGTGTACATGTTTTTTTACGCGCCAGTTAATTGTTAATCCTGCGGATAACATTAGGGTTAAATATTTGTAGCGCCATCCTGCAGGGTTGCCAACTCTCACGCAGGAAATCCTACGGCAAATCTATGTTATTACATTATAAACCTAACATCAGCTACATCAGAGGCGTTGGGGTAGTTTGCAAACCCTACACACTATTTACAAGGTAATAAAATGTTGCGTATATGTAAAAGAGTATGCATGCGTGTGCAGACTCGTCTAAAATTGAAAATCTCACGTCAGCCAGCTGATCAACCCTGATCACAGAACGTCATGCTGCTCAGAGAAACGTTAAAGCGGCGACCGACAGTGCGAGTTATAAAGCTTAACTACGGCTGAATATCCACTATCTACCTGACTGTCCGCGATGTTTTTTTTATTTTATTTTTTAAATAATATTATACATTAAGGAAACGTTTGGCGTGTTTGCTAGCAGGGTTGCCGTAAAATCCTGTCCATCCACTAATTGACTATAAATACTGCACACAGCGACACCATTCCAAGGGTTTGTTTAGGTCTGTTTGATAGGGAAATTAATAGGGATATTTCATGTCCAGGAATGAATTTTTTTTCCTAGGTCAGACGACCAAAATCCTGGACGGGTGACAGCCCTATTTGTTAGCAAAGGTTAGCTTGTAGTCGCACCGTAGCACATTAGTAAGTGATTTGGCTAATGGTAGCTAGCGGATGGCCATTTTTAAAATACGCGGTATCGGGATTCACCCATGACGCATTTCCGGTGATACTACCGACAGTAAAGAAACTCAAGGCGCAAACTGCGCGATACCTGATGGTAAAGGTATGTATTCCAGGGACCGGGGATTCCAGTGATCTGAGAACTATGCTAGTTACTGGCTCCTTTGTAAATTTCTCATCTCAAGAAACAGGTACAGTGATGGTGTCATTAAAATCTGAGCCAGAACCCCCAAGGAACCAGCAGGTTCCTTCCAGGTCTTTTTTTTATGTTTTTTATTTTTATTTTATTTTTATTAAAAATGTATATTTTAAAATAATCATTTAAAACATATAGGCCAAGACCTGGCATACAAATGTAATTTCACAATACATTTTAAGCATATCGTGTGTGTGTATATATAATATATATATATATATATGTGCTTAAACAAATGTACTGAATGCTTATAAAGCCTTTGAACAATCCCACAAATAGTCCCCCCCTCACTGTTTTGCGGGGTGAGGGCAGTGAAGGAGGTGGTATCACAGTTAGCACTGGCTTTTACTGGTGGCTTTAAGGAAGTTGCTCCAACACGACCCCACACAGGGCGGCGGGAGGGTAACGATGTCATGACAGTGGTAATAAATACCGTGCGGGTGCCAAAAACAGACGCGGCCATTACGTCTGCAGTGCTCAAAGTGGTAACTGGGCTGTGACCCTCTTCTGCAGCTCGGCCACCCAGCTTATGCCCCCCCCCCACCGCTGACAGAAGATAAAGGGACACCTACAGCCCCGGCCAAGAAGCTTTGTTCTGCAGCACTCCCCTATCAGGAAAGAATGTCTCGCTCACTCCTCTCAAAGGGAGATGTGAAAGAAGGCAATCAGATAAGAGGCCAGTAATCAGTGCAGGAAGAGCTGTCTTGTGCCCTGGAATTGGGCAAACAGTCTCCAGGGAATCATCTGGCTTTGCAGAACCTGGCCACAGCTGCCAGATAGTCCTTATTAAAAAAAAGTTAATGGTTATGCTGAACCAGCCACTTTTATAGTGTCAACTGTTATTAAAGTCGAAATTACAGCTTCATGTTCATTCCCTATATTGTAGTTCATCTTCCATCTGCTGTTTGAGCCAAAACAAGCACTGCAGCACTGGAATAAAATCCACACGTGGCTGTAGATGGCATCTGCATTCATTCATCATCCAAAGTACGTTTTTAAATATTTTTTAAAGAAGATTAAACTGCCTTCCCCTCCTGGGTGAGTCTGCCGCACTGCATGGGCCCTCTTAACTTTCTAGCTTCTCCCATGGCAGACCGGACGGCCCAGGGGTCGGTGGCTTGGGTCTCACCCCGTCGCCGTGCGGTCTGGGTTTTCTGGACGCACCCGCAGCCAAACCCAGAAGCAGTCTGCAAGGAGGTTACGGCGAGGCTAGGAAATACCCACTGTATGAAGCCTCCTCCGCCACAACACATGCTGACATCACCACCACCGCAGCCGACTACGTTCACTACGGGTGGGGGAGGGGACGGGATGCCCAAGATCTCGGTGTGATTTCCAGGAGAAAACATTTTGGTTTTGGCAGACATAATATCCTGCCACGAAAATGGTTATCTACATATTGATTTGAACTCTGAAGACCAAACTGGGTGTCGAAATACGAAAAAAATATTTACCAAAAGTTCTGAATCAATGAATCAACAGCCACCAGGAAAGCACTGTAATTTAAAGCTTCTTTCCCAAATGCAGTGCTGACACAGCAGCTGTGTGGATGTCCCTACAAGACAAAGCTTGTTTTTGAAATAAGACCCCCTTCTCTGCAGCTCACTGAGCAAGACAGTGAGAGTCAACGATTGCATCCAACCCTTCATTCCCATATAATTGTCTAACTTTCTCTGTCTAGGCCTGCCTGTTTCCTTCATCCCATGTGTCATTATTCTTTGCTGGGAATTTATGGTCCGAGGGCAGGGACCACCCTTAGAGTGATGTCACCATACATCCTGTGGGGTTCACCTGCTGTTCCTTCTGCTAGTCACCTTGCACGTTGCCCCAGAAACATGGAACCCCAATAAAAAAAAGCAGAGCTTTCATTTAGGCCCCAGCCAAGCTGAAGTGTGGCAGGTTCTGATAAAGTTTTTTAGAAGATGCGTAGTCATTTGGATACATCTGGACAGGATACTGTCCACACAGCAACTGCTGCAGATCAACAACCAGAGAAAGGACAGAGCAAAAGGCGAAACCCTCTGATGTGCAACCCATGCAGTTAAGGTAGAATTTATCTGCCCAAACTGAAACAAGCCACAAAAACCTGTGAGCAAGAGGGATGGAGGAGCTACTTGCTACTCACCGCCAAGTACAGCATGGTGTACATCGAGAAGGAGGCGTGGCCTGAAAAGAACGATTTCCTAGGGGGATAAAACCCACAAAAATCCAAAAATTAATGGAAAATCGACAGTGCCAAGCAACAGTTCATATATCTACACAGGATATTAAAACTGTTATGTTCATCTCATGTTTCTCACTGGCTTTCATCGAGTCCCACCCCTTCGTACTGTCAGTCAGCACTTTGTGAGTTTAATATTGGACCCCATTTCTACAACACTGGGTGAGATGATATATGACTAGCAGTCAAATTATTAAATTAATAAGCCCTTAATTTGAACCCTGAACACAAACGTCATTATATTCCTGATTTTGCATTTCAGTACCGTTTTTAGCTTATATGTACTTCTTTACATTCCTCAGCTGAAGTGATCTCAACAACGAATAGGCATGTAGGTAGTTCTGTTTTTATAATATCTGATGTGTTTTCGTATTTTTGCTCTCTTGCATTGGTATAAACACACTTGAGAGCCTCAGAAAAACAGAGCGGTTTCAGCGGGACCATACCTGGCCTCCTGCACTTTGCCCTCTTCCTCCTGGCAGCTATATACAGTTATATAGCCGCTGGAGCAGTTGATTGTGGAGAAGTCCGGCCTGCAAACGGCCAGGAAGTGTGGCCGCAACCGGCCCACCGACACCTTGGCGATGTCCGTGAAGGACTGGCTAATAGCACAGCCAAAGATGAAGACGCCCACTTGCTTGTACAGGGCGGAGATATAGGGGTTGCCCACAAAGGACTTGGAGCCCTGGTTCAGGTAGTGGATCCTGTACCACTCCCCAATGATGATCTGAGAAGGAACAAGGAGACAGTAAGTCAAAGGGCCCAAAAGTGTCAGTTCTTGACGAATCTCTCAGGAACCGGGGCAGTGTACCAGCTTGCGCCCATCTGATGGTCAGATGGCAATGATGCGGTTCTAGTAACCATGAGATTTAGGACTTTCAGACATAAAACATGGGGGTGGATTAGAAGACAAATGAGGGACGACCATGCACGTTTAATGGCCTGACTTGCCTGGATTAAAGCATTAGCTTGTGGTGGAATGAGACGTATATTCATTACTTGATTAAAACATTCAAAAATGTGTTAAAGAGCGTGGAGACGGTTGGCAAGGCCGAGACATTAGCCCCATGGCTGTGCAGTGCAGCAGACAGTCTGTTCCCAGCAGCTTCCAGCCAAGATCATGAAGTGTGGACCCATCTGCATGCCGCAGCTTAGACACGCAGCGTCTCGAAGGGCCACACGGTTGGTATCGGCATTGGTGATTAGAGGCTCTGGGCAGTCCCACTTAAGCCACTAGTGTAATTTGGCTTCTCTATTCCCAAGAAGTACCACTGATTCATGGTGGATGGGGTTTGTGTATCCGGAGTCCATCTGAATGAGCCATGCTCACTTGCTCCGTCTGACACTTGAGAACCAAAGGCCCGCCCTGTGGGCACAGCGGGCAAGACGTGCCACTTCAGGATAAACAGAGTGGGGTGGGAAGGATCAACAATAATTGGCCACAGCTGCACTCAGCACAGGCGGGGGGGCGGCGGGCGGCGCCCCGGCGCGCGCCGCCCCGGCGGCGGCCGGGGGGGGGGGGGGGGGGGGGGGGGCGGGGGGGGGGGGGGGGGGGGGGGGGGGGGGGGGGGGGAAGGATCAACAATAATTGGCCCCAGCTGCACTCAGCACACCCCCCCCCCCCCCGCCAAAACCCGTCACCACCCTCCCCGGCAGGAGCCCAAGGAGGCAGCTGGTTTTAATCACCAGATCTGCTGAGCTTGGAACGTGGGCCCTCATCTGGAGAGCTGCTCCGTTTGGGTCCCGCCCCCCCCCAGCCCCGCCCGATGGGCCGAAATGGAAAAAAATTAAGCAGAGGGCCCGAAGCGTGGTGCGAGTGCATCAAAAAGGTTAAACGTGATAGCCGCCACGGTCTCTCCTGGCTTTTCACGACTCCTTAACGAGATAAGCCTTCGAGATTTGAGCAGATGTTGACAATCTGAGGGCTCGTGGCACCAATTAATGCTGTTTTTACAGTGGAAAATCTGAGCCACCTATCTAAAATGAAAGCTGAAAAACAGCTCTGGGGTACATTTAGACCAAGACTGCAATCTTTAATGAGTTTTAAGGAAAGGGGGCTATATCTACCGTGATGTCAGGTGTCTTTGTAAGAAGCTCGTTAATGCCATACAAACCTCAAAAGGTTTAGAAAAAGAAACAGTACCAAGATGCAGAACAGGCCTCTTTACTGGAACATTCTCTGGTCCCAACTAATTCCAGCGTCCTGGCATCAACTGTAATATATGTTTCTGGAAACTTTCCAACTGTAGAAGCCACATGGAATCCCACATGTCCACAGATTACAGTAGAAATTGGAATGACATAAACTAGGGAAAAACTTGACCTCTGAGGAGACACAGGCGGTCCAATTCTCATGGTGGAGAGTCTAAGCAAAGCTGATTGGACCCACGATACCTCTGCCGTACAGCAGAGTGCTATGATGAGAACTAGCTAACTCCCCTTCCCTCCTCAAGAGCAGATTTCTGCTGTGGGAATGGTATGGCACAAGTCAACTGGCATGTTTACCCTTTTGACATCTCAGACATGTAACAGAGTCATGCCATGATAAGACAGAGCATGCAAGACGGAAAGAAGCAGCAAGGCGATATGGTAAAGCGCATTAGCTGCATTAGTAGTTCTAGATGAAGATGCAGCTAAAATAAGGAACCAAAATTGTTTGGCACCCAGTGCTGTTGGGGATGTTGGCACCTGGGAAGCAGCCAAGCAGAAGTTAATGGCACCACTGTGGAAGTTAGTGCCTAAATGCTTCTGAGGGACAGACGTAGCTAAATAAACAGATCACAGTTGGCCGTCGAAATGCCAGCCGGTCTCATTGTGGTTTGACAAAACAGGCAGGTCACAGACATCATTTGCTGGGGTAGGTACTGATAATGAAACTTACAGAAAAGATGGCGACGACAATGCCCACAGCGCAAAGCACAGCATCATTTATGGTTTCTTCCTTTTTGGATGGGTACTTGATGGACTCGTCGTCGCAGTAAAAGCCGCGTCGGTAGGGCTTGACAGCGCTAGACTCAATAACCAGGAAAGGCAGGCCAGCTACAGCGACACCACAGCAGATGTGGGGCGGGGAGGACAAGAAAAGGGTTTCAGGTCAGTAACGGAGACAAGAACATGGGGGGCACACAGAAGGGGCACAGGGCAGGGCAGCCAGGCAACGAGGGGGAGGGGGTCATCTCAGGGACTTCTCTGTGCCCTGAGAAATGCACTCTTCACAGCTGGGATCTTCTAGGGCAGTGTTTCCCAATCCGGTCCTTGGGGACCCCCAGACAGTCCATGTTTTTGCTGGCACCCAGCTCTTGGAAGGGAGATTGGAGGGAGCAAAAACATGGACTGACTATGGGTCCCCAAGGACTGGATTGGCAAAAACTGTTCCAGTCCATGGCATGAAGACAAAAAAACAACGAAGGTGGGGTTTCCCCAAGACCCCGCCCCTCATTGCCTGACTCTGCTGCGCTGTGGAAAACTTACAGAGGTGACTGGCACTATGAGGCCTGTGGCCAGCAGGTTGGGCGAAGGGACGGTACTCCTTTTAAAGGGGTATCTGATGCTCTCGTCGTCACAGAAGAAGCCACGCTGGTAGGGCTGGACAGCCGCGTTGTGTACCGTGATGGAAGGGAGCATGACTGCGCAGACAGACAACACTGGCATCAGCCCACCTGCTTCAAGTACTTACCTGTGCTTCTAACCGGAAGGGGCCATACACATTTCATGTGGAGACTCAGTCTTTACTCAAATGAAATGGAAACATTGCCTTACAAAACAAATGCTAAGCTCAGCAGAAATACACGTTCCTCCACTTAGAGAAAGCCACAAAGTATTCATTTAACTAGACTTTGATCAGGAAGAAATAATTTCAAGTCCTTCAGTTTATTTCGAGGACTGGCATCCTGTTCAGGGTGTACCCCTGTCTTGTGCCCTGTGCATTCTGGGATAGACTCCAGGGCCCCCTTATACCGTGACCAGGATAAGCAGTTAGAAGAAGGATGAATGGAGTTCTTGTAGACAGACCAAGCTTGAAATAGATATTAAACTATAGAACATGCACATATACCTCACCCTCCAGATACTTGACATCCTAGATTGGAAGAATAATTCTAATTAACTAAGCAAACAACCACCATCCAATCAGACAACATTCAGTCAAAATGAAAGCCCCCTTCCAGTGCAGATCCGTCTGCAGACAGAGCTCGGCACTTTCCGTGGGTCTCAGCATGTTGTTCTTTCTTCCCCAAGTTTCGTCAGCCCAGTAACACTCAGAAACTAAGCCATTTCCAGACAGGACAACTTACTTCTCATCCAGTGACCTACAGTAACTTCTTTCAGCTGAAAACGTCACTTGTGTGCTTGCATTTTTTTTTTAAATTATAGTTCTTACCCAGAAAACTGAAGAATAAGCCAAGAAAAGACAAGGGACACATTTCCGAGAAAAAAATTGAATAGTAAATAGTAAATGCAGACTTACAGGAATGATGTTAGTTAAATTTTGTTTTTCACAGCACAACCTAAACCACACAAACTTTTTTTATCCCAACAGCCAAGAAAAGAAAACATGAACAGCTAGATAATATCAGAAAGCCAACCCCAATGCAGGTCTAAGATTTCCAAATATAACATAAAAATAATATAGGCAAACCGATTTTTTTTCCCATTTCCCTTAAACCGGTCAAGCATCTGTGTGGCCCCTTTGTCCTTTACACAACCTTTCAAAATTCAAAATCAAACCTTCTCTTAGTTTCACAAAAGTAAATCCCCTAACAGCCAAAGCTCATCGTCTGAGATTCTGTTCACACACGGCCAACCCACAGTGACAGATTATGATGCAAATGAATGCCCCTAAATGGTTTAAGCATATGCAAGAGCTGCCAGTTGAGAGCTTTTATCCAGCTAACTACGCAAAAGCCAATTAGGGGGAATGTAGACTATGAACAGAATTGATTAAAAAAATAATAATAACTGGACCTTGACTCTTCTACAAACATGGAGAATGAAAACATTCCTAGGGTCTGTGAACAACAGAGTAGGCAAGGCCTAAGACAAAGCCTCAGTGGACGTTTTGAGAAGTAGGGTTTCTGGGTAATGCTTGGCCTGCTGGGTAATGCTTCGCCTGCCTCTACAGACCATGACCACGTGTTTACAAAAGTCCCTCTATGCACAACAGGTCCTCCAGTGCTAGGCCAAGGCAACATTGTTCTGTTCTCTATGCCATTGCCAGGAGAGCACCTTGGAATGTTGGGATGCCTCCATTTCAGGCCCTCCTCAGCCAATGGGGGGAAACAACCAGTTCCTTTGTGGTGAGGGGGAGGGGAAAACTCAGAATGTGTAGCATGTGTTGCTCTGAGGACAAAAACTTGCCACAAATGCCATTTTTTGCAGAAGTGAATGACTGGGTGTATGGGGGGAGCGTGGGAATCTGCGATCATTCAAAACCACAGCATCCAAGCCTCGACCCCCAAGCCTGCCCACATTTTTGTTCTGTCCCTCCACCTACACACCTGATTCTACGAGCCAACTAATTTGATGATCTGCTTCAGGCTCGCAGGAAGAAGATCCGCACGCGACTGCCCCAACCCAAGGCCGCAGAGTCTATATCAAGAGGCCATCAGTGCTGCTTCACCGACTAGCCTTCCGCTAAATCCGTAATGGAAAACGACTGGGCTGCACTGCTGCAGGCGCGAACAGCAAACGTCCGCTGCACTTATCTGATCCCGGCACACAGCTCTCTGCTGAAACAGTGCAGGCTCCCCCTGCTATCGCTGGCAATCCACCCGTTACGTACCGTTGAAAGTCAGTCAAACGATAAAGCGCCCAGCACTCTCAGCTGGGCCTCATCCGGGGGGCTTTTTTCTGCCGTATGGATGCACATGTACAAAATCCAACCCCTCCCCCCCGACCCCGCCCCCAGTCCCACCACCATGCTAAGTAAACCTATGATACACAGAGTTAAACTCAGGATAATGGCAAGCCAGAGCAGGATTACGGATTTCAGGCATCTTTGATCATTCAGGGTGTATCGAGGTTTCGAGAATTCTGAAGAGGGGTGCAGTTTGCTGTACCAATGCAGAAGAAAATTAATAGGGTAGTTCCAATGAGTTTAGAATATCCTACAGACATTGTTGGTGGATTTACAACATAATCCAAATCTGCAGCACCAGACCACGTGACTGGTCCACCAAACTTTCAGGCTTTGGCATACCTGGTAGGATCAGGTAGGTGGGGTAGCGGGGGAATACAGAGTTTGAGCTGAGCCTCTATAGTCTAGAGTAAAGGTCTGAGTCTGGATGAGGAGAGGAGCCCCAGCCGAGAAACTGCTCCCCCAGCTACCTCTGCTTTCAGAAGAATCAAGGGCTTGTAAATCATCTGCTAGTAGCCACATGGAAAACCATCTCTACTCCTTCAGAAAACCCCACGTGCTCTCCCACAGGACCCTTCCACGACTCCAGGATTTACGGTTAGCAGGCTAACCATTTCAAACAACTCTGCAGGAACGTCGATCCGCCTCAATCTGGCACCTTCCATCTACGTGGCACAGAGCTAAAGCAGTTTTACGAAGAGAGTTCTCATATATCTTCCTGCACACACTTTTTTGGTTTGACGAGCCAACGACGACTGCTATGCATTTTCGGCATGACGTCTGTGGGATGTTTCTATGGCCGTATTTTGGACCCATTACTACACACTCGCCACAGGTGATCGGTGCATTAGAACAGAGGTCTACTAAACCAAGAGGAAGGCTCTTGAAGACATGCTGCGGGTGGCTTGGCCCCTGCAGCCTTTAACATTATAAATGAGAGGGGCAATATACCGAGAAGCACAGGGAGGGAAAAGAGCAGCGGCGAAAGGTGGGAAATTTGATGGCTTACTATTCTGTGTTCGAAAAGAAAGTTTTAATGAGCTATTTCAAAATGTGATGGAGGTCTTTTGCAGAAAAGGCGGGACAGGAGATTTTAGGGTGATGCACAACGCATGGTTCCACCTCCCTCCTTGGCGGGGGGGGGGGGTTCGGAAATTAGAAGGAAAATAGCAACAAGCAGCAGCTGTGTTGGCATCACATGGCCGTTACCAGGGAAGTGAGGACGGCTGGTGCTTCATCGCGACCTCATTTATTAGGGCCCCCCGCCCCTGCTTACCCCCCTCTGCCCCAGCATGTTTACCTGGGAAGTAAAGTTACTTAGGGATTTCCCTCTGGCTTCCAAGGGTGTGTGTGCTTGGAGAACAACATGTCAAGATCACTTTCAAGGAAACAATGGGCACTCAGGTCCCAGGTGGGTCCAGCTCAGGTCCCCAAAGAACATCACCATTGTCAGCCGTCATACTGCCTCTGCTGGCCGGTCACTCATGCAGTTGTCAGGTTTGCGAGGCATCGCCAGGTGTGGACACATTGTAAAACTGGGATTATCAGTAGCCAGGGGGGCAGGAATGGTACCCTAACAGGCCCCCGTCTGTGCTTTCCCCATGGAGAGCGGGGCCGGGGGGGGGGGGGGGGGGGGGGGGGGGGGGGGGGGGGGGGGGGGGGGGGGGGGGGGGGGGGGGGGGG
>JAODLD010000049.1:15080373-15101873 GCA_026781065.1 Mormyrops boulengeri
CCTCTCTTAAGTCCTAATTATTTTACTCATCTATACCAACCACATCGCCTCTCTTAAGTCCTAATTATTTTACTCACCTATATCAACCACATCCACCTCTCTTAAGTCCTAATTATTTTACTCATCTATACCAACCACATCGCCTCTCTTAAGTCCTAATTATTTTACTCACCTATATCAACCACATCCACCTCTCTTAAGTCCTAATTATTTTACTCATCTATACCAACCACATCACCTCTCTTAAGTCCTAATTATTTTACTCACATATACCAACCACCTCTCGTTGCCAGCATACAACCACATACAACAAATGGTTTTGACAAACACAGACAATTCCAAGATATCATGCCATCTAACATCACAAAGTAATTTCTGCTAATTTTACCAAGTGCTTCTAAAGATGACTTGCACAAAAGGGCAGTCGACAGGTTGTACAAACGGATGCTTTTTTGACAGATTCCTGGGGAGCAGTTTAACCATCAGGAATGTGTGATGTTATTAGAGTTACACTGTCAGAAAAAAAGGACCAATTTGCACCCTTGAGGGTATAATTACTTGTCACTGAATTAGAATTTAGTGATCAGTGGTCATTGTTGACACACCACAGCACACAACAATGAAATGTGTCCTGTGCATTTAACCCACATGTGACAATGTGACATAGCAGGGGGCAGCTAATTCAGGGCCCGGGGAGCAGTGCTTGAGGGTGGTACTTTACTGGTCAGGCATTCAAACCTGCAATCTTTCAATAACAAGTGTGCTTCCCCAACCATCAAGCTACCAATGTCCTGGGACTGTACCCTTAAGGCTCTGCCAATTGTACCCCAGCTGTAGTAATTGGACCTTCTAGTCTAATTTAAGTTGCAGAAATGGACTCTGGGGAACATTGTTGTACCACTGGGGTACACGAAGGTTGTTTGTACGTTGGAGAACAAAACTGTACCAGGGCTGTACCCTTTTTTCTGACAGTGTTCCTGATTGCCTCTGCAAACGCAATCCCCCCCCCGACAAGAAAACAGAAAGGCAATCGAATTAAAGAATTTAGGTAACAGCAAACCCTGAAGCCAACCATTAATGCATCTGCTGCAATTCTTTGACTACTCACACTTAACAGGTCCTGACAACTCATACACACAACCCCTGTGGGGATCATTTGTTAGCCACAGAACCGTACCTTCAGCAATAACGTGGGGATATCTTGTTTAGAAATTACACAGCCCCTACTTGGAGCCCAAAAGGTATCCGACATACTCGTTATGTACCCATTATACCTGACAGTCAGAAGCAAGTGGCAGGGAGACACAGCCACCCAGGGTGGGAGACTGAACCGACGGCAGGAGATGCAGCGAGACCGGGTCACAGGCGGAAATCCCTCATAAACAGTCAAGACAAAGGCTTGCATTTCCCCCTCATATAAGTGTCAGTCTTGGGTCTATGGTGGCTGGGGGGCCAGCAGAAAGATTTTTTTTAAGAGAGATCACAGTCTTACTTGCTTCCAGATCTTCCCACAGCTATTACTTCGAGCCTCTGCTACTGTTAATGGCATAATGTGCAAGTGTAGCTTATTTACAGCAGCTTGCAGTCAAACCCTAGGTTTAAACTACTATTTAAAATGAGACGTGTTCTTTCTATTTATACCAACTTAATATAAACAGCAAAAATGCAGAACAGGAATTTTTAAGGCAAACTAGAGACGGAAAAGTCCAGTGGGGAAAAAATCCAGTTTCCAAATACACGCGAGTGAAAACAGAGCTAATTTTTTTTTTTTATGAAATAAGCTCATTTTAAAATTGTATCACTCTCCCGAGTCCAAGTGCTGCTACAATTTCTAACTTTCGATATATAATCAGGCAGCGTAATCGTAACTTACAGCGTAACCTTTTGCAAACAGCACAATTAAGCAGAGTCGTGTCCTTGCTGTATAAGAATACAGGACTGGCGCACAGCACGCTTTATCAAATCGGAACGAGTGCCAGAGAAACAGATGGAGGGCTTCTAGTTGTTTACAAATTGTACATATCATTAGATACTCGCCTACCATATATTTACTGTGTTTGACCGCTAGTACTGTCAGTAAGATAAGAAAATTAAACGGCGAGGATAAACAGCTGTTAATACTGATAATATTATGCACTTCAAGTAGACTAATTAAATGCGAAGAACGATCAAATGCAGACAAAAACCGTGCAAAAGTCTTTTTATGTTTTTAATTATTGCTTACGTTTTTAAACAGATGAACTTGACGGGTTTATATTATTAGTTAAAGTGAAACTATATTTTTGAAAAGTTTTGCTTAAACACTCCATACGTAAATTTACCTTCATAAATTCGCATTCTTTCTAAACAATGTCAATAGCTTTCTTTGGCTCAGGTAATTTCAAAGATTGTTGTAATGAATGCGTGCCTCACTCACTTTTTTAAAATTATACACACATTTCAAGGATATGCCGCGCCGTAAGAAGGCATCGCATGTTTATCGAATGTTTTAACTCTCAAAACAACTCACCTAAAAACAAACAGAAGAGATCTAGAAAGACGAGCAATTTCCTCTTGCTGTTGTCTATGCCGTTATTATTATTTAATGTTGCGTTTCCTCCGTTTCTGGTCTCTGGTGCCATCGTCTTCTCATACATGAAGTTTTGCATTAAAAAGTTTTACGTCTGCCTCGGTTGAAATCCAACGACAAAACGTGGCAATTAAAAACAGCAGACTCCTAAGCTCACGTTTTAACAAAACGACAACCTATGCTGAAAACAATGAAGGGCGGGGGGAATTTGCATGAAAGAAAAGTTCCTCCAAAATGTTCATCCAGCGCAGGGAAAAGCGATCTCCTTGTATTGCCGCTCACTCGCTCAGCATAGGCGCTGGAGTGATGCTTTCTAGTAATGCAAGCCTACAGGTACTGAGAAAAGAAATACATACACATATATCAGTGCCTATCCGTGGTAAAATATCTTAGAATTAAGTCAAATGATCTGCAGCGCACTTGTCTTGTGATGTAGCAGATTCAGTGTTTTCTAATCTCTATGCACGGAACTCTCGCTTGTAACTCGTACTTTGCTGGTGGGCGCTTCTCCTTCTGTTTTATGAATCCTCGCCCCCCGCCCGCTCCAGAACAAGCCAGCCCACTTCCCCCAGAGCCACGCTACGACTCATTATCCCGCTATTCCGCCGTAAAGCTTTCCCAGGAATATTTTAGTCATCACACATGGTGCTACGAGCGATCCGTTTTACTGGATGTTTTTGAGCTTCATAAAATGTTCTGTTTGCTTGTTTATTGCGGGTGGCACAAGATGACACTACAGTTTATTAGGCCTATGTAATATATTATATAGTATGGCAGTGATTCATAAACATCCACACTGACTAGTATTTCTTGATAAAAGTGATTTGGACGTTTCTTGCCGTGTTAATGTAATTTTAATTGAGAAACAATCGCATGATCTAACTTGCAAAGTAAATTGAAAATTAATGTAATTACATTTTTAAAATAGGTATTTCCAGTAGTCGGGCATGGACAAGGAATTTCGAGATTATAGTCCCTCTAGTGGACTATAGAGATATTACAAAACCGAGCAGGAGTTAATAAAATACGGGACACGGTCCACCAGTGACATGTCAAACGTATGAGTTGACGGTGCATTATAATTTATGCGAATGATTTATGGCATTACAAGACTGATAATGAAATAAAGTAAGCTGCAAATCTAAGTGTATTTATAACTTTTTGGTTTATGTTGAAACAAACAATTATATTTTCTTTCTGACATAGTACATAGGCCTAATGACTTCTGTTTCGCTGTATAATATGTATTTAAGAATACGGCCTGCCATCTAGTGGTAAAATTCCTACGTTTGCGCATGTGAAATTTTTGTGCCAAATCAGCAAAACATTCATCTATCCGCAGTGTTTATTTGACCGTTGTTTTTCGTACATTTTATGCTTAATAAAACAAATGTGTTCAGACTCTGACTCCTCTGAAATGCGAATGGTATCAGGTAGGGAATATTTTTAAAAATAATACTATAGACATCAAGCCAAGCTTCGTTCAAGGTACTCGGTTTTCCGTACTAGACCTACCATAATGTTGGCACAAAAGCAGTTTCCCACTGTAATCCACATTCGAACCGGAGCCGCAATGCGCGCCTCTGATTGGCTGCCGCCCGACCTCCCGACACACCTCCTTATTAGCTGAAAAATGTCCACATGGCT
The DNA here is from genome assembly GCA_026781065.1 of Mormyrops boulengeri. Classification (NCBI taxonomy): domain Eukaryota; kingdom Metazoa; phylum Chordata; class Actinopteri; order Osteoglossiformes; family Mormyridae; genus Mormyrops; species Mormyrops boulengeri. The sequence continues at coordinate 15,084,590 of JAODLD010000049.1, forward strand.
GTCTGTGTACCAGGCAGGGGGTCAGTGGTTTGAAGAAGATTCAAGAATCCTGCAATCAATTCCAGACAAGTAACTCCCTTTAAAGTTACGATACCGAAAATTTATATTCCATTAAGAACTGAAAGCAAAGATCGTAAAGAGTACTGTCTTGTTAAAATGTCCCAACGGCATGGCAAGTAACTCCAACAAAGTACATCCAACAAAGTGTTCCAAACTAAACTCTTTAGTCACTGCTGTGAGATTTTCAATAAACAACCACTTGATATTCGCACTGAGTCCAGTTCAAAGAGAAAACGTAACCAAGAAATTACCCTGCATTCATTAATTTTTATCTTTACTTTTGACTTTTCATTTTGAATCATATTCTCACTGGCTACTTTATTAGGTCACCTGTTCCACTGCTTGTTGAAGCAAATATCTAATCAGCCAATCATATGTCAGCAGCACGATGTATAAAATTATGATGATACCGGTCAGGAGATTCTGTTAATGTTCACATCAATCACCAGAATGGGGAAGAAATGTGTCTTTGACATGGTTGTTGGTGTCAGATAGGCTGGTATGAGTATTTCAGAAACTGCTGATCTACTGGGATTTTCACGCACAGCCATCTTTAGGGTTTACAGAGAACGGGTTGAAAATGCCTTGCTAATGGCAGAGGTCAGAGAAGAATGACCAGACTGGTTCAAGATGACAGAAAGGCAACCCTACCAAATAAGCACTTTTACAACCAAAGTACGCAGAAGAGCATCACTGAAGGGGTGCTACTCCTGTTAGTTAAAAACAGGAAAGTGAGGCTACAGTGGGCGTGGGCTCACCAAAATCGGACAACGGAAGACTGGAAAAACGTTGGCCGGTCAGATGAGTCTCGATTTGTGCTGAGACATTCAGCTGATTCAGAATTTGGTTCAAACCACATGAAAGTACGGATCCATCCTGCCTTGTACCAACAGTTCTGGCTGTTGGTGGTAATGGTGTGGGGGGTATTTTCTTGGCACTCTCTGGGCCCCTTAGTACCAATCGAGCATTGTTTAAATGCCGCAGCCTGCCTGAGTATTGCTGCTGATCATGTCCATCCCTTTATGGCCATAGTGAACCCAGCTAATAATGGATACTTCCAGCAGGAGAATGTGCCAGGCCTCAAAGCTCATTTAATCTCAGACTGGTTCCTTGAACATGACAATGAGCTCACTGTAGTCAAATGGCCTCCACGGTCACCAGATCTCAATCCAACAGAGAACCTACAGTATGGGATGTGGTGGAACGGGAGATTCGCATCCTGAAGGTGCACCTTGTTGAATCTATGCTACAAAGAATTAAGGCAGTTCTGAAGGCAAAAGGGGGTCCAACCCGGTACTAGCAAGGTGTACCTAATAAAGTGGCCAATGGGTATATATTTCTTTATATAATTGGTTGTACTCATACAAGTTAGGGAAAACTGCAGAGTTGCCAGCCGAATAATGATTAAGTATCAGATTTTAATTGTAACGTCTATATAGTCTATATGAGATGCTGAAATATGAGCATAAGTGATGCGGATTTAATTCTTGTCAGAGGCGGAGTGGCGCTGGGGAGCTGTGGGACATTTCCAGGGGGGAGGTAACATTTCCGGGCTGGTCCAGCTGTCCTTCACACCCCTTCAAATTCTCACAAAGAAATACCCGTGCATGCAGTAAATTAATGAAAAAATGGCCCCTCCCATAATGGTACGACCCCACTTCATGCACACGGATCCATCACGGAGCTGAGGTGCTGGCACCTCCTCAGATGGATGGATGGATGGATGGATGGATGGAGGGATGAAAAAATATCTAAGGGTACAAACCGGCATTGTGTGAAATTAAACTGTGGAGGTGGGACATAGTACTCATCCACTGATTTTCTGTTTAAATCCAGGGCTGGCATTGCTAATCCTGATCTCAACACAGGTATTCAGTGCCAACCCGATTATAATAACATTCTTTGCCAACCCCGGGGGTGGATCAATTGTTCCATTTGCTGAGTGCCCAGGCCCCTTCTCCTTTAATAATAATATTAATTATTAATTATTTATATAGTTCCTTTCACAATCCAAAGTTTGCTTTACACAAAAAATTTAACAATTAAAAATCAGTAATCGATACAGGAGGAGAGACAGAAGAGAAACGTTCAAGGAAAAGAAATGTCTTTATTTCAGATTTGAAGGAAGAGTAGTTATGGAGAGCTTGTGGGAGAGAGTTCCAGAGTTTGGGGGCCCTGGCACTGAAGGACCTGCCACCCATGTGGAAAGTCTAGTGCGTGGAACAGCGAGGAGATTATTATTAGAGGATCTGAGAGAGCGAGAGGGTGAGTCAATAGTTCACAGAGTTAGTAAGGAGCGAGGTTATACAGAGTTTTATAAGGGAGAAGCAATATTTTGAATTTGATCTGAGACTGAACCGGTAACCAGTGTAGCTGAGAGAGGATGGGTGTGATGTGAGCGAAGTGTTTAGAGTGAGTGAGAACTCGAGCTGCTGAGTTCTGAATATACTGAAGGTTTTGTGTTGATTTTGCAGGGAGGCCAATGAAAAGGGAGCTGCAGCAGTCAATACGGGATGTAATGAATACAGGCACCAGAGTTAGGGCACAAATGGGTGTAGACAAGCGATGCTATGGAGGTGAAAGAATGAGATTTTAGAGAGATTTTATATGAAGATCAAAGTTGAGTGTAGAGTCAAATTTTACGGCAACATTTCTGAGCACTTTCTCCCCCCTTTCAGGTGGCCCTGCCTGCTAATACAGCATTTCTCAAACCAGTCCTTGGAGACCCCCAGACACTCCATATATTTCCTCTCTCCCCCTGGGAGACCCCCAGACGCTCCATATATTTGCTCTCTCCCCCCTGGGGAACCCTCAGACAGTCCATATTTTTGCTCTCTCCCCCCTGGGGAACCCCCAGACAGTCTGTATTTTTGGTCTCTCCTTCTCGCGGACCCCCAGACGGTCCATATTTTTGCTCTTTCCCCCTGGGGCACCCCCAGACAGTCCATATTTTTGCTCTCTCTCCCTGGAGCACCCCCAGGCAGTCCATATTTTTGCTCTCTCCCCCTGGGGGAGCCCCAGGCAGTCCATATTTTTGCTCTTTCTCATTCGGGGACCCCCAGACGGTCCATATTTTTACTCTCTCCCCCTGGGGCACCCCCAGAAGGTCCATATTTCTGCTCTTTCCCCCTCAGGGACCCCTAGACAGTCTATATTTTTGCTCTTTCCCTCTGGGGATCCCAGACGGTCCATATTTTTGCTCCTTCTCCCTGGGACACCTCAGACAGTCCATGTTTTTGCTCTTACCCCCTCGGGGACCCCCAAACAGTCCATATTTTTGATCTTACCCCCTCGGGGACCCCCAGACAGTCCATATTTTTTGGTGCCGAGAAAAAAAGGATAGTGAAAAAAGTGAAAAAATGTGCTGGAGAGAATGCAGCAATATGTATAAACAATTCGGCTTCATTTAGACAAGTTGTAGTTCATTAACTTTACAACACTGCCTTGGGTCATGACTTCAGCAGCATAAGTTGAGAGCAAAATCGGCAGCATATGCTAGAGGCTCCGCAGTGAGTCATTTAGCTTAAAACACACTGGGTTTCTAGCACTAACTTGAGGTCCTTAGTTGAAAAAATTAAAAAGTAAGTGGGTTTAGCGGTACACACACACCTCGTTCCAAAGCTGACATTGATTCATAATCATGTCTACAGATAAAGACCAGCAGAAACCAGTTACTTGCTAAGGAGCCTGGCTGGTTAATCCTGTAGTCGACATAGGCAGCTGCCCTTGGGCGCCAGATATTGAAGGGGCATGACTTGGCAGCCAATTTCACTTTGCTTCAGCTGGGGGGGGGGGGGGGGCAGCGGGTATGCGCGCCTAGGGGGCCACGTGGGATAGGAGCGGTACAGTTAAGGAGGCTACTCATGTTTTAAGTAGCTATAATCTTTATGTGATATTCTTAAGCTTTCAGATCAAGCACAACACCACTATGGATGATCGTTTTAGTAAGATGCGTACATTTTCTGTTGGCTTGGAATTTGTTTAGGCCTAATTGCACATGGATACTCCTGATTAAAGAGTTTGCTGCCAGTAGGAATCTTTAATCAGCTTTTGTATCTTGTCATTTTCTGAAACAATATTACCTTTTTTAGGAGGGACCTTTCTTGCGTTGGCACGATGGGGGGCACCCCCAACATATTTTAACAAATACCTGACAGATTAAAGGACCCCCCCATTTTTATTGAATGAGAAGCATCGGCACTGTTTCCCCTTGTGTTTCCAATTCGTCCAGAATGGGTTTAACTCACACACTTCACAGGTGTGACAAGTGTTGTATTATAAAAATCAATGTTCATGCAAAACCAATAAGATATTTAAAAAATGCATAAATCTGGTGCCGGATTTGGTGAACGACGTTGTGAAGTCCTTTCTGGCACCCTGAGGAGGTCTAGTATAAAAGCTAGACCACATTTTCCCCATTCAAACTAGGATTTGCTGTTTTTGATATTAATAGAAGTATTCTATCATTTCTGTCATCTGAATAAATTTAAACCTTAATATTTATAAAAGTCTTTACTGTCGTTGTGAAATACACCACCTAAATGTGATCATTTTGATGATTACTACTAAACTTTGTGACAGTTACTTAAATGGTTGAAAATTGCGGTAGATCCCCAACGATGATTCAGACTCGAGGTTGGTGAATTTTGGGAACACGATGCCAGAGACTGAACAATTCTGCCCCCTGGCGGCGCAACTACGCCACTGAACGGCACTCGCGAATATTTCATTTTTAAAGCCAAAGTCGGCGCCGGCAGGTCTACATATTAACTCATTCTGCATGTATCTTGGCTCTTCTCACAATCAGTTTCACGGCATTCTTGCTCATGATTTTAAAGACACATTAATCGACACCGGCACGGATTATCTTCAGATTAGAAAATGATTATGATCATTCAATACATAAACCAATTGAAAAAATTGCATGCTAGTTGAGGCAAATGGTGCACGGGTGGCGATTTTTGTTTCCTCGAAACGACACTTTAAAATGTCACAAAAGCTTAGAGCTACTGCAGCTTTGTGTTCAGTAATCAGTTCCTTTATAGCACTACTAGGCGAGTTCAATGGATGTTTATTATAAAAGGATACATAACTCATCGTGATCGCAGTGCTTAACCAATCACACAAGAGACAGGATTTAAATGAAGACATTTATTGACAAACAGGTCACAGTATAAGTGAGACATTGATGAAACAGACGCCGTCACGCAACATATCAGTGCAAAACCCTATACTGCAAAGCTGGAACTTATCCCCAATCCTAACAAGTCAAAAAACCCCCAATACAGAAACTGCAACTGGAGAACCTCTGTTCTGTGGTAACCATTATAGATTACCTGAAATCATATTTATTACTTTATTACCATATTCAACATTTTTATAGAAAAATAGGCCTTTCTCCCATGTCATTACACTGCAGAGATCAGACAGTTAAAGTAACCATGAAGCTTAAGTACAAGGACTTTGCTTGCAGCAGCCAGCTGAGACCAGCTGTAAACCTGACAACGACCTTCAGCAGCTTAAGACAACGTTTGACAGTTTAGCTTCCCGACGCTCTTAATGCAACAAAGTTCTGCAAAACTGGATCTCTCAACCTTGGAAACTGGTTTGTGGTGGCGAGTGATTAAAACTGACCGGCAGTCACTCTTTCCACTGCTTCTCTATTCAAAAACTTTCACACAATCAATTTTTCTTGAACCTTCAGTGAATGAAGTAATGCATTTTACGCTCTCATCCCGTACTTGGATAAGTTCGGAAAGCTCAGATGATAGTCTGATGGAATCGCCAACGTGTTCTGGCCACTCCTCCTGTAGGAAAGAGACACACACACACACACACACACACCAATAAGCATACACGGAACACTGAACATTTCTGTAAAGTTCAGTAGCTACTAACCAAGCCAACATTTTGCGGGTTAGAGCATAAACAGGAACACCGGCACCACCACCCTTTTATTAATGAAGCCCATCTGTAGCATGACCCAGCAGAGGTTGTTACCCGTGAGCCCGGCTGCTAGACCAGTCACCCCCTGTCGGCGAAGGGTGCGGGAGGGGGCAGGATGATCAGGTCCATCAGCTGGAATTCCCCTTCTGGCTCACTGCTTCGGCGAGTCGAAAATGCAGCCGCCCGGAAAGCGAAAAAAAAAGCAAAAAAAAACAGTGAAGGGATGACGGGAAGGGGCCGAATGGAAAAGCAGAGCCGCCAAGCGAGCGGAGGGGGGGTGCGTGGGAACCGCAGGGGTGCGTCTGATACTTACAGGCTGGTCTGCTCCTCTGCCGAACACAGACCTACATACGAAGGCAGCGATGGGGGAACAAATGAAAAACAAACAAACGTCTCAAAGCCTCACTGCGGTCACTTTTCATAAGCCCCACTCATATTCCAACATAACACAGACCAGGGGTGGCGAGCCTGTTCCACAGAGCACTGGTGTGGGTGCAGGTTTTTGGAACGGCCTTTCAATCAGCCAATAACAGTAGGTACCCAGGACTGGAGTTCAGAACCACTGCTTTATTATTGGCTGATTGGGGTGTCATGCCAAAAACCCGCACCGGCTCTCCATGGAACAGGCTCCCCTGCCCTGTTGTCATTCTGCTCTCAATCTACATCATAAGGGCCAAGTTCCTTAACAGTGGTGATTGCTAGTCTATAGGAAGCCTTTTTAACGTAAGCGAGACCTAACGTGAAGCCGGTGACGTTCACTCACTCGGTTGAACTTCAGTTCTTCACGAAATACATGGAGAGAAGGGTGAGAAAAAGGAAGTCAGTGACTATTTCTGGCAGGTCTAAAAAATTATTTAAAGGAGTACTTTGAAATAGGTTACCTTGGAGGAGTCTGTTCTTCGTTTTCCTCAGCAACACTCTCGTTTTCCTGCTGCTGCTGCTGGAAGAAAGTGGCAAGTTTCTGGAGTGCCTCGTACCTCGTCCTGCAGACAGGAGTAAAGAGAACAAGGTTAAGTGACTCCAGCGATTCCTCTTCCCAAAAACACCGTGATCTTCCTCACAGGAAGTGATGTCAATGGAAGACAATGTCAGCTCCTCGCAGATGGAGCCGTACATGTTGACTTACAGTGCCTGGCTGTCCTCGTAGCCGCCGTTACTGGCGGCCGGCCGGCCTTTGCCGTTTGCATAGCCTGTCAGACAGAACCAGAACGCCAGGTGAACCTCCCACTCGAACCGCAGCAGCACTGCTACCATCTTCTGCAGATGAAGCACAGACTATGAAACCTAAAGCCACAAGTCTTTTTGCAGACACTTACACATTTCAGCCATGGAAACAGTTTGACTCTGCAACCTATAATGAATCAGAATAACATTTTACAACAGAATAAGTACAAATTAAACATGACTTCTGCAATGACAGGGAAACAAGCTTTATGATTCAGGTTAATCACCAGATGATCTTCTACTGGATGAGACCTTACAGAATCATCTCTATACAAATGCCCCAACCCAATATAAAGTCACATGATGATGGTTGGGAGAACTAAAGTGGTTTGTTTCCTCAAGTCCGGATGAGTAGCCAAACATCACATGGTTTCTCCTCCTACCGCACATCTGAAGGAGACGAGATCGATTCCTCGTCACACGTCCATTCCTCGCTGTCTGTAACTGGGAAACAGAGTTCCTTAGTTCCACAAAAAAATATTCCAGTCAAGCAGTTGGCAAACTCCCTATGCAGATTAAGATATACAGCTGCAGTCGTTCCCCTGCATCCACACGTTCAACCAACCGTAGATTGAAAATACTGGGGAGGAAAAGTAATCCAGAAACTTCCAAAAAGGCAAATGTTGGAATTTGCCACATGCTGAGCACCACGCCGAAAGTGTAATTTGGGTCATAATTTTCAGTAATGTGGCTTCATTCCCTCCCCCAATGTTCAGGTTTGCCCTGAGGTACACTTTCACCCACACTGCTTTATTGCGCTGATACCGAAGGATGTGGATTAAAATTCTGAATATGATCAAGTCTTTAGAGTGAAAGTAGAAAAACCATTTTACATTTCATTTGTTCGGACGCAACATTTCCCCTTATTTGCGTTGTATTAGGTATTACAAGATGATGTAAAGTTCATGGGAAGATGTACAGGGTTATATGTAAATACTACGCCTTTTTATATAAGGGACTTGAGCGTGAATACAGAGGGCAGACCGCACCAAGAAAAACCATACAAACGTACTTACAGCTGCTACTGTGAGCAGGACATTGGTTAGAAGACCTGCAAAATATAGGACAGGCAGTGGGTAAGTGACACCTGCTTCACATTATCTTTGCTGCAGAAAACCTATAAATCAACTGTCCTGCACTTATCAGCCACGTGAACAAAGGAAAGGTTTTGGTTCAAAGGTGTGTGCACATTTTCGGGTTTTAGAATGTAATTCAGCTGCTGTAGGGGATGGAATATTCCTGCCAAAGCACTGTTTAATTCTTTATAGTTTGTGTGTGTGTGGGGGGGGGGGCATTATTCTGCCTTTAAAAGCCTCAGCCAACCTGCTTAACTACTCAGTATAAATATCACGAAATTGCCATAATGGATATTTGGTGCATGAGGTCAATATTTTACTTCGAGGCAAGAAGTGTGAACCTTAAATTGGTCCTTGAAGTCGGAAGCATATACAGAATGTCCATTACGTTCCATCAGCATAGAAACTAACAGTGATGCACCACTACTTTTCAATAAACACATTCCACTGATACATGGGTTTGCCAAAAGTTGCGGTGACTGTTGAGACGACCATCTCTGTTCTGCAGATCTGAACAACCTGCAGTACCTTTGCGTGACCACAAGGTTGACACTTGAGATGCCAACCTGATCCTGAATTTCACAGAGAAGTGGTTGGAGGCAGAATATTAGCCTAGATTTCCCTCTGAATCTTTGCTTGTTGTGGTTTTGAAGAATGGAGTTCCTCTGCTTGTAATGAATACCATCAGCCAAGAACACACTCATTTTTCTTAATCAATCTGGGGAACTTCCACTTTCTATATAACCAGTGACCAGCCTGCATACACGTTTAGATTCCACACTCTTCCTGAACTTGCATGATTTTGATCAAGATGTTACTGAACCCAAACATAAAATGGGAGGTTTAAAGACTAGTGCCTCATTCAGGCACTTATATCATTGAAATAACTGCAAAATTTCAGGGAAGCAAATTGCTCATGCTTAAGGCTTAGCCTTAGATAGCATCAGTAGCTATATTCATTCACTGCAATGTCATCATCTTGCTTGAACAGTCTTATAGTAGACCCTGCTTCTGAAGTATGACATGCACCGTTACTCCGCTTAATTTATCATTACTACCTGCTCCCGTCGCTGAAGGTGTCCCCATCGACGGCGGGGCGGCCCGCTGCCTGGGAAGCCCTCTTTCCAAGCTCCAGCATCTCCTTGATGTCCAGCTCCACGTTCATCACAGGGATGTAGCCATCTGTGGACATGCAGAGAATCCTGGTTGCAAACTATCCAAGCTCTCCGATTCATAACGGACAGAATGGACACCAAAGCGCTGAGCACATCAACTAAACAAACCTCACCATTCCAGGGTCAACCTCTCATAGTTGTTAGTCAATAAGATCATCAATCCTCCAAAAAAAAAAAAAAAAACACTTGTTTTTTGTGTGTGTGTGGGGGGTATTATTCTGCCTTTAAAAAACACTGGTCTTTTTTGCATTTAACTGTTCTGTAACTATCCAGCTGTTACTCAAGCTGAGAATGATTCACATTTTTATAGCAGCTGATAACTTGGGTCTAACAGTGTCTTTCTAGTCAGTTCAGCTGGCACCATGAAGCTTTCCATTTCAGATCACTGTGATGAACACGGCCTCTCACATTTAAGGTCATCGTCCCTTGCCAACCACTTCCCTTTGGGACAGTCAGTGGTGCGGATGATGCTGACAACGTCGCCGGTCTGTACGGGAAGGTCACCCTTTCGGCCCTTGCTGGTGACCGTCACCTTGGCCTTGTACATGGGTTCCTCCTGCCCAGTTATCTTAGAGGGACACAGGATAAAGCAGCGAGTCTGTTCACTGTGGAAATCTCAGCAATTAAACCAGAATATTTATTGCCACTTGACCAAGGTCAGGGGAAATGTGTTGGCACAACTTGCTATAGTTGGAAACACAATGACAATAGACAACAATCAGACATAACGTGGACCGAGAATAGAGGCGTAAAAGCAAGTGATAAATACAGAGGACAGTGCAATGCTGGAAGCCGTTATAGGCAGAATAAAGACAACATATCCATGCATACAGTGCATAACACAAAAGACATGGAATGTGCAACTGTAATGCGCAAATAGATCGTCAAGTGTAGGAGCTATTGAGAAAGCAAACATTGAAATCCTGCAAATGTTGCACGGCAATTGATTAAAAGTAGGGGGAACTGTTGAGGAGTCTGATGGTGCTCGGAAAGAACCTGTTCTTGAAGCGTTTTTTGGTGGTTAGTGATCAGAGTCTTCAACCTGAGAGAAGCAGCTGAAATGGATCATGCGCAGGATGATGCAAAAATGTTTGTCTCATGAATCCTTTGAGGTTCTTAACGCAGACGCCACCTTCGCAGTTCTCCTCCATCACCCTCTTACAAACATCTAGCAGACCCTCGAGGTGAATGTTTACTTCTCCACAACACCTACTTTGAACTTCCTTTTCATTTCATTCTCCTTCTTCTCCCTCTCCCGCCGCTCCTTTTTTTCTCGTTTCGTCTGCTCTCGGTCCTCAATGCTCTCTCGATTCTCCTTGCGCCCGTTGCTGCTGGAGACACAAGCAGCCAGAACCGGGATGGCATTCATGTTTGCCAACAAAGAAAAATCTCCAACTATTTAAAGCCACGAGAACAAACAATAGATTCATAAACAGGCAGACGGGGCATCAACATCTTTACAGTAGTGTTTAATAATAGAAATGTGTTCAGTTAAATGAACACAGACATTAAATCATGTTAATAAGATTCCAAATATACCCATGCCAATGGAGACCTCACGTTGACCGTAGACAGCGATGCTCTCTTAAGAAACACGTCTGTGTCGATAGAAACTTAACCCATTAAAAATTAATTTGTACAAACCTACCATGGGTTGTGAAACCATGTGCTCTTGCGTGAATCTTCACCCTGTTGACCACGCAAACATGAATTCAGAACATTTCCAACCAAAACAAAACATATTAAATGGTCCGAAAGCAATATTTTTTTCAGTCACCAAATAAATCTTCTGCCATTTTTCCAAAAGGGAGAACTGCAGCTCTTCAAATGCCACCTTTAGCCAGGCAATCTCAACACGCACACTTACCGTCACTTCAGTATCAGCATACGGATCTATAGAAGACCAAACGAAACAAAAAATGTTAAATAAGTTGCAGCAGTCACAGCATGGTACAGATCCTTCATCCTACTCTACCGTGCAGGAGTAATAGCGACATCCATCGCAGAACTCTTACTTTTTGGAATGACTTTACGTCGCCAAGTATTCTGCCCGCGGCGAAGCTTGCTTGTGATTTCAACGTCTTCATAGACGTTGTCTGCATTTTCACGGTGTCTTTCAGACCCAAGTCTATTAAAAGTAAAATTCCACAATTACACAGGTGAGTGACTTTGTCACAAGAAAAACGCAACCGAAAGAGTAAACACTTGTCGAAGTTGAGTCATTGGGATTAATCGGAGTTATGACACCACTTCACCCGGCTAATGGCTTTGTGTCTTTGTGTTGACATTCTGTGATACAAGCAGAATTCTGAGCTGGAGGAGCCTGGTCTGGAGGGTCCAAAGCAGGAGCAGATCCCTTGGTCCACAACCCCAGCACCTCTAGAACCGCTGACTTTGACTCTCTAGGCTCAAGGTCTGTGACATGAAGACTCTGGTTCCCAGAACCAACGGCCTGGGACTCAAGGGCATTAAAAGCCACATTGGAAGTTCCTGCAAGTGCTGGACACACCAGATCTTGGGGCTTAGGGGGCACTGGGTATTCAGGAGCTTGGTCTTCAAAATCAGAAGATGATTCAAGCACCCCAACAAAGCCTGAAACAGAACACACACACAAAAGAGCACAAGTTTCATTGCAACAAGAAAACTGTACATCCCATTCAATTGAAATAGCTTTAAAATGCTAATCTCAAGTTTTAAATGATCAAATGGTCAAGTCAATGTTTTTAGAGAAAAAAATAAAATAAAAAAATCAGCCAAGGAAGAAGTTACCAATTTCATGTTGATCTTTTCCAAATAAGGCCCAGCATTGGCTGAGATCCACTAATAGGGGTCTGGGTGGTTTTTCCGGCGGGGAACCCAGGGACTCTAACCCGGGAAGTGGTATCTTAGCTGGGCCAGTTTCAGCACGATGGCCCAGTCCCAAATCGTTTGTCTTGAAATCTGCACCGTCCTTGCGTACATGTGGCACCTTCCCTGGGGGAGAAGCCATCACAACACATGGCACCAAGCACTAACCTCATGATTAAAAAGGATTTTATAATTTATTTTTTTAATGAGGGAATATAAGCTTTTGCTTCACATAAGTTGTTACGTGCTTGCAAATACTTGGTCCATTAATGTCCGATTAGGTAGCTGGGAAGACCAGATACTGTCATTGCTTGCCTAACAAAATTGCGCAAATTTAAACAATCAGAAAATTCCGGAATGTACTTACAGTGTGAGGCTATATTGAGCTTGGCAGCTAAGGCAGAAACACTGCTGGTCTGTGAAACACTTTTGGGTTTCTGAGGAGGAGCTTCTGCCTTCTGGTCCACACAGCCCACGAGAGACAGCTTGGGGGATGCCTTCAAGGAGAGGCAAGGAGGGCTGCTGGTTAATGGGGATCCCCCACTAACATCCTGAGCACTTTCTGTGCTGGAGAGTGTAGAGTGTCTAACTGAAGCGTCTTCGAAACTGCTACAAACACTAGGTGCAGACGTGCTCCGGGAATAAAGGCAGCCCGTGCCTTTGGGAGATGGAGAACCGGATGTCTTTTCCGGACTGTTACCAGGAGACTTTGATCGAGAGCTGGTATCGAGGGAGATCCCACTGGTTTTTGGAGATGTCGATTTAACATCATTTTCTGCGGACATCATCATCTCAGGTTGGCCAGGTGGCATACAGCTGCTCAAAGGCAGACCCAAGGTGAACTTCTGCTCTTTTCCTGGTACAGGAAGCCCTAGAGACAATCGCTTGTCCTTTGATGTCTGCCTTGTGCTCTGTTCTTTTTCTGCCATCTTGCCACTGAAGAGGGAAGGTGTACAGGGCGGAAGGGGCAGTGGATAGGAGACTGGACGCTTGCCATGTTTCTTTGCTCTAGGCAGAACTGACGAGTTGCTCTCAATCTCCACAGCGACGGTGCTCAGGTGAGACGGGCAAGCTCCGGGAGGTAGAGGAATCTGTCTGGGCTTTTCAGGGACCATCGGTTTTCTCCTATACTGGTTCAAGGTGATCTCTTCTTGAAACTTGGCTCTGATAGCTTTGAAGTCAGTAATGTTCTCCTATAAAAGATTGAGAAAATAAAATGCTTGGTTTCATATAGGCAGGGCCGGAGCCAGCTATGAGGCCACTGAGGTCTGGACATCTGCAATATTTTGAGAGCTAAAATTAATTTTGAAGTGAAATATTCACCTGAATAAAAATCAGGCTAACCAACGTTTCACATAACTAATTAATTAAAAAAATAAACAGCTTATGAAGGGGACGGTATCAATAATATGATTGACGAGGCCCACGTCCAGGTCCTGGATCTCAATATTATTCAAACCTTGACTACAACCCTTCATACAAGTGCTGATGAGAATCACAGATACACGTAAGTGTAAAGACTTTAGAAGTAATAATAGAATTTTAAAAACGTCATTTTGGTCATTGTATGGTATGAAAAATCCAAACACCATTCAAGTAGATCAGCAGCCATCGATAATCGCACGGTTTTGCGCAATGTTGTTATTGGGTTTACAATCACTAAGGCAAACTTAAAAATGACAAAAGTACGGCGTTTAAGATTAAATCTGTCATTAAAACTGACAAACGGAACCAGTGGAAAGCTATATTTAAAAGTAGCAAAGTGCGAAAGAAATACCTAGTCGACAAGCTAAGTATTTTTACGAACTTAAAGAATCTAACAAACAAAGCGGACTTACCTGTTCCATTCTCTTCATTATCGAAAATAACCGCTACAATTACACGCTTCTGTTTAATTTATTTTTTGTTTTAAATGGATTGCATGCGAGTTTAAACATGGCGTTATCCCCAAAACTCGCTTCAGCACATTAAAGACAAATGAGGGGGAAGTGGGGCAGGTGTGAATCCCTACGGAAATCACCTGTCCCGTGGAGCGCTTCACCAGCAGGCGCTTTGACCGGCTTAAGCGCTCCAGCCAGGCTGAACTTAAACAAACTAGTGTGGGATCGGCGGAGAGGTTTGTCTATCCAGCCGCATTAGTGCGGAGCCAGAATTTTCACGCCCTCCGGTAAAAATTATCGTTCGGGGGGGGGCAATCCGTAGCCACACCCCTGGGAGACACCGGGTTGATTCAATGTAAGGTGAACGCCTTTATTAAAAAGCAATATTAAATAGGATAAAAGAAGATGTCCTTGGTGGGTGGCGTTTGGGGGGGGGGTGTAGCTCGCGAATCACTTGTTACTGCAAAGGAAGAAAAAAAACCCGATCCCTATAATGAAAATCAGTTATATAGGCGAATGAACCTTAATAAGGAAAATAGATCCTCAAGCCCGCGGTCATGTTAAATTAGTATCGGGGGGGCCGCTGCACACTGTCGTATTTTATGGGGCAAAAGTCTTTACACGTTATTTTAAAAAAAGACAAGAACATTTTTCAGCTGTCTACAATTTGCTTGCTTGACTTGATTTAATTTAATTTTCACAGCCCTTTATCCTGACAGAAAGCATATTAGTCTGTATCTGTTGCACGGGCAGGAAGGTCCGTGCAACATCCGCGCTATGATTATTTCCAGCATTCAGCAAACATTGTAACATTAACAAACAGTGCTGTTGAAAATTCAAAAGCACAAACTAATTTACAAAGACACATAACCCTGCCCGTCAATACACATAATTTGGTCAACTTTAGCTCTCGACTATACTTCTATGTGTCTTTAACTGTTAATCCCGGTTAGGGTTATAGGGCACAAGTCTGAGATACACCCTGCGAGGGATGCCAGTCCATCACAGGACACACACACACACACACACACACACACACACACACACACACACACACACACACACACACACACACACACACACACACGTACGTATTACAGGCAATTTGGAGATGTCTGTTACACTAACTGCATGTCTTACCTACGGGACACGGGAAGAACATGCAAGCTCTCCATACATACTAAGCGGGGGTGAAATTCGCCCAGAAACCCTGGAGGTGTGTGGGGTGCTGTGTACTAACCCACCGTGCGCCTCTGTTATTTAAGAATGACCCATCTGTTAATAATCCAGGCCCTTATCCAGTGCAAGGCATTAGGGACGTAAGAACATTAATCATATTCATTCAGTTCGTAGATCACCGTAATAGTTTGCCACTATTATATAATTTTAAAGTAAAGATGGTCCCCATTCTGAGATGGTGATTGAGGAGAAATTCGATTGTATTACGAAAAAATGACAGTCAGCTCTCTCGTGGACAGTTTACTTTGATTTAATCATTTACATGACTTGTGGCCTATTGACTGTAGCTTGTGCTTATACACAGTCAACTTCCAGGATGAACGTACTGAATTACTCTTTGCTGGGAATTTACCTCTCAGCGCTATTTGTAAACGATTTCATGATATTCGCGGTGATCACGACCGGAAGCAGGTACTAACTTCTTACATGTCTTATTTTTTAGCGTTTAAAATTGTTTAGGTAGATGTGTACATTTGTGTTTGTGTTCTACGTGTCCGTTTTTTCTTCTGGAAGTGCTGAAAAGGTCACCTCACGGCTGACCAGGGCTACCGATACTCCGGCTCCAATTGATTGTAAGATAAATCCGTGGTCGCAGTGGACGCCTTGCTCGTCATGCAGCAACATTACGGTACTAAACCTTACCTGTATTATCCAATGAAAAATATCTGCGTTATAATAGAAATTACCATGAATATCTGATTACTTGGGAGCCTTTAAAATAGTTCACAGAGAACATGGTCGTCAAGGCTGTAGATCAACAATCCTCACAGGCCTATGTACAATAATTGTTGACTCGACGAAAAAATGCTACACTCAAATATTAAAGTATCGCATCGATTGGCTGTTAACAGTTCAAGAGTTAGGCCTTGTACACACATACTTTTTTTGTTAGTTTTAAATCTCCGTCCACATGAAAACGCTAAAACGCCCTGACAAGAGCATGCCAAACCAACAGGGGGCGATATAACTCTAACTGCAAAGCCATGTTGGTCAATCAGAAGCCTACGAGTGGACGAGGCCTTAGCGTTAACTGCTGCACGCGGGGATGGCGATTTGAAGGCAAGATGTTCAAACTTCTTTATAGTCTCGCTTCAGGTCTCTGGAGCAAGCGTCGCAGTTCCAGGGGACCAAGTGCCTCGGCAGCCAGTGGGATCAAAGAGCCTGTTCCAACAATGTGCCATGCAAGCCCGAGTCCGCCTGTGGCGATGGCTTTACATGTGAATCAGGTAGTTCAAGAGCATGTTTTTTGGACTGTGGGGGGAAACCTGAGTATCTGGAGGAAACCCCGTGACCACACGGGGAAAGTGTGCAGATTACCATTCGTAATTATTCATTACAGACAGCGCATTTCTCCGGGAGTCTCTTGCAAACATATAGCAGTTCAGCCATTAATATGCACCACAACCCCAGAAAGCACTAGGCTTGTGCGGCATTTAATTCCTATTAAATTATTATAGCGCGGTATACGGTTTTTGATAGTATTTTAAAAAGCAACGCTGTTCTGGCATTTCGGATAAATCGGGGGGGGGGGGGGTCTGTTGTTATCATGATTGTTGTTGCTGCACCATTACCTCATAACTCCAGGGTGGCGCGATCGAGCCCCATACACGATCAGTATGTGTGGAGTATGCCTGGTCTCCCTGTGTGCGACCAGGGTACTTCTTGTACTGTGGTTCCATCTTGCAGCCCAAAAACTTAGTCTAACCAGATTGGTATTATCTTAATCAGTGTTTCACAATTTGGTCCTCTGGGACCTGCAGACAGGGGGCGTGGGGCGTTTTTGCTCCCTCCCAGCCCCGGGGAGGGAGCAAAAACTTGAAGTGTCTGTGGGTCCCCA
>JAODLD010000049.1:15101973-15125650 GCA_026781065.1 Mormyrops boulengeri
TCCCAGCCCCTGGGAGGGAGCAAAAACTTGAAGAGTCTGTGGGTCCCCAAGGACCAGGTTGGGAAACACTGGTCTAAATCACCTGTATTGTGTGAGGCTGTCTGGGTGTATGCCCTGTGATAGACTGGAATCCTGTCCCTAATGTCCCTTACCTGGTCCTCGGTGCCTCCTGGATAGGTTTCAATCTTGCTGTGACTCTGTAGTGGATGATAAGCGGTTACAGAAGATGCCTAGATGGATGCCTAACTGGTGTGCTTCTGTGAAGTTATCACCATCTGTGAAGCCTGCGCTCACGACTGTGTCCTGCGTGCTTGGTGACCGACAAGGACCTTAGAAAGACTGCTTGTGCCCTCAGGACGGTGTCTGAATAAGGAGCTGCGCTGTAATGGCGAGAACGACTGTATGTTTGGCTCAGACGAGGATGGCTGTGATGTAGAGGACCTGACTGAGAACATGTGCACTGATCTGACCCCCATCCCGGGCTCTGAGGTCAGTGCCCGTGGGTAAGCACTCAGAGCCCCCCCAGACCCTCATCTCAGAGCGGAAATTTTGGATGAAACAAGAACTTTCCACCACTGAACTCAACTCTTCCATAAGTATTCACAAATATTATTTAATGAAAGAATGAATTATTAGGGCATAGGAGAGAGTTTTGTATTAGGGAGGGGTCATGTAATATATTTATGTAATGTAATGTAGGTGTATTTATGGGAGTGGGGGAGGGCAAATGAAGCCAATTAAAATATTGGGGGGGGGTTACATGCCTGTTTCATTTCCTGTGCCCTTGATCATTGTCATTACCATTAAGACATATTAGTCTAGAGTGACAATAATTTAATTAATTATAGTTTTTTAATACAATTTTTCCATTCATGACTTACAAGGAAAACAATAATCACTTTCCGTTTCAGCTACGATGTTTTGACCGGCGACTTTGTCCAGAACGTGGTTGACCCGGAATATTACGGGGGACTGTGCGAGTACGTCTACAACGGAGAGTGGAGACGCCTGAAATACGACGTTTTCTGCGAAAACCTGTACTACAACGATGACGAGAAGTATTTCAGGAAACCGTATAATTTTCTCACCTATCGCTTCATGGTAATCCTTTGACTTGCCCATGAACTGAATTTGTAATGCCTTTATTTACAGATTATCTCCCACATTCCCTTTGTTTTATTTGTTGACAAATATGTAGCTTTTAATAATATGGTTTTGCATCTTAGTTACTGGAACAAATTATTCAGTCCAATGCAAGTAAAAATTAGATTGTATTGTGAAGTAATTTATCTTCGGCGCTAATCTGGAATTTCTTTTCACATGTATTTACAGTATAACACTAAAGCAAAGAAATGAATATGCAAATTATTGTGTTCTGATGCATCTGTGAAAGCCCACATATATGCATATTTTTTCATTCATATCCATATGTTCCCGCATATATGCATATTTTTTCATTCATATCCATATGTTCCCATATATCTGCATATGTTCCGTTTTTTTTTCGGTTGCCATGGATATTGCCATCCGTACCCCTTTTCCACAGGGTTATGCCGAATCTGGGGGATCCAATGAGTTCTTCGAGGATGCCGTTAGCTTGTTGAAGGCCAGGAGGGAGGGAGGGTCCTTCAATTTAGGGTTTACTGTTGGAATTAATAAGGTCCAAGTCGGCTTTTCTGGAAGCAAGCAGTCCGAGGCTTTAAAAAACATAACGGAGTACGATAGCACTGTAAGTTTACCCGGCCATTTACACCACAAAAAAGCCTCTGCCACATATTAATAAGCTTTCGCCAATATCTTTCATTTGATATATAATTATGTCTGCATGTTTGAATTAGAATTTATAAAACCTATTTATCCGAACTGCTGGTGGAGGTGTGGATTGGGGGGGCTTGGAGCCTGCAGGACACAAGGCGGGGCTACGGCCTGGATTGTGAATCTTATATATGAGCAGGGGTGGATAGTTCAGGTCTGGAAAGTCAAAATCCAGACCAAGATTTTGTTTCAGCTAACCAGTTAAGTAGCGTGTGGCTCAGCGGGCGAAGCCTCTGTGCCTTTGATCAGAAGGTTGCTGGTTTGAGCCCGACCTTGGACGGAAGTCATGCCTATGGGTCCTTGAGCAAGGCCCTTAACCTCCAGCTCCCTGGGCACCGCTGCAGTTGGCTGCCCTTCGGTGCCAAGCTTACTCTCACCTACATATATGTCTCTGTGTCATAGAGGACAAGTTAGGTAGGAGAAGGTAAAGAGAGAATGTTTCCATGGGGATTGTCATTATTTATAAAGAGTCTCAGTTGGTTGGTTGGTTGAAACAAAATCTTGGTCTGGATTTTTACGGTGTCCACCTGAACTATCCACTAATGTATGTTTATTTTTATGTGTATAGATTATATCACACTTATATTACGCTTAATGAAACACTTAATGACATGTAGTTGTGTCCGATGACATTGTGCGTACCAACTGTGATAGTATGAGAGCCTCTCATTCTGCTAGAACCTGGGCTTTGTCAGGCTGGTGTCCAGAGTGCAGACGGCCCACTTTAAGCTGCGGAGCCGCGATCTGATGCTGGATGAGGAGCTGCACCGCTCGCTCGCCGAGCTGCCGGACGAGTACGACTTCGGCGCCTACGCTCACGTCCTCGGCCTCCACGGGACGCACTACGTCACCTCGGGAGTCCTGGGGGGGGTCCTCGAGTACATCATAGTGGTGGACAAGAAGGTCATGGAAAGAAACGGTAACAGATTTCCGACAATTTATCCCAGAACGGTCCTCGGGGATCCACAGACAGTCCAAGTTTTTACTACTGGGAGCTGGGAGGGAGCAAAAACGCGGTCCGACTGTGCGTCCCTGAGGACCAGATTGGGAAACACTGCTTTAAAGAGTGAATTTGTGCAGGGCTGTTATGGTGAGACTTGAATCCTGATTTTGTTTCAACCAAACAGTTGAGTATTTTGTGACTCCCCCAATATTTTTCTCCTGAACTTGTTATGGCCAGTTATGTGTTGCGTAACATAGCATGTGCATAACATACATGTCAGCTAGACCTCTCCGCTATGGTGCAGAGCCACACTTATCCCTCTGGGGGGTTTTATAATGCAGAAGAGCGTCAGTCTCTCTGTCTAATTCAATGCAGATGATGGTCGAACTGAGGTCCGCTCACTCTGAAGCATTTTACCCATTTGCAGGCTTAATTTTTAATTGTGCCATCTCCAGAAATCACCGGGAAGATGGCTGGAGACTGCCTTGGGGCCTCGCTGGGTATATCTAAGAATGAAATGGGATTATCAGTAGGCGGGACTTGGTGTAACAAGGAACGGACGTCTGATCAAGGTGCAGCTTGGCGCTCTTCCATAAAAGCAATCGCCTTCTCACTCTCTTTCTCTTCTTTTGAAAGGAAAAACAAGAATGAATTATAACTAAACAAAAATGTCTAGTTACAAATTAATACATAAAAAAATTTAATAATATTTGACTTTGAGGTGAGTGGACTGGACATTTGGATTTTATGCAATGTTTGGTTTTTGGAGATAAAATAGATAAACAGAGATAACTTAGTTAAACGCTGTAAAGATACTGATTACCAAACATACTGTCAACCGATTTTAAAACATAATAGTTTTTCCAATACAAAATGAAATTCCTAATATTCAGCCATAGTCAGGATATTATTTAATATTGATAATTTTATGTAAGATTTGTGTCTAGTTGGGATTCGTGCTCCAGGTCATTCACATGTGTTGTGACTGCTTTCCTACCGTCCCTTTTTCTGCAGATAAGAAGTCATCAGAAAGCTACATCAAAGACGTGATGGATTTGGTTCGTGGGGGAAAGGTGCAGTCTGCAGGGGGCTTGCTGGCTGTCAAGAATGAGGAGACGTACACCAGGTGGGGAGAGTCTCTGAAGCACAACCCGCAGCTGATGGATTTTGAGGTAACCCACCTCTCGAACTGCACTGCAAAGTAAACTGGTGCGTAGTGGTGTTTGTGTAGCGCCTCCTGTTGATGTCCACAGGTACTGCCCATCTATGAGCTGGTTCGCTCCAGCACGGCGGCCCAACAGTTCCAGGGAAAGGTGGCCCACCTGAAGCGGGCCTGGGAGGAGTACCTGCAGCAGTTCAACTCCTGCCGGTGCGCCCCCTGCAGGAACAACGGGTTACCTGTGCTCCAGGGCACGGACTGCATGTGCCTCTGCAAGCAGGGCTATAGGGGCTTGGCCTGCGAGAAGACGCAGCGCACGGGTATGGCCCCGCCTCCTCACAGAGGGTATGGGACGGGATCAAAACAGTAAGTCTATAGCCCAGGATTGCCCAGTTCTGGTCCTAGAGGGCCAGTTTGCACCACACTTTGCAGATATCCCTGCTTAAACATGCTGCCTCAACCTGGTAATAAGCTGATTGTTATATGTGTTTGAGCAAGGAAACCTGCAAACTGTGTTGGATTCTGGGCCTCCAGGACCAGAACTGGGCAGCCCTGCTAAAGTCAAAATTTAAAAAATGGGTTAAGGTCCCTTTAAATGCAAAATCACCAAAAATAAACCCTGGAAATTCAGAGACACACTAAGACTAAACTAAAAGCACTAAGTCCAGTCCTGTGTGTGCAATACCAGCACATGACACTTTCACAACTTGGCCCATCTTCCTGAGGTCACTGAGTCCAGCCGGTGAGCCCCACTTAATCCTGGTAATTAGTCCAATTTGACCAAGCCTTCCTCCTCTGGCTCCTCTACTGGGCAGGCTGACCATAGCTCTGCATTCAATAATCAGCAGAGATGGAAATTTCAGGTCCAGAAAGTAAAAATCCAGTCCAAGATTTTGTTTTCTTGTTATCAACCAGCTGAGTATGAAGATAAAGTCACAGAGTACTCAACTGGTTGGATGAAACAAAATTTTGGATTGATTTTTACTTTCTGGACCTGAGATTTCTACCTCTGATAAATAGTTATGGAAGATGGATGGATGGATGAATTGAAATGGATTGCTGAGTCTTTAACATGAGTCATATCACTGCCTTTTATGGTGAAGGTGAGAGACTTATAGAGATGTATGAGCATTTCTGTGCTGTACAGGTCCCACCCACGGAGGCTGGAGCTGCTGGGGGCAATGGTCAGGTTGTCAGTCTGGGACCCGGACAAGAAGTCGTCGGTGCAACAATCCTGCTCCTCTCAAGGAGGGAAGCCCCTGTTTGGGAATGCCTACACAGAACCAGGGCTGCTGAGACGACTTCCTACATCCAGCCCAGCCCTTAAACCCTACCCCAGGACTGGCATCTCATCTGTCGCTACAGCCTGCATCTTAATTCCATATATGAACTAATACCATTCTGGTACTGCCTATGCTTCAGCCCTCCAAGGTTGTGGGTTCTAGCCCAGCCCTGGTGCAGTTTTGCTCCCTGTGTTTATATAGGTTTCGTCTGGCGACGTCCACCTCAAGAAAGTCCCATTGCCTTGTGACACAATTCCCAGTGTAGGCTCCTGACCCGACTGGATATAGCAGGATAAAACAGGTTTATCGGTATTGTAAGTGTATTGTAAATTCCCTGTTCCCAGCAGCTCTCAGGTGCCCCGGTATGTCTTGTGCTCTCAGCCTCTTGTCTTTTATTATGTGGGCTGTAACTTGCCTTACCTACCGTTCTCGGGTGTAAATCAGCCAGGTGACTAGGCAGGGGACCCATTTTATTTGTCTGTCAATGAAAATGTCAAATAAACTCTGAAAAACAAATACTAGTGCATCCGAAATTCATAATTCATATTAAACCTATTTTCAGTAAATGTTTACCCTTATGTGACAAAATTCCCAGTGTGACAAAATTATTGTGTAAAGACTGTAATGTGCTCAGATAATATTTTCATTTAGTTTTTAGAAAAAATGTGGTCCGTCTGGGGGTCCCTGAGGACCCCCAGGATGAGAAACTCTGGTGCAAAGGATAAAATGATATCAAAGATATAAATGATCCAAGATGGCTGATTGTGGAATTGATATTTATTTCAGTTTGGAACCCACCCCCCACTACACTGACCAGGATAAGTGGATGGATGTTTGGCAAATGGGGGGTCAAACACAGTCTGTAGTTTCTTCTTTAATCCCTGCACACGCCATGCCCCCGTTCTGAGGGGAGGGGTGGTCACACTGACGAGTCCTCTGCTTCTTCCGACCGCTGCAGGTCGACCAGGAGGACCAGCAGCTCCAGGCCCCATCCACACTGACCTCTGTGTGGGTGAAACGGCAGAGACAGGCAGTGTGGGGCTTGAAAACCCATGGTGGGTGGGGCTAACTCAATGACAAACCAATTAACAAATCGCTGTCGTCTCTGCTCACCTGTCCT
Organism: Mormyrops boulengeri; assembly: GCA_026781065.1. Classification (NCBI taxonomy): domain Eukaryota; kingdom Metazoa; phylum Chordata; class Actinopteri; order Osteoglossiformes; family Mormyridae; genus Mormyrops; species Mormyrops boulengeri. Next base: position 15,108,294 of record JAODLD010000049.1, read on the forward strand.
TTGGGTTATCTCACAAGCTTTTCCACTGAAGCCCACTGGACAAACACAGTCACATCTGGTGCCTGTCCAAAACAGAAGCACTCAAATATTACAGTCTAAATCATTAGCTTTATTACAATACAATTTGGTTTTGCAAGGCAGCAATTCGATATCTGCCGACATTTGAAATGTTAATGTGGTACGATACGATTTGATCCAGTAAAATATACATGCACAATATTTTCAAAACAGCGAAACATAAGCTGATTTTGGTAGAATTTATGTGAATTCAAAAAGATTTTAAATTCATGTTTAATCTTTAAGTTTAACAATGGGATTTGTTGAAAAACAAATGCACAAAGTCTTTTAAAAAAAAAAAAATTAAATGCTTAAACCATATTGTGCCTGTAAGCTTCAATATATCGATTGGAATCAATGAATGTTACATCCCTGACAAATTTTAATGGTCACTGTTAGATAAATTGCATGATACTGATAGACAGCTAAACTCCTTCCACAAAAGTGCAGGACGTGACATCGGAAGACAGGAATAAAGTGAAAAACCCACCAACAAGACAACTTACTGATATGCTCCCCGATATGCTTAAATTTAAAGTGGCCCTATGTCTATAACCCAGTACTGAAACAGATACTTGCCAGGTATAGGAATAATGGTGTGCTGTACCTTTAAGGACGGCCACCCCATTATGGAGACAGGGGGCGCAGCGACAGGAGCTGACCTCGGCCAGGTACTGCACCAAAGCCCGGTTCAGGTTCTTCCTCAGGGTGGGGGCGCTGACAAAATCCTTGGAGGTCACCAGCTCATACAGGGGCTGCATCTGCACACACCAAAAGCAACTTGACAGGATTCACACAGCAGAAGACAATGGGAGATATCAAATGTCCAGTGGCCTTTACTACAAAGCGGGGTTTCTGGCTTATTGAGGTAACTTGTTGGATTTAAGGTAGTCTGGGCAAAATGTAAGTGAACGAATATGAAATCCATTTAAACTGTGGTACCTTAAATCTGACAAGTTACCCCGATAAGCCAGTAACCCCGCTTTGTAGTACAGGCCACAGATTTAGAGGCAACACAGGAATGACTCGTGCTACCTTGGTCTGAATGAAGTCTGGGTTCAGGAACACGGATTCCCCCCAGTCCTGCATGATTTCCGGGGTCGGCAGCTGCTTGTAGACCAGCCTGGAAATTGTATCACTACTTCCCCCCCTTACCACAGCCACAAAGTCGTCCACAAATTTGCCTTCTTTTTTGTCCTCTGAAAAACATGGGTGACAAAGACCAGATGACCAAGGACAGTACTCCTTACAAGGATCCCTACAAAAGTCCAGAACTAGCAAAAGGCCTTATGACATAACAAAGGGAAACCGCTTCCTTGGTCAGTTGCCTGTTGCAGTGAAGGCTGAGATAGTCTGTAGGCCAGGGGTGGGCGATTTTATCCGCAAAGGCCGTATGCAGGTTTTTGGGGTAACCTTTAGGTCAGCTGTTCAAACCCAAGTGAGAGGACTCTTCAGCCAATCAGTCCTCTGGTTAGCAATCTAATTAGGAAGTTACAGGGAAAACCCACATACCCAATGGCCCTTTCTGGATGAGACTGGCCACCCCTGTTTTAGGCAATCACTCAGAAGGATTCATTTAAAACATGAATTACTGAGGAAAGACAAGCCACAGAAGCCCAATGAGGGGAGGCTGAGTTCTTACCTCCAAGTTCGTTGAGCAGGCTTTTACAGCTGCCCCCCTGCCCCCCCACGGACACGTACACGCCTTTGATGTTGGCGCCCAACTTGACTCCGGCTTGAACGCACTTCCTCGTGTCCTCCAAGGTGTATCCTGGGAAAAGGAGGAGAGATATAAGGATGGAGATATAAATGCAGGAGGTCATCAGAGAGGGGGCGTTGCTGTTTCTGCATGTATGAAAGCTACAACCACCAGTTAAAGACAGTATTCCACAAGCCAGGATTTCTCAGTTAGCTGGATAACTTAAGCCAAATGTGAAAACTGCCCAATAGGAAGAGAGATAAGTGACATTCCTACTGGACAAGTCTCACCACAAGCCTTACTGTTGGACCAATAGGTGAAGACTGCAGCTTATCTAGCCACTCCTATGAAACATGTATGGTCGGTGTAGTCAACCAGTTAAGGTTGTGCTCATCTAATCTGGGTGAGAACTTTCTTATTATTCTGAACATATTTCCAGTCATGAATACTCAATAGCTTCATGTTCTTTTCTTCTTTGCACATGAATGTAAGGTTCTGCTCAAACATGCCATTCTGCCTTGATAAGTTCAGAAGCATCTCATGATCATTCCACCTGACCATCTCACCCGACTTCTCCATGTTCTCCTTGTTGAACATGATGGAGTACTCATACTCGCCGCCGAGCGTGGCCTCCGTGATGTAATGCGTCCCATAGTCTTCAAAGATCTGCCTGTACTCGCCGTAGCTGTACTCGGAGGGCAGGGCCCTCAGCCGCTGGAGGAAGCCGGGGTGCAGCACCAGGTCTTGGGGCTTCAGAGCATAGCGAGCCACCTCCAGCTGGGAATGAGCCAGCAGGAAGTTGTGTTTCTGTGGAGGAAGGGGGGGGGCGGCGTGGAACAATGTCACCCTCTCTCAGCCTCTCAACAGCCCTATAGAATAATGCTAATATGGTCCTCAGGGACCCACAGACAGCCCATTTTTTGGCTCCCTCCCAGGGACAAAACTTCCCAGCGTGACAAAATTACTGTGTAAAGACTCTAATGTACTCAGACAATATTTTCATTTAGTTTTTGTCATCGTATCTTTTTTCATGTTATGCTCCAAGGAATTATGGGTATAAATTCTACAGTTAGAATGTATAGCATAATAGTTTTTCAACACGGTTCTCAGGGACCTCCAGGCGGTCCACTTATTTTCTCCCTGTTTTTGCTCCCTCCGAGGTCTGGTAAGAACCTCAGAAGGACCAAAAACATGGACCGACTGTGGGTCTCCGAGGACCGGATTGGGAAACATATAAGCTTAAGGCCTTGTGAAGGGTAACTGGATTATGGGGGATATCCTGCTTACATATGGCTAAGAAAAGTAGTGCTGAGATAAGGTTTACATACAGTATCTCCGCATATTTTTGCTTGGCTCATCTGCCAGTGTTTCTGCACAATCTGCCATCATGAGAGTTTCACCAAGTAACGCTGTCAAGGTAAGAATCCCTGAGCATGTCAGACTATGGGTCCTTCACTGTCTCTTGCCCCAACACCGAATGACCTAATCCATTCCACTGAATGAAAAACACACCTGTACGCAAGTGACCGACGGCACCGGTATCGTCGCTTTGGTAACAGCCCAAAAAAACCGAAAGCCTAGTTACAAGTCATTATCTTCACAAATGCCGGCTTTAGGAATTTCCCGGAGAAATTTCCTTTGGAGCTGACCGACCTTTAGCCTCCCACTGAAACACCAGCGCTGATACTAAGCAATTTCAATTCAGCCAGGTCACCCAAGGCTAGGGCTGGGTATTGTCAACTCGCCCGTGACACAAAACTCATCTTGATACCAGCACACAGATTCAATGCACCTGTCAGGCCTGCCTATTGTGTTTCCCTATGCTGTCTTAATTGACAATGGCCCTGGCCTGATTGCCCTGGTGTGTTGCACCTTTATATTTAAGAGTTTAGGTCTTGGCGTGCTGGTCCAACATTTGTTGTTTCTGCTGCGGCTGCCGGCGTCTGTGGCTTTATTGCTACCATTATTGTGTCCATCTGCCCTTGTACCAGGTGCCCAGTCAGGCTCCCAGTTTCACCCCTTTTATCTGCTCCATGCTGTCCACCCACCCACAGTCGCCACATGCACTCGCACCGACACGCCTCTCTCCCTATATGCATGCCTGGAGATCAGTGACATCATCACAATATTACCATTGTGCTCTGATGGTTAACACTCCAATACTGAAATAATGCAACAACTAAAAGGCTGAATTTATTAAACAGGAACAAGAAGAGCCTTTAACTGTCAAGGATGAGACAGACTCTTGAGTACAGCTAAAGCACACTTCAACTCCCAGGCGTCTAAACTATGAATTTCTTTGTGCATGTATAAAGTGCACATTTCTGTTTTTAAAATGCACATGTGAAAAATATATCGAATGGAAAGACTTAACTTCTACCTCAACATTTCAGAGGTATACTCTTCACTGCATTCTTGTGCAGCAGTGCACTTAGCACAGGCTACTTATAAACAGCATATTTTTAATCAGCAAGCACTGAAAAAAGTATGTAAAATAAAGCATCTGACTCCGCCAGGGTTAAATGACGCTGCAAGGTTCAAAACGTCCATGAACAATCGTGTCAAGATGAATCGTGATTTAACAAACTGCAGTATAGTTACGGCTTCACCCAAGGCCTCTCAGCCTGGCTTACAGCTACATACTTTCAGTGTAAGTGTGATGCGTCGGCAGAGGACTCACCGTGCCAGAGTAGTTGCGTATTATACTAACATAATTCTTATATTTCTCATCTCTGTAATTAAAGCCCAACTCCACAACTCCCGGTACATTTATTCCGAATGAAATGCTGGTTTTCGACATGCGGGCTTCCATACTGTGCTTCTCGAAACGGGAGTAAGAATCATACACATCCAGAGTGAAATCGTAATCGCCCTTTGCCTGGAATTAAGAAGAAAAGAGACTGACGGTCAATCTGGGGTCCCGGTTCGTACAGAAGCATGCCGGCCACTGTGTACAACTTGCTCACCTGCACGGTGTAATGTTGGAGATTGTAGGGTTTCCGGAACCTGGTGTTCTGGATGTAATGAGGTAAACAGCTTCCTGCATAGTAACGGTTGTCAAGGACCGCTCCTTCCAAGCTGCCGCTAAGCACGTTGATCCTAGAGGAAGAAGAATCCTTGGAAAACCGACTTCCTAACCAAATTAATAATGAAACTTTAGTCCTGATGCAGCCTTAGCGTAGCCAGAATAGCACACGTCCACCCACCCGCTGGCGAGGTTTTCGATCCCCCAGTACTCCTCCACCTTCTCCCTGCAGGCCCTGATCACGCTCCTGCAGCCACGCTCGTCCGAGCCGTCCCCACAGTCATCGTCCCCGTTACAGAGCAGCCGGCGCGGTATGCAGCGCCCTGCAAGCCGACGGAAGCCACCTTAGATACCGACAGACCTCCCGGGGGTGAGGCTCTTGGAGAATACCTCCCAACAACAGAACGATCGCTCCAAGTACATGTACCGCTGCCATCACATCAATGAAATCTGTGAACTTATTTGGGATTTTTATTGGTAAAGAGTCAGATTACCATACACTGTCAACCATTGCTAGGATTAATCCATTTCTCATAGTACTGTAGCATCATTGATCCCAAACCAGCTTTAACCAGACAGAGACTGAAATCCATCCTGTCATTAGGGTTCCATGCCATTGCTAAGGATCACTTATTATGGCCTTCCACAGGTTTCAACAAGTTAAATTTAAGACTTTTTAAGACCTTTATGAATGTAATTTAAGACCTATTTCATGTCCATACTGACATAAAGTATGAAGGAAATGAAGGAAACTCAAAGTCCCAGAATTACTTGCAAAGTAAATTAATATATTCACATTCAACATGAACATTTAGCTATTTTTTTGTTTGTTTGCTGTTTTTGATGAGCGGAGATGCCACGTTCACCCACACACCACAGATCGACACAATAGTGTGCTCTGATACATTCTGACCAGGCTACACCGTTTGCGGTTGCTGGTTTGCAGGTAGCAGTCCCATGTTAGTTTTGTTTTGTAGTTTTTTTACAGCATGATCAGTATAAACTTTTCCCAAAAACAAATTTAAAAGTGAGACTTAAGTTAATGCAACTTTATAAAAGTAAAGATAACTTCATAATCCAACTTTTTAAGACCTGCCAAAAATGTACTTAAGACATTTCAAGGCCTGAAATTCAGATTATTGGATTTTAGACTTTTTAAGGACCGGACGGACACCCTGTATTAACAACTCCCGTCAGTCTAGCTGTGGTCTGTAGGTTTGCAATACAAAGCAGCATCCTGAATCGTGCAGGTGCTGGTTCACTTGTAACATCCCCACCTCCGCTGGAGATTCGGATGGGTGTATTGGGCTGGGAATAAGCAGTGAGTCTCTCTCAAAGACCCCCAAATCAGGTTAACAAATTTACTAGGTCTATCAGACAAATGGCTCAGAGTGTTTACTGGAGGTATAGGCATTCTGATACACCGGGGCCACTTCCTCCATGACCCTGCATGAACTTCTTCAGGTTGCCCAAGGAGGGGTGGTGTGTTTCTGGGTCTGCCAGGCAGTGCGGGGGCCTGGAGCGGATGGGGCAGCGACGGTACCGGTGGTGACGCAGACGAAGCCATCGCATGAGGGACTGTCCCGACAGCTCAGCCGAGGCGGGGGGTCACAGGGTTCCTCCTCTCGCCCGTGGAAGTGGCAAGGCTCTCCTCCGAACTGGGATGGCTGCACCAGAGTCGCGTACCGGTACTGGAGAAGGAGAGAGACGGTGGGAGTCTGAGAGTTCTTTAAGGAGCGATGGGCCATAACACCTCCGAACCACTGTGTGGCGCTGACCAGAAGTTACAAGCAGGGAATGTTTGGAAGAGGTCGTTCTTGTTAAAGGAGGTTCAGAAAAGAAAGCAGACTGTGTTTGATCAGACTCTGTTTATCTATTAGTGTAACTTGAAGGGAGATCAGTACATGTACAAGCGATTCATTGAACGATTTCAACATACTTTGTCGCAGCTGTAAGGATTTGTATTCTACATTTTTTAGAGAAAAGCCTTGTCGAGGAGCCTCATTTATGGCTCATTGGGTTAGGACAGTGTGTTTGTAACAGGCAGAGTGACCAGCAGAGTGATGTCAATGTTTGGCCCCTAAGCGAGGCCCTTAACCCACAGTTATTCCAGGGATTGGCTGACCTGGCCTTCTCCAATTGTATGTCATTTTTAATAAAAGCGTCAACCAAGTAATATGTGTATAATTACTGCTAATTTACAACAAATAATCATTTTACAAGGGGCATAGAAACTGGGGGGGGAGTCCCCCCAATAAACAGACCTTTTCATTAAAATTATTGTCTCTGCCAGTATCACACTCTCTCCTACGCCCTTGAGACAGACTGAGGGACACGGAGGGGGTGTGGTCCATTTGGTGTGATGTCATCAAGCCACACCCATTTCACATGCTCACCCTTTTCTTCTGGCAGACGTCGCATCGCGTCCATGGAGACCAGGGCGACAGGGCACAGTCGAGCGGTTGCACTGCTCCCGATTCCACTCCGGCAGAGTGACTGGGGTTACCAGGCAGAGTTGCAGGGTTACCAAGAATGCTCAGGACTGGTCAGTGATGATTCACATTTTTGACAGGCAAATATAAACAAAGCCAGACTTATGCACAGGCTAAAATGTCCTGTAGTCCTGAACGCTGAGTTGTTCAGGGACCTACATTTTTTATGGTTGTCACAGCATGACTTTATGCTGTAGGTAGGGCCCCAACAATAACTTAATCCCAGGGGCCCTCGTCCTCCTAAATTCGGCCCAACATAATGAGGCTTGACATGAAAACCATAACATGTATCACATAAGATGCCGTAGAACATTGCAGAATCTACCCAGGGTCGATTTTTTTGTTCTCAGGGGCCCCTGTGAAGTACTGGGCCCCCTGACTCTGCTGGAGTATCCATAGCTCACTAATACCCCTGACCCTAGTTTGGCTAAATATCATGTCTTTGAAAAGTTAGGAAAAACCCACATCAACATGCACACTCCACACATAGAGAGGCAGTGCTGGGAAGCGAACACACAACCTTGGAGAACATGGAAAAATGGCGTCTGTATAGCTACCAGGAGTCTCCATATACCATACAGGACCAGCGTATAATACAATATACCACAATAAGAGCAGCCATAGACGGCGATACTGCCTAAATTACTTTTATGTGAAATTGGTTAAATACAAACATGGTATTCAGTAAAATGTACCAATTTTTAAATGTATTTTTTTTTATTTATTTATTTTTAAGAGAACCACACAGCAAAAAATCTCGAGAATCACTTTAGCTTTCGGGAAATTTTCCTGAAGAATAGGCCTCCGACAGTAATTGCCTATATTACGAGGCATTGTACAACAGAATGAACAGGTTTTCAGAAGATGAATTCCAGTTTTTTTTTTTTTTTAAATTCAAAACAACAATAATCATGTTAATTGGTTTCATATGGGATAATCATTATGGTACAAAGGGCCAAATTTAGCCTTTACAAGGGTATTATATTTGTTTTTATATCTCATTTTGTTTTGAAATAATTCCACCCAGATTTCCATCTTTGAAAATGAAAATGGTTACCTGTGGATATGAGTGACTATAAACAACGCACGAGTTCAACAGCCTAAAACAAACCAAAGGCTTATTTTAATAACTAAGTACCTGTATGCTGCAATTTATTCTATTTTTTCCCCGACGTTTAAAATCGAACGTGAACGGAATAAAAAAACCAACCATCTTGGAATGAACAAACATCACCATTAGCGCAGTTTAAAAACACGGCTTCGTACACTTGATTAAAAACTCTTTTGAATAATTAAAAACCAAGGCAAAATATACTGAAGGCTATAAATCTCATTTTAAATGTTTTCGCCCCGTTGCACTGGGGCGAAAGGTTAAACAAAGACTGAAAACTGTAATCACTCACCAAAGAACATAGAGAAAGAGGGATGAGATTAAGGAGAAGACGTTCATGGTTGCAGGGGAGTCCATCGTGGGCAAAGGTACTGTGTGCTTAACACGGCACAACTAGAAATCGATCATTATTTAAAGCAGGGGTTCACAATCTTTTTGATCAAAGGTCCGCATCAGATTTTTGTTCAAAATCAAGGGTCTGGAACGATTTTCAATAACGAAACAGCATTTCATGAACTTTAAAGGATTAACAATAACCTTCGATGTAGACATTAATATACAACACAAAACGGAACTTGTGAACACTCGCTGATCGTTTCGACTCACTGTCCTTGGAGCGGGGGGGGGGGGGGGAGTAAATACGAGTAATGTGTGTGTGAAATTTGTGGTTCTACATTATATTTTTGTAATTCAACCCACGTTAAGCCTTTTTACGTTAACCATGTTGATTCATAATGTGCACGAACGGCTGGCTCCAGATTAACTTGCGGTTCGGTCCGCATCTGCACCGCGGTCCGGATTTTCTAACGCCTCCTGCGTTCTTCTTTGGGTCCAATCTAAGGCGCGGGAAGTGTCCGTAGCTACGTGCGGGAAAAATCAGTCTTCTTAGGTTAAAGTACACAACCAGTTATTTATTTTCTTTATAGCTGACAGAACATTCAGCTCCAGCGGAGTGTGCCTCCGCAGAACGCGATAGTAACGGACCGATGGGTGCTTCCTTGCTTGATTATCGGATAAGAAGACCCGATGCAGGATCTCCTGCTCCTAGGAGTCCTACTTTCTGTCATACCGATTATTTTTTTTTATTGTTTAACCATTTAAGGATTGCGAAGTTCGGGTCTTTTCATCACAGGGTGGGCTTTTGTTTGACACGTCCTGGTTATATAAATCCTGATCAGGATAAGGGGCTAGAAGATGGATCGATGCAGGGCAGGACAATCCTATGACAAAATTTAATCGCAACGCACGGCTTCATTTAGGAAATGTTTATTTGTGACGCTATTACATGGTGGGATACATAAATCCAAAAAAACCCTTAAAAATCACTTTAGAATGTTTTCATAAAGAAAGGTCAGTTTACATTAACAAAGTGATAATCTGAGGTAAGGTTAACGTCTCTGAAGAGAGGTGTTCTCCTCATTTTCTGATGTCATTAATTTAGTTGGAAAATGATTTTTAAATTAAGACTCTGGCTGTAGAGAAGCAGCAGAGGACATAAGTGTCAATGAAGAGGACAGGAATTGATAATCAAATTAGTCAGACACACTGACACTAATTAGCAATGAGACAAACTAATAATTTTAGGAGGAGGTTTACATAGGTGGACATCAGGATAAAACGACTGGTCTGGAGAAAGACTTGGTTTGTTACCCAGTTCAACCATGGCACTATAAACCGGTCACCAGGTGGACAGGGTGTCCCCTAGTTAATCGATCTGCATGTCGGGGTGAGGGATTTACAGAGAGATACACAGAGAGGTGTGTGGGAACCCCCCCTCCCCCGCCCACTAAGATTTAGCACCATCCTTGAATCCTCTATAGTCCCCCACTAAAGCAGACACATCATTTGACCGCAGAGGTTAAGCGACAGCATAAGTAACACCTATGGTACACCCCTCACCCCGCAAAGAGTGCATATTGGAGCGAGAGACCTCGCTACCCAGCCTTCTGAAGACATGTCGCATGATCAGACTGCGCTTTGCAACTCTCTCAAGTCACCCTGAATGCCTCATCCCATTGCCCTGATAAATCACACCGCCGATCCACGTTCCTGGACACCTGTCATATGTTTCTGTCTGTCCTCACCCCCCCAGAGTAAACTGAGGTTGGTGGCGAAGGTGGCCATTTTAAGCCAGCATTCCAGAAATGAGAAGCAAAGTGGCAAGCTGGTGGCTGAGGAAGGGGTAGGTGGGAGAGGTGGTGAGGTCGCTCGGCCATCGCTTAATCATATCTGTTTTATGGCACAGAAGTTAGGGGAAGAACACATCGTATTTACAAAATAAATCTTGCAAAGAAATGTCCTCATTTGTAGTCCTTAAAGCAACGGAGATCCCAGAACACTAGACCTTGATGGCATGATTGGCTTAGAAAATAAAAATTTCATTTCAATTAATCTTTTTCGATCAGTGTTGTACAAAAGCTATAGAGACTAAACAAGTCAGTTGGAGAATCGGTTCAGCGACGTCCACGCCTCTGAGAGTCCGGGACCTCCCCACGTTCCTGTCGAGGGCCCTCGCTCAGAGAGAATTCCGGCAAAGCTACCCCCTCGTGCCTTCAGTCTGGAGGTCGAAGGGAGCGGCTTCGTCTGCATAGCACACAGGCTGCGGACACTCGGTATAGAGAATGGAGGATAAAGAGGAAGGCGAGGAAAGCGGGTGCTTCTGGAACCTCCCGGAAAATGCCTGCGGTGGGTACCAGACGGGCCTCGGGCACGCGGCCTCCTGCCAAGGCCAGGGTTCGGACCCTGAGCCGGAAGGGAAACCCTGCTCAAGGAACGCCACCCACAAGGCCGGCCCGATCTCAGGTCCGCTAGGGAGCCGGGACAGAGTCAACATGATGGACAGAAACGAGGGCGCTGGGGGAGCCGGTATGTGGTGGTGGGGGGGGGGGGTGAAGCAGTGGCCCATCATGACCTGGGACACCCTCTGTGAAGATAGCTTGGGGAAATAGAGAAATGGATCACGCTGGGGGCCTGGTGCTGTGGTCAGGGGGGCGGGACCCAGCCCGAGTGCCCTCTCACGCACCACACACACAAACACACACACACACAAACACACACACACACACACACACACACACACACACACACAGTCTCCCCGGCGACTGTGGGACCCGGCGGGCTTATGCAGACTCCTCCTCACTCCTTCACTTGGTCAGCATTGGCACGTGGACACCTCCTCCCCTGCAGGCAGAGAATGGCTCATTAACACCCACCTTCCAAAAGGTAACCCCCCCTCCAATAACCCAGGTGGATTAGAACAGGGAGGAGAGTTGGTGTCTGAATAAGTCACATGTCTCAGAAAAAGCCCCTCAGGGTAGCTGAGAGACGCCAGAGTAATTGTTGTAAGGAATTCAGATGCTCTGCACTTTAAACTAAGTTTGTGTAACATCTAGGCAGGTCGTGAGTGTAAGTGAACAGTAATGTTTCCATGAGCACTTAGAATTAGGTTTTACGAGAGGAACTGCATAGTTCCTTGACCAAAGTGACTTCCTTCAAGGACATGGAAGAACAGAATTGCTCTTGTAGTAACAGACACTCGACACTCCTCTGCAGGGATGATGGAGTAATGAGGCCGTGGGAATTTAATGTGATACTCAAAGGAATGATTGAGGAAGAACACGGTAAGTTTCGATTGGCTTTCCTGGAATGGTGGATTTCCAAACAGCCACCCAAGCACAGGACTGTAACTCTACTGTTGAGAGCATTTACATAATATATATATATATATAGTGTCAAGACATGCTTTATGTCTTACTGGCAACTGATTTCACGCCTCGGCAAAAATTAATGCACCATGTAACATGGCCAGCAGATGGCAGTAGCGTGCTTCACACAAAAGAATGACATGACACATATTCGTCTAGCAAGGGGGGGGGGGGTTTGCTAATACTAAGTCATGTATGTGTACCACACGCAGGCATGTGAGGACGGGGGTGAGGATTTATTTGTGTGGAATGCAGAGTGCCCGTCGCCAATGTGACCTCAATATAAAACACCTGACAAGACTCATTCAGAAACGGCGTGTTGCATTGAGACGGAGATGAGCACTGGCTTCCCAACACAGCTCGGCCTTGGAAAACCCAAAAGAGAGGTTTGCTCCAAAGAAATACGGACACTGGTATTTCTTGCTAAATATATGCAACAATATATGGTTGAAATGTGGCACGGTGATCTTTCGCTACCCGTGGGCATGCAACCAGTGGGATATCCAGAGAGAGCGGGAGATGTGGCCAAGAGAGAGAGGGTGCCCTCAGACGGACACTGATGGTCAACAAGGAAATTTCTTGCTCTGTGCATTTCGACCAGTAAGATGGTGCTGACGCAACCAACTTGGTCTTTTTCACACTGCTAGTGAGCAGGGCCCAGTCAGCGTGGGCGTGGCTCGCATAATTTACAATGGAAAACAGTTTTTTCCTGGTTCGACTAGGTTCCTGGTGGCAGTGGAAAACCACCATTTGAGTCACACCTTCAGTCCGAGTCTACTGCAGTGGGGGGCGGGGGGGGAACAGGAGGGAGGGGGGACAGGAGCCCGTCCTACTGGTCCATATGGTGTCAGGACAGGAATGTAAGAGTTGGAATGTGACGCCATTGTGACGCGGGTCACTCCCAAACATCCCATAAGGAGGGGTCTTCCTGGCACCCATCCAGCAGCCCCGGCGCATGTGTCACACTGACTCCCCCATCCACAAGTGTGAGCTGGCTCACATCCAAAAGCGCTCCGCGTCCCTCCCCCTGCATCCCCTTCCCAAGGGCAACATGACACATCATATGGGTGCGACCATCACCTCCAGTGCCATGTGACCCCATGAGGGGTAAAGTCAAACCTGAAAGAGACCCGATAGCCAGTGAGAGTCTGTGGAGATCTACTCACGGCAGGGATAACTCTGTTCAGGATCCAGGGATAAAATGGCGGCAACGCCGTCACAGCCTCCCTCTGCGATGAAATATGCGACCAAGGCCTCCAAAAATCGGTGCGATTTTAATTACGAGCAGCTTCAAAGACGCATGCCGAGGGATGGGCCTGCTCCATGGCGTGAGCTGTAATAGAGTGGCTCTGCTAGAGCGCGTAATTATTTAAGCGTGTAATCCACAGTCATCGTCGCCGACATGACAAGGCCAGCGATGAGCGGGAGGCGTGCAGAGGAACATGACGGGACCCTGACAGAAAGGGACAGTCCATTTTCAGCTGCATTCTTTAAATAACCACAACTGCAGTTAGCAAAGTGCTGCTAGCTACTTAGCGTTAGCCGTGCAGTGCCAACCATATACGTATCACTAGCTGCTTAGCCATGAGTGCTAACCACATAGTCTTGGCTACGCAGTACTAGACACACTGCCTTGGCCATAGTGCTAGCCACGTTGTCACATAGCACTAGCCACATAGTCTTAGTCACATAGCATTAGCCATTTAGTGCTAGCCACATAGTCATATAGCGCTAGCCATATAGCCGTGGCCACATAGCGTTAGCATTTCCACACTCCAGTCTCTGTTGCCTTATAATCTCTGCGCGAGGGATGGACGCGGTCATTGCGGACACATTGTGTCATCTGTATTCATGACGTATCCAAGGGCGGGGGCTGAAGGTCCATTGCTCATCTGTACATAACAGCTAAATACCAAGAACACTACATCCAGCTCTCTAATTGGATTTGTTTCAGAATTCCATTTTGGCTCAAAGCCATTCAGTTACAGGAATTTATTGGGAGTCAGGGGGAAGAAAAAAAGGGTGTTTTAGTGAAAGGACGCAATAAAATAAACTTGGTACAGCAGCTATTGGCTTAATATATTCATAAATCATCACTGCAAGTCACTTGGAAACACCCACCTGCCTGTGGTTGGCTGGGCAGAGCAAAGGGGGCCAATGAATGGCAAGACACTGACTGACATGTACTCATGGGACGTACCACACAGGCAGGGGGAGGGGTGCAGGGTGAGAGAAACAGCAGTAGACAGCTAGGGGTCAACTGAAGGGGGTTCAGCTGAGGGCTCTGGGAGGACGGGGAGGAAGAAGGAAACAAAGGAAGATGATGGAGACCTACCTAGCTGCCATCCTGTGGACGGGGGGGCTCGCAGGGGGGATCACAGGGGGGTTCAGCAGGGGGTGACTGTGAGTCGCTGGCCTGGAGGGGGGAGAAAGGGGGGCAGAGTTGACGAGAGGAGAGGAGAAGAGAGGAAAGCAGAGGATGATGGGAATATTCTGTATAACAGCATAGGCCCCTGAGGGGAATCCCTGTCGATGATGCACTATCACTTCAGCCAGCTGATAATTCAGCCCAAAGGTCCAACAGGAAGGCCCCCTGTGGGACTTAAGCTCACAACGTTCCAGCTATGAAGCCATACGTTTCATAGCTATATAACACAGAGCCCCAGGGAGTGTAGCGATTAAGGAGTTATGATTTTCCAGCCAAACTAGTCATTTTTCCCTGCAGATTGCCTGCAGCATCTATAAACTGGCGTGGTGCTGAGGTCCCTGTCGAACCTGGCGGACGGCACCACACCATGTGTGAGCAGGTCATGCCCTCCAGTGTAAGGAAACGCAGTGCCGACACCATCATCGATCACCTCACTCGGTGCACCACCTGGTCCGAAGACTCATTTCCAGAAAGTCCTTCAAAGCCTGCTGCACATCTGATAGTCTTTCCCAGAGTTCTCCTGGTCAACCCTGGACACCGTCCCCAGTACTCACAGTCTTTTAACTCCAATTTTAAGCTGGATGTAGTTTGATTCACTGGTTTAATTATCTGTGGATGTTTCCTTTGCTTATCGAATAGAACTATTCCCCGTGGTTGTGGTGCAGCGATTTCACGCCGCTGATGTGGAGCAGGTCAGGGCTGCTGGGTGTCCTTTCCTCTGGTCAGAAAGAAGTCACAGATTGACTGGCGCCACCACAACCTTACAGGTTGTCAGCTTCCGTCGTCACGCCAGTCTCTATTCTGGTCATATGGCGGAAGTGGGGCCACAGATCATCGGCAGACCGTGTTAATGAATCAAATAAAAAATATACAAGATCAGCAGAGAAAAAGCTTGTATAAATCTCAAGAGTTTTGGAAGCATGCGGATGTACTCCTGTGGTAGTGATCCAAAGCAAACCTTTATTTTAACCTGAACAGCAGGGGGTGTAGTTGTTATGGACAAAGATTTGTATTTCTTTCTAAAGGGGGTGCAGAGTATGGCTCAGTAGGTTAGGAAACTGGAAAGTTGCCAGTTTGAATCCCAGCTCGGCACAGTGATCTCACCGTGGCATTTCATTTTAACCCCCAACTGCTCCAGGGTCTAACCCAACTTTCATCTGGATATTAGCCTCTTGTGGAACCCGTCAGCAAACCAGAAAAAGATCCAGGGTGAAATCCACAAGTCGCTTTGAAAGAAAGGGTCTGCTGAATGGCAAAACGCCAGAGAAGGAACACAAAAGGGGGGCGGGAGTGGAATAATGAAAGAGGCGAGCGAGGAGGGGGGAGAGTCAGCGATGCGAATGAAGGCGCCGCGCGGAGGTGGCGTCTGACTCTCACTCACGGCCCTGTTAATCGATGTGACCGGCACCCACCTTCTGGTTCAGCGCTTAACACTTGGACTGAAGAGGAGAGCGAGTGAGAGAGCAGCTTTAAAGCGCATGGAAAATTACCCCCAAAATGCGTCCATCTGTTTGCTGTCTTGCTGTATTGCCAGCCTGTTTTATTTTGTTGCGTTGAGGAAAAAAAAAAACTAATTTCGGGGCTTATTTGGGCAGAAGCTGTTGACGTTGCGGCCCTGACATTTCCTCCCGGACAGTTTTCCCGCTTTGTCTCTCTAATGAAGGCGATGGTGCCTGAGCACGGTAATGGCCCCCTCCGCGGCCCTGCTGACAAGTCGCCGAGAGCTAAACTCCGGGAACGCTGTCTCTGGGCGAGCGGGGAGGGGGATACATTGCTAGAAGTAAATGGTTCTGGAAACTTCCAACAAGCCTGCGCTGACTCACCCACTGCATTAAAACCCCAGGATTCTGGCACGGGGTCCCAGAGAAGTAGGAAATCAACTTTAGCTGTTCATTTTCACTTAATCTTTGAATTGTTTCTCTACACAAAATTTTGAGGCCTTGTGGTAGAAGTCCCACTCAAGACGGGGTGGAGACCACATTGGCCATGCCTACTAGACCAGCAACCAATCAGGGAGGAGAGAAGCCATTTCCCAGACCGGTGTGAGATGGACACAACCGGACCGAATCACACTTCTGGCCATATATGCTGGAGAGCCGTGATTTATGGACGTCCCTTAACGTTCATATATCTACTAATTAATAACGCTAATGATCCCGCTGGTGACGCAGCAGGCTAATTTAACGCACTGCTGGCTCCCCAGTCGGTCAGCCTTTGAACAGTCATCGAGAGAGAAATCATCCCTGTCGAGAATAGTGGGCATCGGCTGGGGAGCTGACCCCCCTCCGGCTGGGATTAAGCAGCATGTGTGGGAGGGGCTTGGGCCACTGGTGATGGGTAATTAGGCTCAGACAGAGGATCAGACAGTTTGGGTCTGAAACAGAGGTAGCCCGACCCTGGTGCTTATTATTATGATGTCATTGCTGTTTTTTATAATTGTTATGCCAATCAGCGGTAATTAAAACACATTCTCAGGAATAAATGGAAGAACGTGGCTGGCAACCTTCGATTTAAACAGAAGCCCCCCCTAGAGAAAGGGGAAGTTTATCCACTGGGGAGCGACTTGGAATTTCCACATTTGTGGGATTCCCCACCCACAGACAGGGATACTCACCGCCTGGTGATCTCCGGCGCGACTGGGACTGCTGTCCGCTTCCCCGCAGGAGTCGTCGGTGGGGGCGTCGCTGCCGTGCGAGGTTGATGACTTGGAGGGGGGGCTTTGGCGGTGAGGAAAGGGGAACGTGAAGGGGGCAAGCGGGTCCGGTATGGGGGGTTTGGGGGTGGTTGAGGAAGGAGGGGAGCAAGAGACCGAAGGCAGGCGGGGGGGGGGGGGAGACACAG